>JAFEMH010000622.1:0-390000 GCA_022495995.1 Adenophora triphylla var. japonica | reverse complement strand
TTGAATCTTGGATCAGTAGAATACATGCATTGCTTATGATGGATATAGTTGGACATTTTTCTTTCATTGATTCGTACTCCTGATGGAAATAGTCTGGTATTAAGATTCTTGACCCCACCTTTTGTGCTAGGTCAAGTATACTTGCATATAAGAGAGGTGTGTGTGTCTGAAAGCCAAGACTATTAGGACAATTTATTTTTTGTTGAAAGAACTGAAATGTATGAAGTGCAGCTCCAGCCGTAGAAATGATTACAAATTGGAAATTCAGTATGTGGTTTCATTATCCAAGTGTAGAAGTGGTTAAGCATATATTTTCTTTTATATGTTAATGTTGTTTAGAAAAACAGTCAGTATGTGGTTTCTAGCTAGGTGATAATAGTGGAAGTGAAAAGGGACAACCATTTTACTTCTTGTGCTAGTTGTGTATGATCAATGGCGGTGGTGCTACGTTATTAGGACAAACAACACTAACCTCCTCCATTGCTATTTAATATTTAGACTTTGATAATATTTGCTCCGTCCCATTTCTTAAAGACTCTTAATGATCTCACCATATTGCATCTTGAATTGAAGTGTGAATTAGACTCTTAATGATCTCACCAAAAATAACAATCACACGGAACTAATTAGGCTCATCAAATTAACTTACTTCCGTTGTAGTGGTGGACTCCAACCTTGGCAAGCATAGCATAGTACTCAATGGAGTATGATTTCTGTTCAGAGGTAACACTAATGGGAGGAATTAGACAAGGTGTAAACTTAGTATTATTTGCTTCAATTACAAACAAATAAGTAAGAAAACTGTGGATGAAATAGTTTAGGAACATCTAGTTCTAGATCTCATTTTGGGGCGATTGACGGCATCGCGGATGGTGATTATGTCGCCTACGTTTGAGCGCCTGATATCAATCCTGGTACCCTAGATGCACCTTATATGAAACAAATTAGGATACAGTTTCTGTATCCTAGTTTGTTACATATTTAGTAATATTAACGAATAGAAGAAAACATATGTTAGTAATATTAACGAATAGAAGAAAACATATGCCACTATAAAGAAAACGATAAATAACCGTACTCATAATCAAATATGTAACATGTTATATTTAGTAAACATAACATGTTACATATTTAGTAAACATAACATGTTATATTTAGTAAACATAACATGTTACATATGGGGTGGAAAATCTCAAGTTTTTTGCACAAGCATTAGGTCCAAAGATTGAAACTTTGAAAGTAGATTTAGGAATTAATCAGAAAACAAGAAAATCCCCAACTTCAGTTTGTAGAAGATACAAAAACTGGAGTTGGGGATTTTCTTGTTTTCTGATTAATTATAATAGTAAATCTACTTTTAAAGTTTCAATCTTTGGACCAAATGCTTGTGCAAAAGACTTGATATTTTCCACTCCAGCTCATTATAAATGTAAACCCTCTCTCTCTCTACCCCTCTCTATTTTGTTAATTTTGTGGTGGTGGTGGTAGTAGTAGTGATGGTGGTAGTGGGATTCTTTAGATGCACCTTAGGGTATTGTGGTTGGTGGTTAACATCTTAAAATATAAATAAGATGAGAACCTTTCTAACCCACAGCTATCAAAATCCGTCCATCTTTGATCAAACAGTCGAGAACTTGTTTGCTCTGTCTTTCTTGGTCTAAGATGAGATAGGGTTTTGATAGTTGTGGATGAGAACGACTCTCATTTTGTTTATAAATGTTAATTTAATTCATCATTGTAAAATTATATATTTTACAACAAAGAATTAAATATTAATATTTAAAATTATTCACAATAGTAATAATTTAGGTCTATCTAATTTTCAAGTCTTTTAAAGTCAAAGGGTGAGGAATGTGTGTTGAATGTCTCAATAATGTAACATATTCAACTTCATACTACCTTAGTGGTTCTAGATCCCATTTTGGGGCGATTGACGGCATCGCGGACGGTGATGTATATCGCCTACGTTTGAGCGCCTGATATCAATCCTGGCACCCTAGATGCACCTTATATGAAACAAACTAGGATACAGTTTCTGTATCCTAGTTTGTTACATATTTAGTAATATTAACGAATAGAAGAAAACATATGTTAGTAATATTAACTAATAGAAGAAAACATATGCCACTATAAAGAAAACGATAAATAACCGTACTCATAATCAAATATGTAACATGTTATATTTAGTAAACATAACATGTTACATATTTAGTAAACATAACATGTTACATATGCAACAATTAGATAAGTATTTAAATATCTAATTTTCAAGTCTTTTAAAGTCAAAGGAGGAGGAAGGGGGTGAATGTATCAATAATGTAACATATTCAACCGCACACTACCTTAGTGGTTCTAGATCCCATTTTGGGGCGATTGACGGCATCGCGGACGGTGATGTAATATCGCCTACGTTTGAGCGCCTGATATCAATCCTGGCACCTTAGATGCACCTTAGGGTATTGTGGTATAGTGTATAACATCTTAAAATATAAATAAGATGAGAGCCTTTGACCCACGCCTATCAAAATCCGTACATCTTTGATCAAGAAAGATAGAGCAAATAAGTTCTTGTCAGTTTGATAAAGGATTTTCTGTTTAATAAGAGTTTTCCGGTTTCACTGTCCTCTTCTCTCTAAGGATCTCAAACATCACGGCCATGTTCTTGTCGATTACATTTTACTCTTCACTGGTGTTATACGGTCACAAGTAAAAACAAGGTAACAGTATAACACCAGTGAAGAGAAAACAAAACTTTCCTCCAATTTTTTTAATCTCCACCTTCCATTTACTCGAGATCCTGATTGCAGAATCTTCCTCATGAGCTTGAAAGCTGGCGGTGTTGCCCTCAATCTCACGGTTGCTTCGCATGTGCAACCGTGAGATTGAGGGCAACACCGCCAGCTTTCAAGCTCATGAGGAAGATTCTGCAATCAGGATCTTGGGTAAATGGAAGGTGGAGATTGAAAAAATTGGAGGAAAGTTCTGTTTTCTCTTCACTGGTGTTATACTGTTACCTTGTTTTTACTTGTGACCGTATAACACCAGTGAAGAGTAAAACAGGCACTGTCAAGACATGGCTGTGATGTTTGAGATTCTTAGAGAGGAGGATAGTGAAACTGGAAAACCTATATTAAACAGAAAATCCTTTGCTCAAACTGTCGAGAACTTGTTTGCTCTGTCTTTCTTGGTCTAAGCTGAGATAGGGTTTTGATAGTTGTGGATGATAACGACTCTCATCTTGTTTATAAATGTTAATTTAATTCATCATTGTAAAATTATATATTTTACAACAAAGAATTAAATATTAATATTTAAAATTATTCACAATAGTAATAATTTAGGTCTATGCAAAAGCCGAAATTTCTTTATTTTCGATTATAAAGCAAGTAGACAAAGTGATATTTGCATTTCATATAATCATGCATTTCGGGACGGGATAGGTTTATCAAACATGCACTTAAAGGACAGAGTAGGTGGTTAGGTAGGGACACCATTATCCTTTAGTTTAGTTTGAACTAGAGCTCAAGATTTGTTGATACTAAGAAGCCAACCCCAATTCTAAACCTAATTTTAAATATTAACAATTTACAATTATTCACAATATCAATAGGTAAAAAGTCCCAAAGAAATTTCCAATTTAAGGCAAAGATGGAGCATTACAATGGAGAAATTGTTTCCCGAGAGTATCAATTTCAACAAGACATTCTTGAACTCTCGCGCTTTCACCAAAAACAATACCAGAAACTTATTGACAGGAGGTATAGCATGCCATGCATCCGGTCTCTAAAAGATTGGAAGATTGATTGGGATCTGCTCCGAGCTACTTCGTGCTTTTGGGATTCGGAGCGACATGTGTTCACCCTATCGTACAACGATCTGATGCCAACGATGGAGGATTTTCGAGCACCGATCGGGTGTGGCCGAGTCGAGGACTCGTGGCATTTCCTCGAGACAGACGATCGCCACGGAGCAACTATCTGAATTCTTGGGATTATCAGCAGACTGGGTATCGGACATTGTCGTTGACGATAGATTCATAGACTTGACTCATATAGCCAGATTGAGTCGGACCAGCCCCAGACTGTTTGATCTATCCACTTCCTTAGATATATTCATGTTGCTCATTCTGTCTGCGCACTACTTCTGCGGCTACATCGGAGTGTGTCCAGCTACGCTGTTAGAGATCATCAGGCAGCTGAGAGGTGATCGAGGAGTTGACATCCGACATATTCAATCTGGACAGGGAGCGATGGACATCATTCCACTGTTGCTAGCGGAGACATACCACGGCATTGATAGATTAGCCGGAGGATCCGAGTACATGGGTTCAGGCAGCCCCAAATTACTATCATTGTGGCTGTATGAGAGATTGCGCTTGATCTCGCCACTGCCAGAGGGGCAGACGGCATTACCTTGGGTGACTGGACAACGCAGGATATTGAGGGATGCCGCTACTGAGAGTTGGCATAGGAGGTTGGCCTTGGCCCGATATGAGACCGCAAACCTGTACTATTGGATTCCGGCATGGGGATTGCAGACTATGAGAGATATTCAGGATGGGTCAGTTATTGTCCGACTTCCGGGACTACATGTATCATCCTTTTGCATTCCATCTCTAGTGAGCAGACAGTACGGATACCCGCAGCAGACCATTCAGACTTTGAAAGAGCAATTGACGACTAATACAATGCCGATGATTATGACTGAGCCTCAGACTACACATTTATTTGGCAGAGCATTTCTAGAGGGCTTTCTTCCGATACGACCACTACTCCGTCAGACTAGAGGTAGAACATTTCGACCACCGAGTATCCGACATGGTACGAGGAGCAACAAGGTCCCGTACAGCTGATGATAGAGGCTCGACGCCGAGAGTGTTTTGGGGCGTACTATTCTTCTAGCCTGGACATTAAGAGACATAGAGGCCAAGAGCAACCCCGATGAAATCACCGGCGACATTGCGGCAGATTATGAGAGACGGGAGATTCGGAGAGCTGCTTTGAGAAATGATCCCGAAGTGATAGCTCGCAGGAGGCCTTGAGGCAGAAAGAGCAAGATCGAGAGCTACCAGATCGATTGATCCACCGGCTCACACGATACCCGAGCCAGACGAGGTCGACCGACTTTTTCAACATACCTAGACCAAAGACCTCCGGGACCGAGGCGGAGGAAGAGTAGAGATTCGAGTTCGGGAGCGAGAACGAGTTCCTAGACACTTTAAGAAGACTCGTTAATATATTTTTAAATATGAGTTAGAAGCTTTATATTTATTTTAAGAAGATCTCGTGTTGCTTTTAATTTTGTAATTCAAATTTAGGAAATGATAATGCGTTAATTGCTTCTAAACTGTTAATATATTATGAAATCCAATAATTATTAACATCCCAATTTTGTTTCATCCGTCGATTAAATTGAGTGTACGTATAATATATGGATTGCAATGCGGGAGTGATGTCTCGTTAACGATGATCGTAGTTGGATGTACAAGCGGAAGTTGCCGAATCATAGCGGTATCAATCCCGAGTTTTATAGAGGGTCAAGGGGTTTATTGAATTTGCTCAATCAAATAAAACCGGTCACATGGATAAGGATGGTAAGATTAGGTGTCCATGCGAAAAGTGTTGTAATGTCAAGTATCTAAGCTTGATCGAGACTCGAAACATCTTTTGCGTAACGGGTTTGAAGTTGGGTACAAACGGTGGACCCGTCATGGTGAGCCGAGATTGCGCACAAATGTTGTGAATAATCCCCCGGGAATATTCATGTACCTCCCGAACCCGAACCTATTATTCAGACAATGAAGAACCACCTTTGAATATGGAAGATATGGTTAGGGATGCAAATGGTCCTTCCTTCGATTGGTCGAGAACCAACAGAAGAACCAACCCCTGCAGCCCAAGAAATTTATTGATGCTATGGACTCGCAAAAGAGAAGGTCTATCCAGGTTGCGAGATCGGTGTGTTGGAGGCCGTGGCCGAGCTCCTTAACATAAAGGCCGATTGCAATATTAGCCACCGCTTATAATCGTATCATGAAAGCAATTAAGCGGATGTTGCCGAAAGAGAATAAGATGGTTACAAACTTTTATGAGACAAAGAAGTTGGTTGGGCGAGATTGGGCTATGTTATGAAAAGATTGATGCGTGTAAGAATGACGGCATGCTATTCTACAAGGAAGATTCACGTAAGACAGAGTGTTCAATTTGCGGACAAAGTAGATATAAGCCAAATCGGAGGGGAGTTCAAAACACAAGAAAACAGACCACATAAGCGGTTGCGTTACATGCCGTTGATTCCAAGACCGCAACGCCTCTACGCATCTAAATCTACTGCAGAGGCAATGCGTTGGCATAAGGAAAGTTTGCGTGAAGAGGGTGTGTTGATTCATCCCGGTGATGGGGAGGCATGGAAACACTTTGATGAGACTTATCCCGACTTTGCGTCCGAAGCAAGAAATATACGGTTATGCATTTGCTCGATGGTTTCAATCCGTTTGGTCCTGGGGCAAAATCTTACTCTTGTTGGCCGGTTATAGCCACCGTCTACAATCTTCCGCCCGGTTGTGTATGAGTGATCCCTACATGTTCTTGTCGTTATTCATCCCCGGCCCAAACAGCCCCGGGGAGGAACATTGACGTCTATCTCCGACCTTTGATGGACGAATTGAAGCAGCTTTGGGAGGATGGGGTCGAAACGTGGGATGCTTTCAAGCGAGAGAATTTCAAAGCATGAAGGCTGCGTTGATGTGGACGGAGTTAATGACTTCCCGCATATGGGATGTTATCGGGTTGGAGCACCCACGGGAAGTTGGCCTATCCGTATTGTATGAGTGACACAAAGTCTTTCACGCTCACGCACTCTGGAAAACCATGTTGGTTCGATTGCCATAGACAATTTCTTCCGGAGGACCACCAATTCAGACCCTTAAGAATGCGTTTAAAAAGAACAAGATTGACCATGATGAGGCCCCGATTCGTTTAAGTGGTGACACGGTCTATGAGAAGGTATCTACATTGCCCGATCCTCGGTGGGGAAAAAGTTTTCGAAGACCAAAATACAAGGGTTTGGGACTACCCATAACTCGGATCAAGAGGAGTATATTTTGGGAGCCGCCATACCGGAAAACAAATCTCATTCGACATAACCTTGACGTGATGCACATTGAGAAGAATGTATTCGATAATGTTTTTAACACGTTGATGGATTTCAAGAGAACAACTAAAGACAACGAAAAAGCTCGAAAGGACCTTAAGGAAATTGTAAGCGGCCGGCCTTAGACTTGGTATACGTCAATGGTAAACCTTAGACCGATGGCTCAATACATGCTTACAAAGGAAAAGAAGATCCTCCTCCCGAAATGGCTCAAGGATTTAAGGCTTCCAGATGGTTACGCGTCTAACATTGGTAACTCGTGTCAATGTAGAGGAGGGAAAGTGCAGTGGTTTGAAGAGTCACGATTGCCACGTTTTGGCCGGATAGGCTACTTCCGATTGCTCTCGTGGGTCTCTTGCCCGACAATATCCGGGGTGGCGTTAACAGAGTTAAGTGAGTTTTTCCGAGCGTTAACATCGACCACACCGCGTGTTGATCACATGAAAAAGCTTGAGGAGAGCATCTTAGTGACTTTGTGCAAACTTGAGAAGATATTTCCTCCTTCATTCTCTGATTCTATGGAGCATTTACCGATCCACTTGGCATACGAAGCTAGAGTCGGTGGTCCAGCTTCAATACGTATGGATGTATCCATTTGAGAGGTAATTGAATTTATTCTATTTCTAAATAATTTGAGCGTTAACAATATACCTTCTTTAACATTATTTATGTTTTAATCTACGAATGACTTTTAGGTATCTAGGCCAATTGAAAAGGAAGATGAGCAATAGGGCCATGGTCGAGGCCTCAATTTCGCAGGCCGTTATCATAGATGAGATTGTTGCCTTTGTCGGAACATATTTTCCTCCCGATGTTGATACGAGATTGACTAGGGTTGGCCGCAATTACGATGGTGGTTGTCCGTCTAAGGGAAACATCTCTGTATTTTCATCCCCTGGTCGGTTCCTCGGCAAACGGGTTGGTACGCGTACGTTAACCGCTAAAGAGTTTGCCGCGGTCAAAACGTATGTTCTTCTTAACTGCGACGAGGTTGGGGAATATATCAAGTAAGTCATTGATGTTATGTTTACGCCTCGTCGATTAAATTATGCATGTTTAATTACCTGCATATGAAATGCCTTGTTTAACCCTATTGCAGAATGTTTGAAGATTTAGCTCAGATTTATCTCCGTAACTCATCGCAACTAGGACAGAAAGAGAATTTCCAACCGGCTAAGGAAATATGTAAATATTTCGTTTCATTCAAATTTATTCTATACACTTCTTTAAACATTCAATCTTAAAATTGTATTAAATTGGTTACAAAATTGTCTTATAGATAGCTGAACATCCGGGTGATGCCAAAGCTGCGAGGTTAAGACATTTAGCATCAACTCCGTACTTGAACGTTCATTTATACAACAGTTATTTCGTGATTGGCTATGTGTTTCATACCAAAGCTTACAGGGGCTCTAAATTGATGTGGAATAGCGGTGTGAATCTTAAAGGAAACCTTGATTATTATGGCGTCCTGAAAGAAGTAGTCGAGGTGGAGTATTTGGGTAGAAACAGTGTTGTCTTGTTCAATTGTGATTGGCGAGATGCTGTGCGAGGTGTTAAGAAGCACGCCATATTTGACCTCGTCGATGTAAAGGACTCATCCAGACATAATGGCGACGACGTCTTCATCTTAGCATCTCAAGCACAACAGGTATACATGACTCCCTACCCTCGTCCACGACCCGACGGATGGTGGGCTGTCTGGATGACCAAGGCTAGGAGCATGATTGACAACCTACCCTCGTCGACAACTATAGAGTCGTCATTAGAAACACCCTATCAAGAGGATGAAATGCCAGTGCCACCTAACGTTTCATCAGCTAATCATCCATTAGATGATGTCACTCATATTCCTCAAAATGTTGATGAACCCGAGGAGGATATCATACCGGTGAATTTGCCAACTCCTCCGCCTCGTTCGTGTCATCTCGCGCACATTGATATTGATGAAGAAGAGGAAGAGGAAGAGGAAGAGGAACCAGAGTTTGATTCATCGTAGTCCGAAGACGAAGATGAAGAACTCGAGTTTTGTAGTAATTCGAGTCCAAAGTGATGATGATGGGGACGAAGATTAATAATAGTTTAAACTTTAAAATTGTATTGTGAATGCTTTAGATTATTAGAACTTTAAAGTTTTATATGTATTGTGAATGCTTTAGATTATTAGAACTTTAAAGTTTCATATGTATTGTGAATGCTTTAGATTATTTTTAATATCCGTCGTTTTATATATATTGTGAATGCTTTAGATTATTAGAACTTTAAAGTTTTATATGTATTGTGAATGCTTTATATTATTAATAGTTTAAAGTTTTATATGTATTGTGAATGCTTTAGATTATTAGAACTTTAAAGTTTTAGATGTATTGTGAATATATTGTTTCCTATTGTTAAAGTTGTATATTTTAATATTTTTACTGTAATACAGATATGAGTTCTAGTAGAAAGGGTAAGGGTAAGCTTAAGACTAAGCCCATCTACACATTGATTACTGGGACGCAACCGTCCCGATCCGGTACCGATGATATCGACCCTTCACGCAGCAGTACTAGCTCCACCTCTGGGGCCGGTACTCAGACTACTGTCGATTCTGATGGGAGGATATTTGTCCGGATATCGCCACATTATGACCAGTAAGTAACTCTTCATTAATTTGATATAAGTTGGTTCCTTTTTGTTTTATATATAATTCATTATTTAAGTTAAAATGTTATTGTATAAATAATAAATATACTTGGCAGGTTTGTAGGTGGATACCCCACCACAGGGACTAAGATCGGGCAATACTGGCGGTCTCGGAAAATGACCGAGTTTTGGCCCAACTGGAAAAAATTGCCACCGAGGCAGAAGGAGGATGCGTGGGAGGAGTTTAAGGTAATGTGTTAATGGTTTTTATTTAAAACTTAAATGTTAGTTTGTTATTAAAATGTTATAATTAATAATGATTATACTCTTTTAGTTTTGTAATGTTATCATTATATGTTGTAGGCTAAATATTATTGGGCGTCAGACATCAGCGAGGCGACGACTAGATTAGTTTTCGATGAGCAGGCTCACAAGCTATTTAAGGATTTTATTTGTAACATATTTATCTATCCTTAATTAGTTTAATTAACAATGATTATACTCTTTTAATTTTATAATGTCATCATTATATGTTTACGAGATATTCATATTTTTTATAGGTACCACGAAGAGAAATTATTATACTAATCGGCTCGCGGCGGGACAATGCCCTCGACACCTACTTATATGACCGATGAGGTGTTTCGTCAATTTTGCGAATATTGGGGGTCGGATGCGGCGAAGGCTATATCCGAACAAAGGCTAAGGCCAATAGAGCAGGCTCCTCGGGTCGGCGGCGATGCATACCATGGGACGCTCACGGTCGCCAAGCATCACGACCGCATGGTATGTATGTTAGTTTAAATGTAGTAGTGTATGCATGCTTTTAAATAGGTTTATGTACGTATGTTAGCCGGGGAGCCATGTTGATGCTATGAAATCCATGGTTTTAGTGTAAATGTAGTGTATGCATGCTTTTAAATCGCCTTAAATGTTGCATTTATACAATTTCAAAGTAATAATCTCGCTTATTTTATTTATAGGAAAGGGAGCATGGTCCGAATATCAGTTTTGTGGATGTTTACGCTAGCACCCATCTTCGGAATCCTACAGCGCCCGATCAACCTCCGCAATGGGTTGATGATCGCTCTGCTAATGCCTTTGTAAGTAAACTATCATTAAATGACTTGATTTTGAATATGTAAATTTATTTATGCCCCTTACATTGTGTATATGATTATAATTGTTTGTTTTATTTTGACAGGCTGCATATCAAGCCGCCGTTGTTCCCGAAGGAACGCCTCCCGGCGAGCCCGTCCCCTTCGTTCCTGATGTTTGGCACGAGGTCACCTCTGAGGGACATCCAAAGAGAGGAGCCCGAGTGTTAGGGATGGGGGATTACGGGCGGCAATGCCCGTCGACGCGACCTCAGCCGGCGAAATGTTGACCTGCCCACGTTTCATGATCCGAGGGTCGACACTCTGGAGGCTGCGTTGGAGGAGGAGAGACGCGAGCGGGCAAAGCTTGCGGAGGCTCATGCGGAGACTCAAAGACAATTGGCGCTGTTGATGGCTCATATCGGCCAGGACTTCCAGGGTAATACCCGGCCGCCCCCGAGTTGATTACGGACTATTTTAGACTTGTTTGTACTATTTTTTACTTGTTTGTAAACATTTGAGACATTTGGTACCCGCGGGAGCCCCTCCCCGCCCTCTCCCCCCTCCCCCCCTCTCCCACCCTCCCCCCTCCCCCCCTCCCGATTTGGTACGGTGATATTTAGATTTTATTTGGTACGTTGATTTTTGATTTTTAGTTTTTATAGTTTTAGTTTTATAAATTGAAATGTTATATCGTGTACAAAAAATTTTGGTTTATTGATATTTTAAATTATTTTTTTTAATTTATTTCGGAATCGGCGACGGAAATTTCCGTATTTGAAATTAATTTCAGCGAATTTAATTTTTGATTATAGCGGCGGAAATTCCGTCATTGAAATAAAATTAATTAAAATAAATTAATTTCGGCGGCGGAATTTTCCGTCTACGAAATTAATTTATTTTAATTAATTTTTATTTCGGCGACGAATTTCCGCCGCTATAATCATTTAATTTTTATTTAATTTTGATTTCGGCGGCGGAAATTTCCGCATTTATGTAATAAAATTTAAATTAAAATTAAATAATTTCAGCGACGGTAATTTTCGCCGCATTTGAAATTAATTCATTTTAATTTAATTTTTATTACGGCGACGGAAATTTACGCCGAAATTAATTTAATTAAATTAATTTTATTACGGCGACGGAAATTTCCGTCTTTGAAATGAAAATTTAATTAAATTAAATTAATTTAGCAGCAGAATTTTCCGTCGCTGTAACCATTAATTCACCGGCGGAAATAAATTCCGTCGGTAAAATAAAAAAATACCGGCGGAAATTAACCCGTTGGAGCACTGCGACGGGCTGGTAGCGGCGGACCACCGACGGAATTTTTCCGCCGGTGATTATTTTTAGCGACGGAAATTTAATTTTAGCGGCGGAAATTTCCGTCTCTGTATGACCTTTTTCTGGTAGTGATAATCATTGTTAATTAAACTAATTAAGGATAGATAAATATGTTACCAATATGATCCTTAAATAGCTTGTGAGCCTGTTTATCGAAAACAAATCTAGCCGTCGCCTCGTCGATTTTCGGTGCCCAACAATATTTTCCCTACAACATATAATGATAACATTACAAAACTAAAAGAGTATAATCATTATTAATTATAACATTTTAATAACAAAATAACATTTAAGTTTTAAATAAAAACCATTAACACATTACCTTAAACTCCTCCCACATCCTCCTTACGCCGGTGGCAATGATTTTCAGTTGGGCCAAAACTCTGTCATGAGCCGAGACCGCCAATACTGCCCGATCTTTGTCCCTGGGGTAGGGTATCCACCTATAAACCTGCCAAGTATATTTATACAACAACATTTTAACTTAAATAATGAATTATATATAAAACAAAAAGAAACCAACTTATATCAAATTAATGAAGAGTTACTTACTGGTCATAAAGTGACGATATCTGGACAAATATCCTCCCATCAGAATCGACAACAGTATGAGTATCGGCCCCAGAGGTGGAGCTAGTACTACTGCGTGTAGGGTCGACATCGGCATCATCAGTACTGGATCGGGATGGTTGCGTCCCAGTAATAGATGTGTAGATGGGCCGTGTCTTCCTACCCTTTCTACTAGAACTCATATCTAAATACAGTAAAAATATTAAAATATACAACTTTAACAATAGGAAACAATATATTCACAATACATATAAAACTTTAAAGTTCTAATAATCTAAAGCATTCACAATACATATAAAACTTTAAACTATTAATAATAATCTAAAGCATTCACAATACATATAAAACTTTAAAGTTCTAATAATCTAAAGCATTCACAATACATATAAAACTTTAAACTATTAATAATCTAAAGCATTCACAATACATATAAAACTTTAAAGTTCTAATAATCTAAAGCATTCACAATACATATAAAACTTTAAACTATTATTAATCTTCGTCCCCATCATCATCCTTTGGACTCACGAATTACTACAAAACTCGAGTTCTTCATCTTCGTCTTCGGACTCCGATGAATCAAACTCGGTTCCTCTTCCTCTTCCTCGATTCATCAATATCAATGTGCACGAGATGACTGAACGAGGTGGAGGAGGTGGCAAATTCCTTTGGTAAGAAATCCTCCTCGGGTTCAATCAACATTTTGAGGAATATGAGTGACATCATCTAATGGATGATTAGCTGATGAAACGTTAGGTGGCACTGGCATTTCATCCTCTTGATAGGGTGTTTCTAATGATGACTCTGTAGTTGTCAACGAGGGTAGGTTGTCAATCATGCTCCTAGCCTTGGTCATCCAGATAGCCCACCATCTGTCGGGTCGCGGACGAGGTTAGGGAGTCATGTATACTTGTTGTGCTTGAGATGCTAAGATGAAGACGTCGTCGCCATTATGTCTGGACGAGTCGTTTACATCGACGAGGTCAAATATGGCATGCTTCTTAACACCTCGCACAGCATCTAACCAATCACAATTGAACAAGACAACACTGTTTCTACCCAAATACTCCACCTCGACTACTTCTTTCAGGATGCCATAATAATCAAGGTTTCCTTTAAGCTTCACACCGCTATTCCACGTTAATTTAGAGCCCCCGTAAGCTTTGGTATGAAACACATAGCCATTCACAAAATAACCGTTGTATAAATGAACATTCAAGTACGGAGTTGATGCTAAATGTCTTAACCTCGCAGCTTTGGCATCACCCGGATGTTCAGCTATCAATAAGACAATATGTAGCCAATTTAATACAATTTTAAGATTAAATGTTTAAAAAAGTGTATAGAATAAATTTGAATGAAACGAAATATTTACATATTTCCTTAGCCAGTTTGGAAATTCTCTGTCGTCCTAGTTGCGATGAGTTCTGGAGATAAATCCTGAGCTAAATCTTCAAACATTCTGCAATAGGGTTAAACAAGGCATTTCATATGCAGGTAATTAAACATGCATAATTTAATCGACGAGGTGTAAACATAACATCAATGACTTACTTGATATATTCCCCAACCTCGTCACAGTTAAGAAGAACATATGTTTCGACCGCGGCAAACTCTTTAGCGGTTAACGTACGCGTACCAACCCGTTTGCCGAGGAACCGACCAGGGGATGAAAATACAGAGATGTTTCCCTTAGACGGACAACCACCATCATAATTGCGGCCAACCCTAGTCAATCTCGTATCAACATCAGGAGGAAAATATGTTCTGACAAAGGCAACAATCTCATCTATAATAACAGCCTCTGAAATTGAGGCCTCGACCATGGCCCTATTGCTCATCTTCCTTTTCAATTGGCCTAGATACCTAAAAGTCATTCGTAGATTAAAACATAAATAATGTTAAAGAAGTTATATTGTTAACGCTTAAATTATTTAGAAATAGAATAAATTCAATTACCTCTCAAATGGATACATCCATCTGTATTGAACTGGACCACCGACTCTAGCTTCGTATGCCAAGTGGACCGGTAAATGCTCCATAGAATCAAAGAATGAAGGAGGAAATATCTTCTCAAGTTTGCACAAAGTCACTACGATGCTCTCCTCAAGCTTTTTCATGTGATCAACACACAGTGTGGTCGATGTTAACGCTCGAAAAAACTCACTTAACTCTGTTAACGCCATCCAGATATTGTCAGGCAAGAGACCCTTGAGAGCAATCGAAAGTAGCCTATCCAGCAAAACGTAGCAATCGTGACTCTTCAAACCCTGCACTTTCCCCTCCTCTACATTGACACAGTTACCAATGTTAGAAGCGTAACCATCTGGAAGCCTTAAATCCTTGAGCCATTCAGGAGGAGGAGTTTCTTTTCCTTTGTAAGCACGTATTGAGCCATCGATCTAACTGGTTTACCATTGACGTGTACCAAGTCTAAGGCCGGCCGCTTACATATTTCCTTAAGGTCCATTCGAGCTTTTTCGTTGTCTATAGTTGTTGCCTTGAAATCCATCAACGTGTTAAAAACATTATCGAATACATTCTTCTCAATGTGCATCACGTCAAGGTTATGTCGAATGATATTTGTTTTCCAGTATGGCAGCTCCCAAAATATACTCCTCTTGGTCCAGTTATGGGTAGTCCCAAACCCTTGTATTTTGGTCTTCGAAACTTTTTCCCCCACCGAGGATTGGGCAATCTAGATACCTTCTCATAGACAGTGTCACCACTTAAACGAATCAGGGCCTCATCATGGTCAATCTTGTTCTTTTTAAACACATTCTTCTGGGTCCTGAATGGGTGGTCCTCCGAAAGAAATTGTCTATGGCAATCGAACCAACATGGTTTTCCAGAGTGCATGAGCGTGAAAGACTTTGTGTCACTCATACAATACGGACATGCCAACTTCCCGTGGGTGCTCCAACCCGATAACATCCCATATGCAGGGAAGTCATTAACTGTCCACATCAACGTAGCCTTCATGCTGAAATTCTCTCGCTTGAAAGCATCCCACGTTTGACCCCATCCTCCCAAAGCTGTTTCAATTCGTCCATCAAAGGTCGGAGATAGACGTCAATGTTCCTCCCAGGTTTGTTTGGGCCGGGGATGAATAACGACAAGAACATGTAGGGATCACTCATACACAACCAGGGCGGAAGATTGTAGACAGTGGCTATAACCGGCCAACAAGAGTAAGATTTTGCCCCAGGACCAAACGGATTGAAACCATCAGAGCAGATGCATAACCGTATATTTCTTGCTTCAGACGCAAAGTCAGGATAAGTCTCATCAAAGTGTTTCCATGCCTCCCCATCACTGGGATGAATCAACACCCCCTCTTCACGTAAACTTTCCTTATGCCAACGCATTGCCTCTGTAGTAGATTTAGACGGGTAGAGGCGTTGCAGTCTTGGAATCAATGGCATGTAACGCAACTGCTTATGTGATTTGTTTTTCTTGTGTTTTGAACTACCCCTCCGATTTGGCTTATATCTACTTTGTTCGCAAATTGAACACTCTGTCTTCTGTGAATCTTCCTTGTAGAATAGCATGCAGTCATTCTTACATGCATCAATCTTTTCATAACATAGCCCAATCTGCCCAACCAACTTCTTTGTCTCATAAAAGTTTGTAACCATCTTATTCTCTTTCGGCAACATCCGTTTAATTGCTTTCATGATACGATTATAGCGGGTGGCTAATATTGCAATCGGCCTTTATGTTAAGGAGCTCGGCCCACGGCCTCCAACACACCGATCTCGCAACCTGGATAGACCTTCTCTTTTGCGAGTCCATAGCATCAATAAATTTCTTGGGTGCGGGGTTGGTTCTTCTTGCTGTTGGTTCTCTGACCAATTGAAGGAAGGACCGGCTGCATCCCTAACCATATCTTCCATATTCAAAGGTGGTTCTTCATTGTCCTGAATAATAGGTTCGGGTTCGGGAGGTACATGAATATTCCTGGGGGGATTATTCGCAACATTTGTGCGTAATATCATTTGCTCACCATGACGAGTCCACCGTTTATACCCAACTTCAAACCCGTTACGCAAAAGATGTTTCTGAGTATCAATCTAGCTTAGATACTTGACATTACAACACCTGGTGCATGGACACCAAATCTTACCATCATTATTCATGTGACTGGGATTTGATTCAGCAAATTCAATAAATCCCTTCAACCCTCTTATAAACTCAGGATTGATACTGCTATGATTCGGCAACTTCCGCTTGTACATCCAACTACGATCATCGTTAACAGACATCACTACTGCATTACAATTCATATATTATACGTACACTCAATTTAATCGATGGATGAAACAAAATTGGGATGTTAATAATTATTTGATTTCATAATATATTAACAGTTTAAAAGTAATTAACATATCATCATTCCCTAAATTTGAATTACAAACTTAAAAGCAACACACATCTTCTTAAAATAAATTTAAAGCTTCTAACTCATATTTAACAATATATTAACAGATCTTCTTAAAGTGTCTAGGAACTCGTTCCTGCTCCCGAACTCGAATCTCTACTCTTCCTCCGCCTTGGTCCCCGGGAGGTCTTTGGTCTAGGTATGTTGAAAAAGTCAGTCTGACCTCGTCCTGGCTCGGGTATCGTGTGAGCCAATGGATCAATCGATGCTGGTAGCTCTCGATCTTGCTCTTTCTGCCTCAAGGCCTCCTGCGAGCTATCACTTCGGGATCATTTCTCAGCGGCTCTCCCAGAAGATCCGTCTCTCGGAATCTGTTTGCAATGTCGCCAGATAATTTCATCGGGGTTGCTCTTGACCTCTATGTCTCTTAATTTCAAAATTTTGGAAGAATAGTCGCCCCAAAATACTCTCGGCGTCGAGCCTCTATCATGTTTGTATAGGACCTTGCTTTGCTCCTCGTACCATATCGGATACTCGGTGGTCGAAATGTGCTACCTTTAGTCGACGGAGTAGTGGTCGTATCGGAAGAAAGCCCTCTAGAAATGCTCGCCAAAGAAATGTGTAGTACGAGGCTCGGTCATAATCATCGGCATGGTATTAGTCGTCAATTTGCTCTCTCAAAGTCCGAATGGTCTGCTGCGGGTATCTGTCTTGTCTGCTCACTAGAGATGGAATGCAAAAGGATGATACATGTAGTCCCGGAAGTCGGACAATCAACGACTCGTCTGAATATCTCTCATAGTACGCAATCCCCATGTCGGAATCCAATAGTACGGGTTTGCGGTCTCATATCGGGCCAAGGCCAACCTCCTATGCCAACTCTCGGTAGCGACATCCCTCAATATCCTGTTTTGTCCGGTCACCCAAGGTAATTGCCGTCGCCCTGCAGCGTGCCAAGATCAAGCGCAATCTCTCATACGGCCACAATGATAGTAATTTGGGCCGCTGAACCCATGTACTCGGATCCTCGGCTAATCTATCAATGCCGTGGTATGTCTCCGCTAGCAACAGTGGAATGATGTCCATCGCTCCCTGTCCAGATTGAATATGCCGGATGTCAACTCCTCGATCACCTCTCACTGCCTGATGATCTCTAACAGCGTAGCTGGACACACTCCGATGTAGCCGCAGAAGTAGTGCGCAGACAGAATGAGCAACATGAATATATCTAAGGAAGTGGATAGATCAAACAGACTGGGGCTGGTCCGACTCAATCTGGCTATATGAGTCAAGTCTATGAATCTATCGTCAATGACAATGTGCGATACCCAGTCTGCTGATAATCCCAAGAATTCAGATAGTTGCTCCGTAACTGAATGTCTGTCTCGGGGAAATGCCACAGTCCTCGACTCAGCCTCACCAGTCAGTGCTCGAAAATCCTTCATCGTTGGCATCAAATCGTTGTACGATAGGGTGAACACATGTCGCTCCGAATCCCAAAAGCACGAAGCAGCTCGGAGCAGATCCCAATCAATCTTCCAATCTTTTAGAGACTATATGCATGGCATGCTATACCTCCTGTCAATAAGTTTCCGGTGTTGTTTTTGGTGAAAGCGCAAGACTTCAAGAATGTCTTGTTGAAATTGATACTCTCGGGAAACAATTTCTCCATTGTAATGCTCCATGCTGCCTTTAATTGGGGCTGTTGGGATTTTTTACCTATTAATATTGTGAATAATTGTAAATTGTTAATATTTAAAATTAGGTTTAGAATTGGGGTTGGCTTCTTAGAATCAACAAATCTTGAGCTCTAGTTCAAACTAAACTAAAGGATAATGGTGTCCCTACCTAACCACTTACGCCCCTGAATATAACTTTATACAAATTAATTGTCATATAGGTTTCAAATTTTACAATTCTTTAGCAATATAATTATTAAGCAAACAGTATATGCTTCCAACCAGCTTTAATCCAGCATGAAACCTAATTAAGCCAGAACATTTACTAATTTATTTTTATCTCTTGTTATAGCAATATAATTATTGTGCACTTTATTAGTATATGTTTCAGACAGCTTAGTTGGTTAGGTAGTTGAAATTCAACACTTGTTGACATGGAATCAATACCTACTCTATCCTTTAAGTGCCTGTTTAATAAACCTATCCCATCCCGAAATGCACGATTATATGAAATGCAAATATCACTTTGTCTACTTGCTTTATAATCGAAAATAAAGAAATTTCGGCTTTTGGATAGACCTAAATTATTACTATTGTGAATAATTTTAAATATTAATATTTAATTCTTTGTTGTAAAATATATAATTTTACAATGATGAATTAAATTAACATTTATAAACAAAATGAGAGTCGTTCTCATCCACAACTATCAAAACCCTATCTCATATTAGACCAAGAAAGACAGAGCAAACAAGTTCTCGACTGTTTGAGCAAAGGATTTTCTGTTTAATAAGAATTTTTTCCAGTTTCACTGTCCTCCTCTCTAAGGATCTCAAACATAACAGCCATGTTTGTGACAGTGCCTGTTTTACTCTTCATTGGTGTTATACGGTCACAAGTAAAAACAAGGTAACAGTATAACACCAGTAAAGAGAAAACAGACACTGTCACACATGGCTGTGATGTTTGAGATCCTTAGAGAGAAGAGGACAGTGAAATTGGAAAAACTCTTATTAAACAGAAAATCCTTTGCTCAAACAGTAGAGAACTTATTTGCTCTATCTTTCTTGATCAAAGATGGACGGATTTTGATAGTTGTGGGTGAGAAAGGCTCTCATCTTATTTATATTTTAAGATGTTAACCACCAACCACAATACCCTAAGGTGCATCTAGGGTGCCAGGATTGATATCAGGCGCTCAAACGTAGGCGATATACATCACCGTCCGCGATGCCGTCAATCGCCCCAAAATGGGATCTAGAACCACTAAGGTAGTGTGCGGTTGAATATGTTACATTATTGAGACATTCACCCCCCTTCCTCCCCCTTTGACTTTAAAAGACTTGAAAATTAGATATTTAGTAACTTATCTAATTGTTTCATATGTAACATGTTATGTTTACTAAATATGTAACATGTTATGTTTACTAAATATAACATGTTACATATTTGATTATGAGTACGGTTATTTATTTTTCTAGCTATTGAAGACGGAAGCTTGTAGAAACCACGCCATTTAAAGTTATAAAAAATTGTGATTAATGTTTCCTACCATCTGTTGAATGACATTCCCAAATTTACTTTTTTGATAAGCGTTTTTATTAAGTTTGAGGAGGAATGGTAGAGACACATTTAAGAAAGATGTATACACTCTCATTCTTAATCTTACTTACTTTTTAATAGATATTTTCATCACTAAAGGACGTCCAAGGGGATAAGAATTCACATGACATATTAAGTTTTGAATTATTTATGCTTTCAAAGAATTATTTATGCAATTATCTGTGTGCCCAAATTTTTGGTATCCACTCGGCTGGGAGGAAGGGAGTATCCACTCATTCTTAATCTTACTTACTTTTTAATAGATATTTTCATCAATAGAAGAAGTTAGAACTGAGTCCAGACTGATTTTGATATCATAGGTCATGGAGTATGAGGGCTAGAATTCACACTGATCATACAACATCAAAGAATCAGTTCATAACCAATATGGAACAGAAAGTCATAAGCTAATATTCCCAATATAAGAACTCCAACATAGTATCCTAGGAGCCCAAATTCATGTCACTAATTAAAAGTCACAATAACCTAGAACCATTCTCTCTAATACCTAATGACTGCAAAGAATCCAAGCTAACTTTCTAACTAAATCGAAGTAAAAGCAGGAAAGGCAGTCATGGTTTATATATACTAATCAGCCATTTTCTGCAATGCACAAGAATCACATCAAGATCATCACATGAAACCACAATAACACATATATAGAAAATCATTATATCCATACAGGGATAAACACGAGATTGAAACAAGCAAAATAGCCTTAAGAAATAACAAAGGCAGTTAAAATGTAGACTAAAGATCAATAGAAAGACAAGCATCAGTGTGGTGCATAAAACAAGGCAATTAGAACCATGCAAGCTAACTGATTTTCAATACCTAAACCTAATTGTAATACTAGGGTTTACTATAGAAATTTAATTTCGCCAATCACTACCCGAATGAACCCTAATTCCACTTCCAAAACCAAAATAAGAAAAATTTAACACAACAAAAAAGTTCAGATCTGAATCAAAACGAACAACATCAACAAATAGGGGGTTCAACATGAAATCTCACCCTATCCTCGAATTAATCACTACGTATTTGAAAGAAATTGAAGCATTTACCTTGATTAGAGCAAGAGAGAGAAACACGGTGGAAATAGGGGCTGTGAGGACGCCGGAGTGCGAGTGAGACGGCGGAGTGCGAGTGAGACGCCAGAGTGCGAGTGAGACGGTGTGGAAAGGGACGGCGACGGTGTGAGATCGAGGGAAGAGAGAGGTGAGATCGCCGGGTAGAGAGAGATAGCGGGAAGAGAGAGAGAGAGAAATAACGGCGTAACTGATTTCAGAATCTCAAAATTAGTATTTATAATTATCCTCAGCGACAGAATATTCCGCCGCTAAATATTAATTATAGCGGCGGAATTTAAATTCCGACGCTATAATTAATATTTAGCGGCGGAATATTCCGTCGCTGGTAATCCGCCGCTGGAAATTACGTTCACGTGGATCGATGACGTGGCATGTACACCGACGGAAATTTCCGCCACTGGTTTGATTAACCTCAGCGACGGAAATTTCCGCCGCTATAATTAATAAATATCATTAATAAATATCATTGTTTTTATTATATATAACATGAAAATTATTTTAAATTACTCTCAAAAAAATAAATATGAGTCAATAAATATTATTTTTGAAAAAATAAATAAATCATAAATATTTATTAATTTTAATTTAATAAATATCATTGTTTTTAATTATATATAACATGAAAATTATTTTAAATTACTCTCAAAAAATAAATATGAGTCAATAAATATTATTTTTGAAAAAATAAATAAATCATAAATATTAATTAATTTTAATTTAATAAACCCTAACCCCTAACCCCTAACCCCTAAATCCTAACCCCTAAACCCTATACCCTATACCCTACACCCTAAACCCTATACCCTATACACTATACCCTATACCCTATACCCTATACCCTATACCCTATACCCTATACACTATACACTATACCCTATACCCTATACCCTATACCCTATACCCTATACCCTATACCCTATACACTATACCCTATACCCTATACACTATACCCTATACAATATACCCTATACCCTATACCCTATACCTTATACACTATACACTATACCCTATACCCTATACACTATACCCTATACCCTATACACTATACCCTATACTCTATACACTATACCCTATACACTATACACTATACCCTATACCCTATATACTATACCCTATACCCTATACACTATACCCTATACCCTATACACTATACACTATACCCTATACATTATACACTATACACTATACCCTATACCCTATATCCTATACACTATACCCTATACCCTATACACTATACCATAAACCCTATACCCTATACACTATATCCTATACACTATACCCTATACCCTATACACTATACCCTATACCCTATACCCTATACACTATACTCTTAGGGTTTAGGGTTTAGGGTTAGGGGTTAGGGGTTAGGGTTTAGCGGTTAGGGTTTAGGGTTTAGGTGTTAGGGTTTAGGGTTTAGGGTTTAGGGTTTAGGGGTTAGGGTTTAGGGTTTAGGGTTTAGGGGTAGGGTTTAGGGTTTAGGGTTTAAGGTTTAGGGTTTAGGGGTTAGGGGTTAGAGTTTAGGGGTTAGGGGTTAGGGTTTAGGGGTTAGGGTTTAGGGTTTAGGTTTGTGGTTTAGGTTTAGTGGTTTAGGTTTGTGGTTTAGGGTTTAGGGTTTGTGGTTTGTGTGGTTAGGGTTTAAGTTTAAGGGTTAGGGGTTAGGGTTTAGGGGTTAGGGTTTAGGGTTTAGAAAAGCAAAACAAAAGATAACTATCATGGGTATAAGCCACAACAAAGAAACATTCTGCATTGTAAGTTTACAACATCATATGCTGAGGACCAAACTACCACCAAGTTCCATCTACATCTATGGAGGATCAAAATAACTGCAGATTCCATCTCCATATATCCATATTCCTCAACAACTATGGCCACAAAAGTTTACAAAAAGATCTACAGCACTAAAACATGATATTTTCTCATATCAAAATCTCCCAGCTCAAGCGAATAGAAATCTCATATCAGCCTCATTTAACTTTCCCAGAGCCTCCATTGACCCGCCCACGCCCTTCAAACACTGATAGCACTCGTTTTTTTCTGGCGCCTTCTAATTCTCTCCTCAATTGTGTTCTCAATAACAAACCTCACAATCCTGATTGGCTTGTATTGGCCTATTCTATGGATTCTATCTTGGGCTTGTCGCTCAACTGCTGGATTCCACCATGGGTCCATCAAGAAAACATGCGAAGCAACCGTGAGATTGAGGGCAACACCGCCAGCTTTCAAGCTCATGAGGAAGATTATGCAATCAGGATCTTGAGTAAATTTGGCAATTGCAGCATCTTTTGCACTCAGGTTCATGGATCCATCCAACTGGACGCAGCTCACACCAGACTTCTGAAGGGAGTAATAGTGTATAGGGTTTAGGGTTTAGGGTTTAGGGGTTAGGGTTTAGGGGTTAGGGTATAGGGTATATAATATATGGTATAACATTTTCAGTTAGTTTTTTGAAATTTCAGTCAATTTTTAACGTTTCCAGTTAGTTTTTTAGAATTCCAAATGCTTTTTTAACGCTTTCGCTTAGTTTTCTAACGTTAGCTATTTTTCAAAATTTCGCTTAATTTTTTCAAATTCCAGTCAATTTTCTAACGTTTCAGTTAAATATTTTAATGTTTTTCAGTTAGTTATTTTGTTAATTAGTTCTAAAAATAATTAAAAATTAAATTTTATAATCACCGACGGAATATCTCGTCGCTGATAAATTAAAAAAAATTAATTTATCAGCGGCGAAAATATTCCGTCGCTGAATAATTTAAAAAAAAAATAAAAAACATTTAATTTCACCGGCGGAATATTTCCGCCGCTGATAAATTAAAAAAATTAATTAATCAGCAGCGAAAATATTCCGTCGGTGTAATATTTCAAAAAAAAATAAATAAAAAATATTTGATTTTCACCGACGTAATATTTCCGCCGCTGATAAATTAATTTTTTTTAATTTATCAGCGGCGAAAATATTTCGTCGGTGTATTATAAAAAAATATATATATTTAATTTTCACCAACGGAATAATTCCGTCGCTGAGAAATAAAAAAAATTAACTTTTCACCGGCGGATTAATTCCGTCGCTGATAAAGAAATAGCGACGGAATATTCCATCGGTAAATTTTGCGCCAAAATAGTGGCGGTAATAAAACGAATATTCGAGGAATATTCGTTTTAGCGACGGAATATAGCGACGGAATTAAATTCCGTCGGTAAATTTGACGCCAAAATCATTCCGTCGCTAAAGCTTAATTTCCGTCGCTAAATAGCGACGGAATGAGTCCGTCGCTGTTGATTCCGTCGCTAAAACACCAGTTTCTGATAGTGAACATCCATTTGGTGTAATGTGATTTAAGCTAACAAGCTATAGCTAAAAGAAGTCTTATTGACTCAATTCTAGCAACAGGTGCAAAGGTCTCGTCATAGTCGATTCCTTCCACCTGTGTATAGTCTTGAACCACAAGACGGGCTTTATTAAGAATAATATTACCCAATTCATCAGATTTGTTTTTATAAATCCATTTAGTTCCAATTATATTAGTATGTAAAGGATGAGGAACTAAACACCAAACATTGTTTAAGGTAAATTGTTCAAGCTCTTCTTGCATAGCTTGAATCCAAAAGTTATCTTTTAAAGCTTCAATCACATTTTTAGGCTCAAGACTAGAAACGAAATAGGAGTATTTTACCTTGGAGCATGTGGTGGACATACACACATACCTTACCATATCTCTTTAGTTAACCGGCTCCTTATTTCTTGTTCGAACTCCTTCATTAACCTCCCCAATTACTTGAGTAGTGGGATGGTTATTTCTGATTCTTGCTGGAGGGTCTCTCCTGGCCTGTTGATATACCAACTCATCTTCTTCTTCTAAGGTATTATTTCCAAACACTGTTCCGAAATCCTGTGTTGTCTCATATGTTGTCATTTCAGAGGCAACACTAGGGGCAACACTTGAATCTGTGGCTGCATTGCTTGAACCAGTTTTTGTTCCAGCAATTTTTTCAGCTTCTTCCAGCAACGTTAGTGGCATATCTTCAGCTGGTTCACCTGTGGCACTCAAAAAGTTGTTAAAAACAATATTTACCGATTCTTGAATAGTCTTTAATCTTAAATTATAAACTTGGTAAGCATAACTGTTTTGAGAGTAACCAAGAAAGATAGCTTTGTCACTCTTTGAATTAAGTTTTCCTAAATATTTCCGATCATTTAAAACATAACATAAACACCCAAACACGTGAAAATAGTGTACGGTAGGTTTCTTTCCGTTTAAAATCTCATAGGGTGTCATTGTTGTACCAGGTCTTAAAAAAACTCTATTCGAAGTGTGACATGTCGTGTTTAATGCTTCGCCCCCAAAACCTTTAGAAATCTATCTAGAAATTAACATAACACGAGCCATCTCTAGTAAAGTCCTATTTTTCCTTTCAGCAACACCATTTTGCTGTGGTGTTTTAGGTGCCGAAAATTCATGGTGTATTCTTTTTTTACTACAAAATGTAGAGAAATAAATGTTATCAAATTCCCTAGCATGATCTGATCTTATACGAAAAATAGGTGAACAAAACATGTTTTGTATCTTGGAAAATAAGTGTTTAAATTTATCAAAAGTTTCAGATTTTTCTTTTAAAGAATAGACCCAAGTAAACCTAGAAAAATCATCTACTATCACATAAATATACCTCTTACCTCCCAAGCTTTCTACTTCAATTGGACCCATTAAGTCCATATGTCAAAGCTGAAAACAATGTGGTGTTTCTGAGTATTGTTCACTGTGTTGTCCAACAATGTGAGCAACACGAGTCTGTTTACCTTTTTGGTAGTCACAACACACCATGGTATTCTTGAGATTTATATTGGGAACACCTTTAACAGCACTAAGTTTGACAATCTTCTCAATATTTCTATAATTAGCATGTCCTAACTTTTGATGCCATAAAATTGTGTCATCAATTTTTAACGAGTTACACACTCGGTTTATTACCAACGAGGTAGCAATTATCACTTGATCTTGTTACGGTCATAACAAAAAAGTTAGTGTTATCAAACACTTCACAAGTATCCTTATTAAATTTTAACTCCAAATTGTCATCACATAATTGGCTAATGCTAATTAAATTAGCAAGTAGACCATCTACATGCAAGACATTTTTCGAAGGAGGAAAACCAACAATATCCAGTGTTCCTTTTCCAACTATTTCACTCTTGCCTCCACCACCATAAGTCACTGAGCCTCCTTGAATAGGTTGGTACTCTGTTAGGAATGATCTTGTTCCCATCATATGACGTGAACAACCACTATCAAAGTACCAAGCTCCTGAAACGTTAGTCCTTAAAGCTGTGTACCCAACATAGCATTTCAGTTTTTCCTTGGGTAACCAAGCCATTTTTGAAAATTTGTATTTCTGTTCACTAGTGTTGTCTTGAGTGTTGCCCTGAGAATTTGGCGATACTTGAGGCAACACTTAAAGACTGGACATTTTCTTTTGAAGAATAAAGCAATCAGATTTTTTATGTCCCGTGTCTTTGACAGTATTCACATTCAATGGATTGATTAGAAATATCACTAGAAGTACTACCCTTTTCCTTGACTTGCTCTTTTACAAAATAATTTTTAGTTTCAACATCAAACAAGGAAGAGGTAATATTTTTTAGTGAGTCTTGGAACCCAAGACTAGCTTTAAGAGGCTTACTCAATTTGAGTATGTTATCCAATTTGGATGAGCTCGTGTTGAGATTTTTGAAGGTGGATTCGGCTAGGTTGAGTTTGGCCTTGAGTTTATCAAGATCCATATCTCCCCTACTGAGTTGAACCTCCAGCCTAGTCAAGGAGTTTTTAAGATCATGATTTTCCTTTTTCAAGAAAACCACCATCTTATTCTCCTTTTTCCATTCTACGAGAAGAGACTTATAGAGGTTTTTTAATTCATGAATAAGCTCATCTTTACTAAGATCATCCTCTATAGACTCCTCTGAATTTAAACCGAGTGAGAACCATGCAAGCAAATATCATTTAAAGAATTATACCCGCTGAGTGTTGTGTCAAGTTTTGCGATTTTATGGACTACACTTGAGGCAACACTTTCGAGTGTTGGTTCAGGTGTTGTCATTTATGTGACAACACTTGAGGTACTACACTTTCACAAAGGCTCCTACGCCGTGGCCATCATGACTACTTGCTCGGCCTTTTCATCTTTCTCCGTTCCTTCCTCCTCTCCATCACTAAGAGACACCCACATATTTTTGCCTGCCTTTCTCAATGTATTAGCACATTCATTGGCATAGTGACCCCAACCGTAAGATGCATGACATTGAATGGATTCAATGTATTTAGGATCGATCTTTTCCGAGGATGCATGCCTAGGTGGGATATCTTTTTGATTTAAAGGAGGAACTCTTCGTGGCACAAAACTTGGCGTTTTGGCCGATTGGTCCTTAGCTTTTACCTGCACACTGTTAAATTTCCTAAGCATGGAATTGTATTTCTTTGCAAGTAAAGCTACACTAGTATTTTCATTTAATTCCTCGAAGGCTTCATCTTCATCATCCACACATGTGTCCGAAGATTCGACTTTTAAAGCAATGTTTTTGCCTTTTGAAGCCTCGGTTTTCTCATTCAAATTCAATTCGAAATTCTTTAAAATACTCATCAAGGAATTAATGTCCATTGTTGAAAGATTATGGGTCTCTTCAATGGCTAAAACTTTGATATTAAAATGTTCGGGAAGAGTACGAATGGCTTTTGAAAAAAGTTGTTTATTAGTAAAAGGTTCTCCTAATACATGACAAGCATTTGAAATATCAATCAACTTTTCAAAAAAAGATGAGATGTCTTCGTTTTCACCCATTCTTAATCTTTCAAATTTACTAGTGAGACCCCTAAGCTTTGTTTCTCGGATACTATCATCTCCTTCACAAAATCTTTGTAAAGTATCCCTAGCATCTTTTGCAGAGGGACTATTTTGAATGAGTTTGAACATATGCATGTCAACCTATTCATAGATAGCATTTAGTGCCTTTTCATTGAAACTAGCAAGATTATTTTCTTCAATTGTCCATTCAGATTCAGGTTTGACTTGAATGTCACCATCTTCATCCGAAAGGAGTAAAGGAAGAGAATAATCATTTAAAATAGATCGCCAAGCTCGAAGATCAATTGATTTGATATGCGAGCGTAGGCGAATCTTCCAATAAGCATAATTTGATCCGTCTAAAACCGATAATCTCTTTTGATTAGGGTTAGCGGGATCATAAGCCATGACAAAAGGATCAAGACACTTAGTATATCAAGTACTAGGCTACGATACCAATTGAAATTGTCTATGGCTTAGAACAAGTGAGACGAAACTCACAAGTGTTGTCCTTAGTGTTGGCAACACTAACAACAACACACACCAAATTCGAAAAAAACACAAATAAATAGAAATAAATCAAATTTGCGGCGGAAGAATAAAAACAATACACAAGAATATAATTTTTATCAAGTTATATAAAGATATAACTTGATGGGTGCCAGTGAATGTGCGCTCGCCCGCGAAATTTTTGAAAGTAAATAATGGAAAGAGCAATACATGGAATATGAACAAACGACTATCACCATAGGACCTCCATTCTTGTGCACATTGTGCATGGAAGATTTTAGGATCATTTAGATGGTTTGGGTCTTATATGCGTAAATAAAGACTACATTAGAAATGATGCGTTTAAACAATAATACTTAAAGACTTGGAAATTAAAGCAGTTATTTAGGATTAGGAAGGAGATCTCACCAATGTTGGTTTTTTTCTATCTTCCTCGGGGGAATGTAGTTAATTTGTGGTGGTTTAAAGAGGAGAGAAATTATGCTCTCACTTGGGCAGAACGTCCCTAATTAACTCTCGTTTACACTTGCTAAACTCGCGGATTTTGACTGCTTTTGAGTCATTTGTTGGGTTTTTGGAGTTTAGTGAGTGGGTGTGGGTTGATGAAGATCGATTATGGATGGATGGGGGGTTATGTTGCAATGGGAGGTCGATCGGGACAAACCGGGATGGACCAAGATGCCTCAGGATGGCTCGGGATGCCTCGGAATGGCTGGGAAAAAGCTTTGGAGAAAGGTTGGAGGAAGGTTGGAAGAAGTTTTTGTGTGTCTTTTGAAGGCGATGGAGGGTTATATTTATAGGTTTAGAATCTACGCGGACAAACGGAGTCCGCATGGATTGGCCAAGCATGCCCCGTCGATTTGTCATCATTCTCTTGACTTTTGTGTCGTTGGCGTGTTGACAAGGTAGTCCACAAGAGTAAGTAATAACACATAGAGTCCGCAGAACCGGTAGGGTAATATCAAATTTTTTTGATTTTTGTTCCATCTCTACGAGCGCCCTTCCGACAATTCTCAATGCACGGAAAGTCCCTCTTTTGGTTTTCTTCTATCGGTTTGGCCTTTGGGGAAATTATGGGTCTTCTTAATCGCGGGAGGTAAACCCTTAGTGTTTTCCGTATGCTCGGATGGAGAGCGGTCCGGATTGGGGTACATACATTTAGAGTTCAGAAGGAGATCTTACCAATGTTGGTTACTTCTATCTTCCAAGGGTTTGTTTGTGTAGGAAGTGAGAGGTTTGCTCAGGTGGTTTGTTTAGGGTGATTTAAAGAGGAGAGAAATTATGCTCTCACTTGGGCAGAACCTCCCCTAATTAACTCTCGTATCTCACTTGCTAAACTCACTGAGTTTGATCGCTTTGAGTCATTATAGGGTGTTTGTAGGCCTTTGTGAGTGAGTGTGGGTTAATGGGGATTGATTAAGGATGGGTGGGGGTTTTCTTACATCGGGGGTTGATCGGGATGGATCGAGATGGCTCAGGATGGACTGAAATGGTTCGGAATGGAACGGAATGGCTTGGAATGGACCGGAATGGCTCGAAATTGCTGGGGAAAGCTGGAGGAAAGTTGGAGGAAGGTTAGTCAAAATCCGCGAGTCTTAGCGAGTATAAACGAGAGTTAATTATGCGAGGTTCTGTCCGAGTGAGAGCAGAATTTCTCTCCTCTTTAAAACCACCACAAATCAACCACATTCCCCTGAGGAAGATAGAAAGAAACCAACATTGGTAAGATCTACTTCCGCAGGATGGACCGATATGGACCGGAATGGCTCGGAATGGATAAGTCCTCTGTAATTTCACGTGATGATTGGGGACGTGAAGGAATCCTGATCTAGACTGCTTATCGGGAGAGAGAGATAATGACCGTCTCGGTCGGACGACTGAACCCTTTGATAGAATTCCTACGTATCCCTGAGTGGGAATCAAGCCAAACATAGTTCGTGTGTAAAAAAGGATTACGGTTTAAGGGCCGCATGAGGGTCGAGGTATGGTTTAAGGGTCATACCAAGATTGGAATACGGTTTAAGGGCCATATAAGGATCGAGGTATGGTTTAAGGGATGTACGAAGATTCAGATACGGTTTACGCGCCGTATAAGGGTCGAGGTACGGTTTAAGGGTCATACCAAAATTGGGATACGGTTTATGGGCTGTAAAAGGATCGAGGAAGGGTTTAAGGCCATACCAAGACTGGGATACAGTTTACGGGCCGTATAAGGGTCAAGGTACGGTTTAAGGGCCATACCAAGATTGGGATACAGTTTATGGGTCGTATAAGGGGAGGCACAGTTTAAGGGCCATACCAAGATTGGGATACGAATTAGGGGCCGTATGAGGGTCGAGGTACGGTTTCCCTTAACCCGTATCACAATCTTGGTATGGCCCTTAAATCATACCTCGACCCTTATACGGCCCATAAACCGTATCCAAATCTTGGTATGGCCCTTAAACCCTACCTCGACCCTTATACGGCCCATAAACCGTATCCCAATCTTGGTATGATTCTTATACCGTACCTCGACCCTTAGTCGGCCTGTAAACCGTATCCCAATCTTAGTATGGCCCTTAAAGCATACCTCGACCCTCATATGACCCGTAAACTGTATCCCAATCTTGGTATGGCCCTTAAACCATGCCTCCCCTTATACGACCCGTAAACTGTATCCCAATCTTGGTATGGCCCTTAAACCGTGCCTCCCCTTATACGACCCGTAAACTGTATCCCAATCTTGGTATGGCCCTTAAACCGTACCTTGACCCTTATACGGCCCGTAAACTGTATCCCAGTCTTGGTATGGCCTTAAACCCTTCCTCGATCCTTTTACAGCCCATAAACCGTATCCCAATTTTGGTATGACCCTTAAACCGTACCTCAACCCTTATACGGCGCGTAAACCGTATCCGAATCTTCGTACTTCCCTTAAACCATACCTCGATCCTTATACGGCCCTTAAACCGTATTCCAATCTTGGTATGGCCATTAAACCATACCTCGACCCTCATGCGGCCCTTAAACCGTATTCCTTTTTTACACACGAACTACATTTAGCTTGATTCCCACTCAGGGATACGTAGGAATTCTATCAAAGGGTTCAGTCATCCGACCGAGATGGTCGTCACATACGGCCTGTAATTTGTATCCCAATCTTGGTATGGCCCTTAAACCGTAATTAGGTCCAGACGCCTCAGAATAGTCTTAACTTATGTCCAGACCTCAGAATAGTCTTAACTTAGGTACAAACGCCTTTCAAAACCTCAACCTTAGGTACAAACATCTTCATCTCACTTAGGTACAAACACCTTCATCTCACTTAGGTATAAATGCCTTCCAATAAATACCTTAAGTACAAAAGCCTTCCAAAATCTCAATCTTAGGTACAAACACCTTCATCTCACTTAGGTACAAATGCCTTCATCTCACTTAGGTACAAACGCCTTCCAAAAATAACCATAGGTCAAAATGCCTTAGATTAGTCTCAAATTAGGTACAAACGCCTTCCAAATCTAAACCTTACCGAACTCCTAGCAACCTACCTTCGACCTAGGTACAAATGCCTTCATCTCACTTAGGTTCAAATGCCTTCCAAAAACAACCTTAGGTACAAATGCCTTCATCTCACTTATGTACAAACGCCTTCCAAAACCTCAACATTAGGTACGAGCGCCTTCATCTCACTTAGGTACAAATGCCTCCATACCTCGACCCTTATACGGCCAATAAACCGTATCCCAATCTTAGTATGGCCCTTAAATTGTACCTCAAACCTTATACGGCACTTAAACCGTATTCCAATCTTGGTAAGGCCCTTAAACCGTACCTCAACCCTTATACGGCCCGTAAACCGTATCCCAATCCTTGTATGGACCTTAAACCGTACCTCGACCCTTATACGGCCCGTAAACCATATCCCAATCTTGGTATGGCCCATAAACCGTACCTCGACCCTTATACGACCATTAAACCATATTACAATCTTGGTATAGCCCTTAAACCATACCTCGACCCTCATACGGCTCATAAACTGTATGAAGGTGTTCGTACCTAAGGTTGAGATTGTGGAAGGCATTTGTACCTAAGTAAGATGAAGGCTTTTAAACTGTACCTCTACTCTTATACGGCCCGTAAACCGTATCCCAATCCTGGTATGGCCCTTAAACCGTACCTCAATCCACCCATTAGTGTGCCCCGATGCCGGAGAGAATTGTTGGGGAATAGCCATTCTTAGATTCTCTCTTCCGAATTCTTCATTGCGAAAGCCCCAGGTTTTGTCTTCATGTCCCCAATCATCGCGGGAAATTGCAGAGGACTCGTCCATACATGAGGTTTCATCAAACGCTGCCATGCTTACCCCGTCATTTCTAGGGAAATGGTTTTCGACTGTGTTGGGACCACGAGGGCGTTCCAATTTTTCCTCTTCGATTAAACCTTGGACCACTTGCTTCAACACGATGCAATGGTCGGTTGTGTTAATCGGGGTAGTTGTGAAAAGCACACCATTTACTCATATCCGGCTTAGGGTTGGATCTCTTTGGTTGATAATTCTTAAGGGGCTTGAGCATGTTTCGCTTTACTAGTGTCTCGAGGACTTAGCTCAAGGGCATTTCGAGATTATCGAGAGGTGTAAGTGCATCTTTTGAGGAGACCATTATTCGTTGGGGTTCGGTTACGAATGTAGTGCACTATTCGAGGTAACCTCTTTCCCCTTGTTTGGAGGTGTTTGGTAACCTCCTTCCTTTTGCTTAAGGACAATCTTCCCTTGCATATCTCTTACACGTTCTACTAATCGAGTCACATGGGGGTCATTAGGCGGGGTTAGGTTTCGGGTTCCCAGAGATGGAGGCATATTTGTTGATGGAATCACCATTCGGGAATCCTGGGTCACCATTCGGGAATCTTGGGGAGGCAAGTGGGTGTATGCCCGTCCATACCCTTGTTTACCAAAATCGGAGCCGGGGGCACGATTATCTAGGCCATCTTTGGACCATGTTTGGAGGCGAGGAATGTTTCTTGAGCCCCGAGAGGCGTCCAGACAGGTGGTAGGTTTGAAACATCGGGGTATCTACTTGGTATGTCCGTCCCTGGCAGGCATTATGACTTCAAGGTGTAGCTTCGAGGCTCATACGGAGGCAAAGGATTGAATCCCAAGGGATATTGAGAGGTGTTAGGATCCGAGGGAGCGGGACCATATGTGTGCTGGTGAAATTGAGTTTGCGGAGCGGGGCCGGAAAGGTGATTGTGCTGAGATTGAAAAATCGGAGCTGCTTGACTGAGGCTCGAATGTAGCTTTGATTGGGAGTTGCATTGCATTACTAGGTTTTCGTAGCTTTGTGAATGAGGGACTTATAGGTAATTCTGAAAAGCTAAGGAAGCAGGCACGTCTTCGTCTTTTATGAAAGTCGCATCTGGTTGGGGGACTGCAAATGTTCCAAGATGACGCATGGCATCTCTGATCCAAGCCTGCTGCTCTTCTTTGCGTTTCTCAAGAGCCTTGAAAGCTAGCAATACTTCTTCCATTGTTTGGATATTTCCCGGGGGCGGAGTCCCATTCCCTTCACATCTGTCGACCCTGCCATTGGAGAATAATGGACCGTTCGATCTGCTGAGCCGGAAGGGCTGTCGGACCTTGTGACCTCAATGCCGAAAAGACGACAGCAGGGACACTTAACCACTCTCGGTTCGCAATGTTGGGCGAAAGGCAGGGCATAGACTCGGGAGGTTTTTATTGAATAAAGGGGAATGCTCATGCGACATGCGGTTTCCTTTTTAATTTATTTTTGTTGTTTCAATTTACTTAAAACGTATTTTGTCAAAATTCTAAACGGTTGGAAAAGATTTCTCTTATTTTTCGCAACTATTCTAGATACTAGGTCAGTGGAATCCATCACTACGTTTATAAGCCCCTCGTTTTTCACCTGTATTTCGACCTCCCAGGGCGGACAACCCCGGGTGAGGGTCCTAAAGGGCAAGCGGTTTCCACAGACCAAAAGTGAAACGAACCTACGGATCGAGCCTATTATGTAAGTTTCAATGTTTCCACCATGTGAATAGTGAACAAAGCCAATACCCTTGAGTCAAGATCGGGTAAAAATTTTGGCATGACCTTTCTTTGCCTTGCTCTCGCAAGGTATCTTTGACTTTTCGATTTGGACTAGGTCATATTTCTCATGGGTGACGCATTAAAGGCTTGATGACATGGTGTCACATGGACGTTGACGTATATCCGACATAGGTCAGTGTCTGAGTTAATGCTATAAGTCAAGATCAAATCAACAAATGATTCTGCCGAGCTTGCTTTCGCAAGTGACCTTGACTTTTAGGTTTTGGCTCAGAAAATGATCGATATGGGATATACATCTAGGCTTTATGACACGGGTGGGTCAAAAAACCAACCAAGTTTGTGATAGAGTGTGACGCAAATAGTACATGGATGACCTTTGGCGAGGATGGGATGTTTTGAATGATCACGTGCTCGCAAGAAAGGCATAGGAATACCAATCGAACTATAACTGAGACCATTCCGGGTTTGGGGTTGTAGTGTACAAGTGTACAGGACAAGATTGCGCGTAGTGTGCGGTCACTAAAATTCTATTTTGAGTAAAACAGGAGTTTTGCAGAATGTGTTTTAAAAGGTATGCACACAAATATATATACATCATTTTTTTGTATAAGCAAGACAAAAAAAGTAAAACACACACACACACACACAATAGTCAAAGAAAGGGTGAAATGAAAGTTTGACCCACATCATGTTTTAAAAATCTTTTTTTTTATTTTTTAAGTTTTTAAAAAATTCTTCCCTAGCAGAGTTGCCAACTGAAATTACCCGATTCGACGGGGGTTGCTTCATGGATTGGATGGATGAATTTCTTTTGAAAAAGACATAATTGCCATGCCGTTTTGATTATGCCCAAAACATTGAAAAAAATGCTTTTTATTCTCTGATGAGATTTTGAGTTCGGAGGTCAGGTTACGCCTCGGGAAGAGATTTTTGAGCTCACCCGACGTGCCTAATATATATGAGTCTTTTTAAACCTTTCTTTGAAAATTGTGTGTGTGTTTGTGTGTTTTAGGAAATAAAATGCATTTTAATATACAACCGGAACAAACCACTAACTCTGTCAGACCTCCATTTTTATGCACATTGTGCATGGAAGATCTTTTAGGATCATTTAGATGGTTTGGGTCTTGCATATGTAAGTAAAGACTAAAATTACCCGATCCGGCGTGGGTCTCTTCATGGATTGGATGGATGAATTTCTTTGAAAACAGAGTCTCCACGCAGTTTTGATTATGCCTAAAATATTGAAAAAAAGGTTTTTTTGTTGTATGATGAGATTTTTGAGTTCGGAGGTCAGGTTAGGCCTCGGGAAGAGATTTTTGAGCTCACCCGACTTGCCTCATATACATGAGTCTTTCTAAAACATTTTTTGAAAATTGTGTGTGTGTGTTCGTGTGTTTTAGGAAATAAAATATATTTGAAAGTAAATAATGGAAAGGCAATACGTGGAATATGAACAAACCACTTATCACCGTCAGACCTCCATTCTTGTGAACATTGTGCAAGGAAGTGTTGGGTTTTGGGGTTACATGCGCAGTAGAAGATTTAGCAAATAACAAAACCCTAGCCATGAATTCGTCTAACAAGAAGAGATTAAAAACTATGAAATAGATTTACTAACCTTGGTTGCGAATTTGTCTTTCATACACGAATCGTAATTCACCTTTGAGTCGTAGAAGAATCTTAGATCTTCTTCCTTGTTCTTCCTTGTGATGAATCAACAATGCAAGGCCTTCAAGCTTTAGGTGATAAAGCAATCACCCTGTATCGGTAATCCACACGTGAACGAACCAAGATCGAATCTTGTTGGATTGCTAGATGATCCCCGATTGTTGAAACACTTTTAACAATCTATGGCTTATATGGAATTAGATCTAGGGTGTTTTGATCTTTGATTCATAATCAAAATCAAGAGATTTGTGTTTTTCAAGCCCTAAATTTCGTATGTGTTGGCTGAGGAAAAAGGATTAAAATTATACTTTATAAAAATCCCAAGCCCTTAGGGAGAAGATTCCTTATTCCAAGCCAAAACGGAACTGTACGGACGGTAGGGCGCGATTGCCCCCTCCAAGGCGCGCAATCGCCCCCTTTGTCCAAAAGAAAGGTGCGATCGCCCCTAGCCAATCTGCGCGGTCGCCCCCTTAGACCAGAAGAAAGGTGCAATCGCCCCTTGCTATAGGGCACGATTGCCCCCTCCCCTTTTCCAATATTGAGCCAAGTTCAATCCGTTCTTTGTGTGTGACCCTTTAGGAATTATATTTTATGTTCTCACAAGACATAAGTGATCTCTAGCAAGTCATTATGTCCACCCAATTAAATATAACATCAAAGCTTAATTCCTTGATAGATTAATGTCACAATCCCTTTGTCACACAATGTCATATTGAATATAAGTCATGGTCCACGTCAACTTATATTTTTCAATGCTTTCTCTATTCCGAACATGTTGATAATCCAAGTGCATTTGATCTCTATCAAATCTCTTGAGTGTGGCCACACATTTCATCAACAGTATTCATCGAAGGGCCCAAGCAAACATCTCTCATAACGAGGGACAAATCCCATCTCGACTTATTATTCTTCCCTACAAGAATCCAATCGCGCTAACATAGCCCTTATTGCTATCCTATTAAAGATAGTGTTAGACTACATCAAAAACAATGTTCATCCTGTGGAAGACGATGATAATCTCAGGTACTAAGGATTCCAATGACACGACTATCATGAGATTTAATCATGACATATATGACCATAGACCATGTCATAAAACTCATAGATGGGTAGGTCCAGTACCTTGTTCTCTAACAGGTACCCATAAGTGTAATGTACATCCCCATGCATATAATCATCTCCATGATTATCTATTACCAACTTATACTAGTTATTCAAAATAACTATGGACACAGATTATTATAACAAACATGTAAAGCATATAATACTCAAGATAAACATTCTTTATTATAAATGGTAAAGACGATTACATAACAGTATTAGTTATGAGTCAAAATAACTATACGCCTAGGGCATAACACCAATAGGAAGATCTTATGGGATCACGTAGATGGTTTGGGTCTACGTATATAGTAAATAAAGACTACATTATAAACAATACTCCCTCCGTCCCAGCAAGAGTGTCACCCTTTTAGGGGTTGCACGCAAATTAAGGAAAAAAGTGGGAAGAAAAAATGTTGTGAGTGTAATTTGAAAATAGGAGAGAGAATTAGTGAAGGAAATAGTGAATTTAAAAAGTGTTGTGAGTGTAATTTGAAAAGAGGAGAGAGAATTAGTGGAGGGAATAGTTAGTGGGATAATAGAATATTAATAAAATATTTCCTTTTTTAGGAAAGGTGACGCTTCAAACGGGACGCCATTTTGAGTAAAAAGTGACACTTTTTTCTGGGACGGAGGGAGTATATTTTAAGCAATAATGTATTTAAAGACTTGGAAATTAAAGCATTTATTTAGAGTTCGGAAGGAGATCTAACCAATGTTGGTTACGTTATATCTTCCTAAGGTTTGTTTGTGTAGGAAGAGAGGGGTTTGCTCATATGGTTTCTTTAGGGTGATTTAAAGAGGAAAGAAATTTTGCTCTCACTTGGGGAGAACCTCCCCTAATTAACTCTCGTTTCACGCTTGGTGATGTCAGGGATTTTGACTGCTTTTTGAGTCATTTGTAGGGTGTTTGTTGGCGGTTGTAAGTGAGTGTGGGTCAATGGGGATTGATTAAGGATGAGTGGGGTTTATTTTGCATTGGGTGTTGGTCGGGATGGACCGGGATGGCTCAGGATGGACCAAAATGGCTCAAACGGCTCGAAATCGCTCGGAATGGATAGGGAAAGCTAGAGGAAGTTGGAGGAAGGTTTGGAAGATATTTTGGTGTGTCTTTTGAGGCTGCTGGAGGGATGTATTAATAGGCTCAGGAAATGTGCAAAGAGGTCCGCACGGATCACTCAAGCACTGTCAGAGTTCATCATTTTCTTGACTTTTGTGTTGTTGACATGTTGACAAGGAAGTCCACAAGGTCTCGGCCCCAACCTGCTCGTAAAACATGCCAAATCTGTTTTAGCCCCCATCAGAGCGTTTGTGGGGAAAAAGAATTTTATCCTTTTCGTTTTGAGTCGCCACCTATATTATTCGATTGGAGAAAATAGGAAAATAGGAGAATCAGACCATGACGTAGTTCGACTCCAAAACACGAAAAGGCTGCTTTAGGTATTTTGAAAATCATTTGAAAATCGCGGAGATTTTGTTTTTGAAAAGGTAAATTCATGCGAGGAATCAAATCAAGACCCAATTCGAATATACCGCCTGTACGAAGATTCGCCTGTCTGGGCTCTGAACCTGCAGGAACTATGTTAGAAAACAAAGGCTTACCTGTACGGTCCTCAGAGTCCTGTCGGTTTTGTGACGATTCGCCTTTCTGGGCTCCGAATCGGGCTTTTGGTTCGACGATCCACTTGTCTGGGCGTTGGACCGAGCTTTTCTGATGACGATCCACCTGTCTGGGCGTTGGACCGGGCTTTTCTGATGATGATCCACCTGTTTGGGCGTTGGACCGGGGCTTTTGGTTTGACGATCCACCTGTTTGGGCGTTAGACCGGGCTTTTGGTTTGACGATCCACCTGTTTGGGCATTGGACCGGGTTTTTTTGATGACGATTCACCTGTTTGGGCGTTGAACCTGTCCGAGAGGCTGTTCCACAAGGCTTCTTTGGCGGCCTCGATAGTTGCCTCGGCGGTGACCCCTACTTGCGGAGCTAAGAGGTCGAGGAGGGATGGTAGCCCCCATGGTGGTGATGGCGGAGGTGCCGGCGGCTCGAGCGACATGATGGCGTGATCCCCTCTTTTCCCCTTTATTTGATTTCTGATGATTTGTACATATTGGCCTTGTGGGCCCAGACAATTTTTCTTTTCTTTTGGTACCTGTTTGGAACAAGTAGGTAGCACAAACAATGGTTTTTCTTAACCCCTAATCCTAGGTCTAATTAGTTAATTAATTAACTTTCTCGCCCATACATGTTTTTGGAAATGGAATGGAATGGCCGCTAGGCCACAATTTTGAGCCCTCATCTTGGTGTTTTCTTGCATGTTATGAACTATACACGCAGGTTTTTCGAGACTTGCTTCCTCAAGTCGGGGCTAGGTTGTTGTTTGAGCAGAACTGTTGTTGTTTTGCCATAGGGATATCTCGCGCGAGATAAGGTGTCTCGCACGAGACACGCTACCCAGGCAGAAATCTCTTCCTTTTTCTAACAGAATTTTGTCAGTTTTCCCTATAAAATCACCCTGTAGTCCGGCCAGATAACTCTTTCTAGCCTTTCAAACTCTAGAGATATTCTGTTAGGGTGAAACTCTTGTCTTCTTCTTCAACCTTGTGATCCATGGCTTCCAAGGAGATTCCCCCAACGTCCATGATTGTCGATGATTTTTCCCTGTCATCTGAAGTGATTGCATCTTTCAAGCAAGCATCAAGGGATTTTGTGCGATCGTTTCGCAACCAGTCTCGCAATAGGTTTATTGCAGAATTTGGATTCAGAATTCTTTTCACTTTGAAGAACCTCCAACCGGATTGGAGTCTTTTGCAGGGTGTTGCTCGATTTTGGGATCCCTCTATTCACCTTTTCAAATTTTCATTGAATGAGATGGTGCCTACTGTGGAGGAATTTGCCATTATCTTGGATATGCCTCTGACTGGCGAGATTGCCGTTCCCAAGTACCATAGGAATCATTCGGAGGCTTTGAATGAATTGTTAGGGATCCCCCTTGAGACTTGCTATGAGTTGGTTCACCGCAAGTGGGTTGATTGCTCTTCTTTCCCAGGACGCTTCTGGGCCGGTGATTCAGATGATGACGCTTTTCATGTCTATAAACGGAACTTTCTGGCTCTTTTTCTTTTCGGAGATGTTCTGTTTACATGTAGGGACGGCTTGGTCGACTCCCAACTGGTGGAAATTGTTCTGCAGGCTAGAAAACGTTCTAGGAACATTATTCCGCTAATCTTGGGTGAGACCCTGCATGGTCTTGACGAGCTGCATAGAACCGGTGTCATGACTCAAGGGAGTCCTCTTCTGTTGACTATTTGGCTTAGGGAGCATCTCAAGTTGGTAGGTCCCCCGTTGGAATATTCCCCTTTCACACATCATACGCGAAAGTTATTGATCAAGGATCTTTCAGGCGGATGAATGGGTCAGTTGATTGCGAAGACCGAAACTACTGACATTCTTTGGTGTCCACCTTATTAGAGGTTGAACAAGTATGTTGCAAATACCGATGGTTTTGACTGGGTTGTTATTTCGGGTTTGCGAGATTCCTCCTTTTATTTTCCCAAGCGGGTGCTCCGTCAGCTTGGTCGGCGACGGACACTTATCTTTTCGAAGGAGCTTCTCGTGATGTGTCTTATATTGGTGTAGAGTTTGCGCAGGCGTTAGCTCAAGCATGGGGTGAAGGAACTAGTCGGGATCGCTGGTCGAACCTTCGGACTTTTAATGCAAGTATCTTCTTATCCGACAAGTACTTGGATTGGTTCCTCCATACTGGTCACCCTAGTGCAGAGAAGATTGATGATCTGCGGCTTTCACTACTAGGAGATTCTTTTGTAGCTAGCAGTATTTTGCGAAGGAGCGAGGCTCAGTCTGATCCTTCTAATGTGTGAACTGATCCAACTCAGGATTTTCTCGATGGGGATTGGTACGAGAGGCGAAGCAAGGGGATGCCTAGAAAGACGCAAGCTTTAGATAGGCCCCATGTCTTCAAGAGGCTCTCGGGATCTGTTTTTGATCGCCTTGACTCTGTTTTTTGATCGCCTCGAGGGATGCTCTGCTTCGCGGGGCTCAAAGCGCAAGGAGGATCACGACAACGGTGGAGATCATGTCCGCCGGCCTACAAAGTCAATGAAAGGCTAGATCTTTAGGAGTACCAAAAGATTGCTTTGATAGATCAATTGTTTTGCTTTTATTAGTATTTTTTTTTCGAGTTTGTTAGCTTAGAAAATTAGTCGTTGTGGTTAGGATTTCCCTTTTGTCATTAATGAAAATGCATTTGATTTATAAAAGGACAAAAGTAGACTTATTTATTTGATTAGACCGAACTCGAAGGCTGCCTACGTTCCTCTTTTACAGCAATTAAATAAGAGGCTCAGGTCTAACGTAGTTCATTTTTGAGAAAAGGACAAAATACGGCTCCGTGCCGAGGGGTAATCTCGCGCGAGATAAGCCTCCCCTTTTTTTTTTTTTATGCACACCCTTTCTTTTGCCTAGACCGCCCTTTCGGGTTTTCAATCTAGCGGGCTTCTTTTCTTGTGCTAGCTCTAATTTTTGCCTAGGCCGTCCTTTCCGGGATTTTCAACCTAGCGAGCGATTTCTTTTGAGGAGGCCAAGTCACGCGAAGTACTTCTTGAGCTTGTCCATGTTGACCGGCTTCGGTAGTTGATCTCCGTCTAAGTCCTCCAGCTGAAGGGCTCCCCCAGAGAATATCTTCTTCACAATGTAGGGTCCTATCCATCTTGGTCCCCACTTGCCTAGCGGGTTGAAAGGTCCAGGACGGTGCTCATGGAGAACCAAGTCACCTACTCTGATGTTCCTCGTCTTGACCTTTTTGTTGAAAGCTCTTGCCATTCTTCTTTGGTAAGCTTGAGTGTGTTCGGCTGCTTTCAACCTTCGTCCAACAGGGCCAACTCTTCGTATATGCTTCCTAGCCAGTCGACCTCGTTCACTTGGTTTTCTAGGAGAATCCGTAGTGATGGTATTTCCAATTCTATCGGTAAGACAACCTCCATTCCGAATGTGAGGGCGTAGGGAGTCTCTCATGTAGCTGTTCGAACTGAAGTGCGGTATCCCCATAGTGCGAATGGTAGCTTGTCGGGCCAATCTTTTCCAGTGACTGCCATTTTTCTGATGATAGTCTCGATCGTTTTGTTCGCGGCTTCAACTGCTCCGTTCGTTTGAGGCCTGTAAGGAGATGACTTGTGTCTTGTGATTTTGTATTCGGTTAGTAGGCGATCGGTTTCCTTCTTGAAGTGGGACCCATTATCGGATATCATCTCTTGCGGAACCCCATACCGGCAGATGATGTTTTGCTTGATGAATTCTCGCAACCTTTCGGCATTCGTAACTTTGTAGGAGGCGGCCTCAACCCACTTAGTGAAGTAGTCAATGGCTACTAGGACGAAGCAGTGTCCGTTGGCTCCTATGGGTGTGACCTTTCCAATCACGTCTATCCCCCATATAGAGAACGGCCAAGGAGAAGTCATAGGGTATAGCAAGGAAGGCGGCTGTGAATGTGTGCCCCCAAATTTTTGTTTGTTGGATTCACGCGAGTTTGAAGACATCCGAGTTATTTGAAAAACGGAGTCGCCACGCCATTTTGATTACCTCAAAACTTTGAAAAAAAGGTTTTATGGGTTCGGAGGTTAAGTTACCCCTTGGGAAGAACGTTTGGCGTTCACCCAAAGTGCCTTGCCGGAGCAAGTCTCTCAAGATTTCATTAATCGTGATTGCTTGCGTGCTTTCTTTGTGTGCATGTGTTTGAGAGTAAGGGGGGAATGTCCCAAGTTGTCTTCCGGACGTACAAATCATTTGTTGGTTGTCGCTCGGGATTCCTTGGAATTTATGTATTTGGGATTATGATCCCGTCCTCATCTTATGACTTGTGATCATCGCATTTTAACCTCGGGACCCTCGGGACTTGCGTGATCGAGAGAATGACTCTCTTTTGGTCAAAGATGAGGTTCTTTAGGAAGGAATGTCCTTAGCCCATCAATCCTACGCTTTAAGACGGTCGAGCTCGTATAGAGGCTTCATACTCATTATTAAGCGATAATCGGAGATATAGGGTTCAAGGTTATCCTTTTCCTAAAGAAATCATGAACCTTTAATGGAAGGAACGATGCAAAGATGAGAACTTTTACACCGGTCCGTTCCAAGGTTGGGGGAAAGGGGAAATGTATGATGAAAAAATGACTCTTTAATGAAAAGATGACATTTTGGTTTTAGCAAATGATGCTTTTTTGATTGAAAGAAATGATCTTTATGCAAGTGATGCGTAAAGATAGGATTTTTATGCAAATGATGCATTGAAAAGGGGTTTTGATTGCAAATGATGCATTTTTATTGGAAAAGACTTGATCTTTATATGCAAATGATGCACAAAGATAACATTTTTATTGGAAAATAGGGGTTTTAGGTGCAAAGGATGCACCTTTATGAAAAAGACTACATTTTTATGACAAATGAGGTCTTAATGCATGCAAAAGGGAAGGGGGTGATAAAGAAATGATCTTTATGAATAAATGCCAAGTCCCAAGCAAGATATATGAATGCAATGAGCAAGTATATCAATTAAAATGCAAGGTTAGGGCGTGCGAGGTTACCAATCGTTTCCTTCGCTTCTTCGGACGGAGCTAGGAGGAGAGGTTCGTCTTGGGTCTTCAAGGAGGAGGGAGATGGCTTCTTGAGCTTCTTCTTCGCCTTCTTGAGCCTTCAAGGGTGTTCTTCACGTCTGGATCATATTGCTATGGAGTGTGTGTGTTTTTGTTGTTGTTAATTGTTGTCTTGAAATGGGTAGAGGAGGGCTCTATTTATAGGCGATGCGGATAAGGCTAATGAAGCCGTGCGAGGCTGCGAGCCCTTTGCAAATGAGGCCGTGCGGTCTTATCCATTATGACTCAGCATTCTAGAACCATGCAAGGTGGCATTATTCTAGAACCTTCCCTCCTAATTAAAAAAAACGTGTTTCTTAATTAGGAAGGATTCCCTTCAGCCTTTATTTAATTAAAAATAGTTCCGGAATGTTTAGAACATTGGGAAGGTACAGGGGAATTACCGGAAAACTTACCGAAATTGCCGGGAAATTTAACCGGAAGGCATGAGCCAGATTTGGGTACTTACAGAAGCCCCTCGGCAACGTCACTTGCAAGGCGAGTGGGGTTGTCGATAGAAAAGGATCCGATGCGGCGAATGCGAGACGGATTGGGTGACCAAGGCGGTCGAGTGGCTGAACCTTTTGGAAGGCTACCTACGTATCCCGAAGGAATCAAGCCGAGCCGTAGTTCGGAATTAGGATCCGGGGGAAGGAAGAAGAGAAACGGGTCTCTTCGGGGAAAAAGAAGAGAAAATGACCTAGGAGATCAAGCAATTGATCCTCTGGGGGATATGCTAGGAGTGACCCGGGTGGTCGGATATACGAACTTCTATGAGGGCGCTTTATCAGCGAGGAGTGACAAAGAAACAGGGTGACCAAAGTGGTCGAATGGCTGAACCTTTTATAAAAGGCTACCTACGTATCCCGGAGGAATCAATCCTTGATCGTAGTTCAAGCATCACTAGATAGTTAGGAACGATGTCTAGGATCCTTGAGATTTTGACAATTCGGAGAGGTTTGTCACTTTGATGAAGCTAGAGCTTATGGCGCTATCTCTTTATGACGGAGATAGAGGTAACTTAAGTTGGGAAACTTGAGCGTACGTCACTATTCGCGGATAGAGGTAGCACAAGTTGAAATGACTTGGGCATACGTCACTATTCGCGGATAGAGGTAGCACAAGTTGGAATGACTTGGGCATACGTCACTATTCGCGGATAGTGGTAGCACAAGTTGGAATGACTTGGGCATACGTCACTATTCGCGGATAGTGGTAGCACAAGTTGGAATGACTTGGGCATACGTCACTATTCGCGGATAGTGGTAGCACAAGTTGGAATGACTTGGGCATACGTCACTATTCGCGGATAGTGGTAGCACAAGTTGGAATGACTTGGGCATACGTCACTATTCGCGGATAGTGGTAGCACAAGTTGGAATGACTTGGGCATACTTCACTATTCGCGGATAGAGGTAGCACAAGTTGGAATGACTTGGGCATACTTCACTATTCGCGGATAGAGGTAGCACAAGTTGGAATGAATTGGGCATACGTCACTATTCGCGGATAGAGGTAGCACAAGTTGAAATGACTTGGGCATACGTCACTATTCGCGGATAGAGGTAGCACAAGTTTAGAGTTTCTGACAATTCGGAGGTTGTCACCTAGTGTTATCCCGTTATAACGGGATTAACGAAGCGGCGGGGAATAGAGCTTGATTGCTAAAGAGATAAGGGATATTTTACGAAAAGATGTTATCTTGGTTAAAAGATAACGGAAATTGCATGCCCAAGTGGAAGGTCCGGGCGGGATTGTAATTTACGCTCGGGCGAATGAGGCCGCCCGGCATGAGATGGAGAAAAAGGAGCCGTACGGCTAGAGACCTGTTTTTTCCAGATTATTTAAAATCAGATTTGAACGGGCCATTGGCATTACATTGCCGCCCACTTCAGCCGAGAGAGAGAGAAGAGAGAGAGAATTCGAGATTTCTTCAACCCTTTTTTGCTTCTATTGATTGGAATGGATCCGGAGGGCAATCCCATACCGAGGCAAGCAAGAAGGAACATCTCCGCGGCTGCGAGAAGGAGGAGAAAGGAGCTCGTTCGGACGGAGAGGAAGTATGACTTCCTTACGCCTCCATCGGAGCTTTACCCGGGGAGAAGGGAGCATAAATCAACGAACCCGCGATCGGTTGGGGTAAGCATTCTCATTTTGCTCAATTCCGATGATTTTGCTTGATTTTTGAATGATTTAGGGCTTGACCCGAACTTAGGAATTTTCTAGGATTTTTGAATGATTTTGAGATGCATGAACAACCTATGAGGCTAAGAATATGCATGTGCAATTTTATTTGATGAAAATTATGAGAATGACTCACTTTTTTCTCGCAAAATGAAGTAAGAATGAGATTTGTCTAAATGAGACGAAGTTCTTGCCTTGTGCTAGAACTAGGTCAAAATTCTGATTTTCAATGAGAAAACATGATTTTGGAAGATGAAAATGATTCATGCATGCCGTTTTATTTGAAAAATAATGTTTATGTGCAAAGAATTGTGATTTTGTGCTTTAGGAAAGCAACATGCTTAAAATGACGTGTTTCAAATGATGAAAGTCACGTTTTTGATGCAAAAGATGCTAGAAAAACTTTTGTGAATGCTTTTCTTTTGAAAAATATGTGCACTTTTGAATATACGCATGCTTTTGAAATGATATGAAGGACTGACGCTTATTTTTTGGTTTTGCTTGTCTACAGGAGAACAAGTCTAGAGGACCGTCCGAGATTGCAGTGAAGCTTTGGCAGAGGATGCCGGATTTTGAGAAGAATGGGGTAAATCCCAGCGGTGGTGAGGGCTACCGGCTGGATGCATTTGTAGAGGCCATTGGCGGGGGTGTCCACATCACCTCTAAGAAGCGAGGGCTTGGTCCGGGCCCTTTACGAGTTACAGTGGGGACAGTACACATAGCTTCCACCCGAGCCGGGAGAGGCCGATGTGATGACTCTGCCGATTTCACAGCTATTACTGGCCTACAGTTCACCGGGAGGCCCGTGACTTGGAGAGACCATATTACAGCCGAGGAGTTCCAGGCTTTGGTAGGGTTTGAGCTGATTCCCAAGGGGCTGGGGATGGAGACGCGGAACGTCGAGGTGGCAGTTCAGATTTGCATGCAGAACTTTCTTGCTAATGATGTGGCCCTTGCCAGTGGCTAGAGCATTCATATGGTTGATGCTATCGGTCACTATCTTCGCCAATGCAGGACGCTAGCTATGACTTGCCTCCTCGACTCTTTGGAGGATGTGGATGGGATAGGGACGGTCTCGTGGGGCGAGGCCGGATTGGCGGAGTTGTACTTCTCATTGGACATGTACAGTCGGAACAAAGCTGCTTCCATGGACTGCTTCTCATTTGCCCTTGAGGTAGTCTCCTTTCTTTTCTCTTTTCTCTTTTCTGTCTTGAAACTTTTATGAGAGAGAGAATGACCTTTTTGATGTTTTGAACATTCGGGCTGGTTTTGTGAGGTGATCGGGTTCTTCCACTTGGAACCAGCAGTGATGTCACCATCTTCCTGCTATGGTTATTTGGAGGGAGATGCGAGAGATAAATTCACGGGGAAGACCCGGATTACCTTCGATTACAAAATGGTGAGGCCGGTCATCAACGAGGACGGGCACGACGGAGTGGACTTCTACCCTTGGGGCGGTATCAGGAGATTTTCTTTGGGAGATGCTATCGAGGTGACGAGGCGAGAGGAGGTGGCTCACTGGGCGACATGTGATGTCATCTACTTGGGGACCGCTTCTCGAGGCGGCATGGTCATGTTCCCCACTAGATGCCATTACTCCTTCGACCCTCCGGCCACGGATGTTGCGGCCCGAGGGCGCGGCGGATGAGATTGAGAGGTACCGAGCGAGGTGTAGGCTGCGAGAGGAGTATTTTGACATGGGTACCCCCTACGTTTGTGTTTGTGGAGCGGCGCTGAGGACGCCACGAAGCTAGTGAAGGCGGCGGTCACTCGGGGATATGGGGAGGATGAGCCCTCTTGACCCGCCGTCCCTCCTGCGCATACTGTCCTACGTGGTCCATGGAGTGCCGAGGAGGATGAGGATACTGTCCCCGATGCTAGGGAGCCCCGGTACACCTTGCCGCTGATAGCTTTGTAAGTGTACTCTTAGGGTCTTATTCCCTTTTTAGCTTTGATTTTACGCTTTTGCAATTTTACGAGATTTTACGAGATTTTTCTCTTCTTTTTCTCGGGTTCCGGCTCGCACTTACGATAGGTGGTCGGGCGGAATAGGGGTGGAAGGACATGTGCCGGTCTCTTCGAGGAAGGCGCTGCGCTTCGAAGGCGGCGGCGGATGCACGGGAGCACAGGCGCAAGAGACGGCACGTCGGGGGCACAGCGTCTACCTCATCGGCCTCGGAGTACTCTTCCGGTGCCATGCCTCGGGGGCGGGGACCCAACGGCCCGACATTACGGAGCAGTGGGCTGAGTACGGGCACGATAATGTCCATTTGTCGACGTGAGCGACCAGGAGGACTTGATGAGGGAGGCTAGCATCTACGAGCTGAGTAGCGATGAGGAGGAAGAAGAGTCGGAGGCCTAGGAGGTCTCTAGAGTAGATTTGGAACAAAAACAAACAGTGAACAATTTTATGCACAACTTGTTTATTTTTTGTTTTATTTGGGCGCCGATGGGGCGAAAACATTGTATTTACATTTTATTTACTTTTCTAATTTATGCTTTTTCAATTTGCATATTATACGAGCCTTGGGGCGACTTTTTGCTTGGAATTGGGGGAAATCGCTGGGCCAAAATGATTTATAATGGTATATAAATGCTTGAATGGCTTACGGATATGTTTTTATACGGGTTTTGGTTGAAAAAGTGGGGTGAAAACTCCCTTGGGCAGCAACTTTGGTTCTTTGCAGAATTTCTGCGAGAGGACTAATGTAGCCGTGCGGCATGGCCTTGAGGGCAAATGAAGCCGTGCGGCTAACGATTACATGCACGGTTATTTTACGAATAAAAGCAAGGCTTGGCCATTTCATTTCATTTTCACTCTAGACTTGTCCCAATTGTTCCCGAGCATATTTTGGACCTAAAAGCACCATCTTTGAACACTTTGCGATGGAGAAGCCCGTCGGATTGCAAAGGGAAGCGAGACCATTTTCTATCCGGTCTTCAATCTTGGGCGAGATATAACTTCCAAAATCACAAGGGGCTGCTTGATTCTTCCTTCAAGATCAAATCTTTATGGCATTTGAGGATCTCCCGCCCGATTGGGACTGTTGAGAGCCGCGGCAAAGTTACAGGACGTCAGGAGACATGTTCTTGCTTCTCTTACAACGAAATTGTCCCAACGCCACGAAGACTTGAGCCTTGATTGGGGGTCCCGAGGCGAGGCTATATCTATTCCGCTGATCGGAGACGTGCGGTGACGGTAAAGCTTGCATCTTTACGCGAGATTCCTTTGGGAGAGGTGAGAGGATGATGGTAGCCGGATAGGATTGACCTTTACGATATCTCGGGCGGGTTTGGGTCTCCGAGATATGGCTGCGACCACGGTGGCTATGGATGCTTTCATTCTCTGCGTATTCTGTTTTGTTCAACTTCTTGAGTCAGTGGGGATCTGTATAGTGGCCTCTTGGACATGGTCGAGGCTGCGAGTGGGAAGGATATTGTCCCGCTGGTTTTGGGAGAGACATTTCATGGGATCGACAGGATGGCTCGGGAGACCGTTTCATGAGGTCAGGGAGTCCGGCTATGTTGACTTTGTGGCTGCGGGAGAGGCTCGGGGCTTTGCACGGGGCTTTGCCGACTCGGTGCCCTTGGGTGATTTCTCGGAGAGGTGCGCCTAGGCGGCGAGAACGGGGGTAGGCTGGGAGGCGATGATGGCTAAGCTATCCGCTTCGGACATCCGTTGGTGGATACCACATTGGAGGTTGCGGACCGGGAGGATATTTCGGGAGTCTTATATTGTGAGGGTTCCGGGATTCTGTGGTAGTCCCTTCTACATACCTTGCTTGGTATCCGGGCGGTTTGGGGCTTTACGGGGAGCCTTTGAGTGATTGGGAGGACATCCGGACCATGGAGGTGGTGTCATTGGACATGAGAGATCCGGCCCGACTTCTCTTTCTTCTCGAGGGCTTGGACATATCCGCTTTCCCACCCGGGGCTATCTTCGGGAGCGGGAAGAGCACCATCTTGACCCTTGTCTACTTGGGTAGTACGAGAGGGAGATGGGAGCGACTCGGGTTATCTTGGAGGATAGACGTCGAGCTTTATTGGGAGGCGGCGCGTGACTCGAGTAGGACTACGAGGGAGGCCGAGGCTAAGGCGAGTTGCCATAACCAGTCAGAGGTGACTTGGTCGAGAGATATGGAGGCTCGGTACAAGAGGTTGTCCGAGGTCGCTCCTTTGGCGAGGCTCGGAGGGAGGAGGTGCGGACTCGTGCTCGGATAGAGAGAGCACTCATTGACACGGGGTTGGTAGAGGCTCCGGTGAGGATACCGAGAGGTCGGGATGAGGGATACCGACATTATTGAGAAGAAAAGGAAGAAGACTCGACGAGGCCGAGGAAAAGGGAAGAAGAGGCTGAAGAAGACTCGGCGAATGACAAGCGACAAGTCTTTTCTCAAGATCCTTTTATTGCCATTTGCAAACACATTAGTTTATTTAGGCATTTTATTGTATTTTAGATCTTTTTAGCGAGGTTAGCGAGTTAAGAGGTAGGCCGTGCTTGAACTCATCAAGGAGTTTTTAACTTGTAATGAACAAGAAATATTATCTTAGAAATTAATCAAGACACATTTCATGGAAATTCAAATGTCTCTTTTTTTTATTGATCAGGACATATTTCATGGAAACTTAATCGTCCTTTTTATTGTTTAGACCGAACCATATATGGCTGCCTACGTTCCCCTTTTACAAGAAAGGCTAAGGGGCTCGAGTCTACGTAGTTCATTACAGTGAACTAATAATTTTTTTTTATGTGCGGCCACTGTTTTTGCCTAGACCGCCCTTTTTGGGGTTTCGGCCTAGTGGGCATTACTCTTTTTGCACTAAGATTTTTTTTTTTTTTTTTTTTTTTTTTTTTTTTTATATATGTGCAACCTGTCTTTTGCCTAGACCGCCCTTTTTGGGGTTTTCGGCCTAGTGGGCATTACTCTTTTGCACTAAGATTTTTTTTTTTTTTTTTTTTTTTTTTTTTTTATTAGACATAGTATCTTCGGAGTTTATCACCGTTATTTGGGTGGACAAAGGGATTGCCATCCAAGTCTGCAAGCTTCATTGCTCCTCCCGACGGTATCTTACGCACCACATAAGGGCCGATCCAGACGGGTTCCCATTTTCCCGGGGTTGTCTGCGGTAGGGGGCTTTACTTTCGGCACTAAGTCGCCCTCTTTGATGTCTACGGCCTTGACCTTTTTATCAAACGCTCGGCCATTCGCCTCTGGTAGGCTCGGGTGTGTTCCATGGCTTTTAGCCTTCTCTCGTCAAGCGGGGCTAACTCATTATGCCAGCTGCGCAACCATTCCACTTCATTGACACTTTGTTTTCCAGGAGGACCCTTAATGACGGGATTTCCAACTCCACCGGTAACACTTTGCTTCCATCCCGTAAGTTAGGGCAAAAGGAGTTTCTCCTGTGGTACATTACGACAGACGTTACGTAGCCCCGAGTGCTAGGTGCGGCTTTTCGGGCCAATCACGACCACGGGTGGCCATCTTTCGGATGATCCGCTCGAGTGTCTTATTAGCGGCTTCCACGGCTCCATTGGTGCGAGGTGCATGCGGGGACGACTTGTGGCGAGTAACTACGAATTACGACGGCGGTCTATCGCGGTCTCCTTCGAAGTGTGACCAATTATCGAAATGATCTCGTTGGGCACCCCATATACGCACATTATGTTTTCTTTGATGAAGCTGGGCCACTTTTACGGAAGTGAGGACCTTGTAGGACTTGGCTTCTACCCACTTTGTGAAGTAGTCGATGGCTACCAACACGAACTCATGCCCATTGCTTCTGCCGGGGATATTTTCCCTATCACGTCAATGCCCCAAGTTGCAAACGGCCAAGGAGTCGTCATGCGGTGCAGTCATGAGGTGGGAGATGGTTGAGGTTGGCAAACCGGCGGCACTTGTCGCGGGTTCGGACGTCTTGAACACGGTCTGTTTCCATGGAGATCCAGTAGTAACCCATTACGAGGATCACTTGCATCGGGGCTCTGGCATTCATGTGAGGACCGCGAGGACCATTGTGGACTTCGGTCATCAACTCTCTGGCTCTTTCTTGAGTGACACATAAGAGGAGTGGTCCTTGATACCGCTTCTTATACGGGTTGCCTCCTAGAATGACATAATGAGAAGCCAACCTTTTCGGGGCTTGCAAGCTTTTGGCTCGACACCTTCTTTTGGTCTACCTTCTTCGTCTACGAAAGTTGACTCTCCGTCTTTGAGGAATTGGTAAATACGATTGTACCAAGGTTCCTTTATGGGCTCGGGTCCCAGGTCCACTTCACAATAGAAGAGTGGGGCTTCTCTTCTACCCACTACTGAAGGGCTTTATGGCTTTTCCTTCGGGGATCTCTACCAATGAGGCTAGAGTAGCTAGGGCATCTGCGAATCTGTTCTTTTCCCTCGGCAAGTAGTGGAAAGTCACTTCTCTGAAGCTGTCCGATCAACTCCTCCATATGGGCATGATACCGTTGTAAATTAGGGTCCACAGTCTTCCACTTGTTGGAGACTTGGTTGATGATCGTGGCGAGTCTCCGTAAACTTCGAGCTCCTTGACATTTCTTTCTAAGGCGGCCTCGAAACCAGCAATGCGAGGCTTCATACTCGGCGACATTGTTCGTGGCGGGAAAGTTCAACTTGAGGGCTATGGGGGTATGCTCATCTTTCGGATCGACCAATAGCATTCCTACACCATTTCCTCTTTTGTTAGCGGCTCAGTCAAAGAACAATTGCCATCTATTTTCGAGCTCAACTGCAAAGATCCCTTCATGCAGGAAATTGGGGTTCGGGCCCTCTGTCTTCATTATCGGGGAAATTCGCCAGTGATGGTCGACAATGCTTGACCCTTGATGGCCTTTACGGTCACATAGTTGATGTCGTATACGCCAAGAAGAAAGACCACTTCGCTAGACGCATCGAGAGGGAAGGCTTGTCAAAGATGTACTTGATGGGGTCCATTTTCGAGACCAAATTCACGGGGTGGGCTTGCATATAATGCTTCAATTTTCCGACTACCCGGACCGATCCTGCACAGTCTTTTCACATCTTGAGTAATTGAGCTCGCTCCCTGTAGCTTCCGGTGACAAAGTAAATGGCGTTTTCCACCCGAGAGTCTTTCTTTTCTGAGCAAGCATAGCCCCACTGCCAGTGTACGTGACAGGTGAGATAGAGCGAAGAGGCTTGTCTATGTGGGGGCATAGTACCGGGGGATGTACTAAGTATGCCTTGATGCGGTCAAAGGCATCTTGGCATTCTTCGGTCCATTACGTGTCCACATTCTTCTTCATGAGCTTGAAGATGGGCTCGCACATAGTGGTCAGCGATTGTGAAACGGCTAATGTCTTGCAATTTACCCATGAAGCTCTTGACTTACATGCAGGTTTGAGGTGGCCTCATATCCATGATGGCTTTGATCTTTCGGGGTCAACTTCTATACCTCGCTCAGTGACCATGTACCCAAGCACTTTTCCCCTTGTCACTCCGAAGGTGCATTTGGCGGGGTTTAGTCTCATGGAATGCCGTCTCGGCCTCTCAAAGAATTTTCGTAGGTCAACAAAGTGCTGCCCACCTTCTCCTTTGGAGTGGATTATCATGTCATCTACGTAGACCTCAATCTCCTTGTGGATCATGTCATGAAAAAGCGCGGTCGCTGCCCTTTGGTAAGTAGCCCGGCATTCTTGAGCCCGAATGGCATTCTTGTATAACAGTAGGGTCCCCACGGTGTGGTGAAGGTCTTTTCTTGGTCTTCCTCGGCCATCTTGATCGGTTGTAGCACAAAACCATCAACGAAGGATTTGACTTCGTAGTTGGCGGTGGAGTCCACCGGGATGTCTATGTTTGGCGAGAGGGTAGTCGTCTTTGGGGCTGGCCTTGTTCGGATCTCGGAAATCCACACGGCGCACCTTCCCATTGGCCTTGGTTACGGTCACGATGTTGGACAACCACGTCGGGTATTCAATGACTACGATGAACCCTACTCGCGGTAGCTTCTCAATTTCTTCTTTGACACATAGAGACCATTCCGGCTCAATCTTTCTCGGTTTACGCTGCGGCTTAGCATCGGTGCTAGAGGGATTACGTGCTCTACTATCGAGCTGTCTAGCCGGCATATCCTTGTATGACCATGCAAACACGTCGACGTATTCTACGAGCGGCTCGATCAATCTTTGTCCCTTTCAACCCCCTGGAAGAAGCTTCCAATCTGTGTCTCTTTAGGTTCCTCAATAGTACCCAAGTTCACACTTATCAAAACCTCCTCGCGGCTTGGGCCCGGTTTTCCTCTTTTACGAAACACCTTAAAGATTTCTTTAATGTATTGTTCGTTTAGTGTGTTTGCATCTTGTTCAAATGATTCATTATTAAGCTGTTGTTAAGTTTTGTGTTAATTTATCATTTGTTAAGTTGGCAATAAGAGGATAATCGAAAGATTTGTCATTTCATTCAACATAAGGGGAAAGATGACATCGATTACATTTTCATAATCCTCGGGCGTGAGGCCTTCGGATGACTACGAGGCTGGAATTCGAAGATTCTGACTCGGCGAATAGACAACAACGACTCTGGACCCTACGCTACTTATTGACTCGAGGGGACTTGACAAGGGTTGGGCCAGGGATCTCACTCCTTCTTCTTTGTTGCCACAGGGAGTAGCAGGTCTTGTCGGCGTTTTTGAGAAAGTTGGAGACTTCGAGCGATCAAAAGCTTGCCGGAAATCATTGACGGGCGGTCTTGTGGAAAGATGGTGAGGGGAACTAAAGTAACTTGTTGCAATCTTTCGGCTAGCTCTTCCATAGCTTGGACTCATTATTTGAAGGATCGGCTCATCTTATCAATGCGCTTGATAACTTATTTTCTCTTTGCGATCTTGGACACCACGACCTTGTCGGTGTAGCCAAGGAGGGTTGGCTTGGATAATCTTGATGAAGTCTTCTTCGGAGGGGATCTTAATTCTTCCTTGGCGCTATGTATTCAATAGGCTTTACGTGTTTACGCTTCTAGATTTGCTAGCTTCTCATTGAACTTCACGATGGCCACAAATTCAGCACTTTACGCTTCAAGAGGATCACTATACATGGGGATATCAGTGGGTGTGCTTGGGGTGACGGGTTCCTTGACGGGTTCCTTGGCATAATTGACATAGTAGTCGATCTTGCTGAAGGCTCTCCTAAAGTTCCTACGCTCTTGTCCCCGGCTTCATATCTTTCCTTGAGCCTGTTTGTGTGGACTTTCTCTTCTTCTTCTTCCTTGAAGGAGCATCTTCATTGATCCATTCTTGATACTCATACTCTAGCGGTCTTCACAATCACATACATCATACCGGATGTGAGGCTTGGGTTGAGCCCAGGATAGCCCCTCAAGCTTGCTTGGTCATTACCGTTGTGGATTACCATGTTGGCCATTTTGACAGAAAAGGCGACAAAGCGAGGATTACAGCGGCTGTACGAGGATTACTGCGCTAACAAGTCGGCGGACCCGGTGTTCTCACCCACTTCTTTCTCGGCTGCGGGAAAGGGATAGGAAAGGTTTAGACTCGGGGTAGGTGTTTAGGGGTGAAGGCTCGGGCAATATGCAAATTAGAATCTTCAAGTTTACTTAAAGCAGTGTCTTTTATTAATATCTATTTGGTTGGAAAAGGGGTTACGCCCTTCTTTTTCACAACTAATCTAGATCTGGATCGGTGGGTTCCGTCACTACGTCTATAAGCCCCTCGTATTCCACTGTATTTCGACCTCCCGGGGTGGACGGCCCGGGCGAGGGTCCTATAGGGCACGCGGATCCCACCGACCGAGAGTAAAGAACGCTCCTATCGGGTCTAGCGGGTCATAGGACCTTTCAACGCACGAGCGATGCGGATTATAGTCAAGGCAATACCGGGAAAGTCTCGTCTCTCTGCCTTGACGGATCTTTGACAGAATTTCGCTTGAGCGAATGACGGTTTTTGACTTTCGGTAATGTCCGAGAGAATAATAGGCATGGGTCGGGCGGCAAAAGCCGGATGACACAGTGTCACATTGAACTTCGTTGCATACGCAGTGCGTGAGTCAGAATCGAAGTCAATGCCGGTCAAGATCTTGCCAATTTTTCCTTGTCGGAATTTTGGCAGAGCTTCGCTTGAGCGAAAGATCTTTTGATTTTATGGCAAAGACTCGGTCTTGACTCTTACGCATTCCGTGTGGGTCAAGGTCAATAGTCAATGTCGGAGTCAAGATCCCACCGATTTTTTTCCTTGTCGGAATTTCGGCAGAATTTCGCTTGAGCGAAAATCTTGGCTTCCGTTATGAGCTAAGGCTTGACCTTTACGTGGGTATGCAACTGGGCTATATGACACGGACTAGACCAAAAACCAACCAAAAGTCACGGTTTTTTGAAACGTGTGACACGGACTGTGCATTGGTCGACAGGTTTGCCATGGGGAGGTTGGGATGATTCCGTGCGCGCCGGGAGCATCGTAAGGCTGTCCGTGGCTGCGATTGGAACCACCCTCGGGTTTGAAGGACGTGCGTGCAAAAGTGTACAGGATATATCAGGTGCGCGTAGTGTGCGGTCTCCTAAAAATGTTCCTTTTTGAGTTAAAACAGAGATTTTCATAAATGTGTTTTAAAGGAATGATTTTTGGGACGGGGAAAATGCAGCACGTAAGCACGTAAATTTTAAGGAGCCCCGATCGGTCGTGGAGTGAGTAGCCCCAAGTTTGCTAGGACTTGCCGGATTAACCACTGATTTTTCCTTGTGGAATTGCCACTGAGGTCGTATGGTCAGAATCCTATGAGGATTAGCCGTACGACTGCATGGATCAATTTTCCAGGTTCCACTCCTTTGCGATATATTTTATGCTCAAAGTAAGAACGAAGATCCAAGATGCAAATGATGCAATGCAAGGTAAAGAAAGCAAGCACGATTAATGAAATCGACGACGGGAGTCTAACCCGCTCAAAGGGAAAAGCTTTCTTATATTTTTTTTTTTTCAAAATTTTTCGAAAAGGGATACTGGTACGTGGGATTGTTAAACCACTGGTTATCCCAAGCCTCGGGTTAGGGAGCGATACAGGAAGGTTAAGTGGGGTCCACCTATATACCAAGTATCGATTTTTGTTTTGAAAATAAAGCTTTTCTCCTTTGGGTTTCCCCAGCGGAGTCGCCAAACTGTGAATGTGTGCCCCAAATTTTTGTTTGTTGGATTCACGCGAGTTTGAAGACATCCGAGTTATTTGAAAAACGGAGTCGCCACGCCATTTTGATTACCTCAAAACTTTGAAAAAAAGGTTTTATGGGTTCGGAGGTTAAGTTACCCCTTGGGAAGAACGTTTGGCGTTCACCCAAAGTGCCTTGCCGGAGCAAGTCTCCCAAGATTTCATTAATCGTGATTGCTTGCGTGCTTTCTTTGTGTGCATGTGTTTGAGAGTAAGGGGGGAATGTCCCAAGTTGTCTTCCGGACGTACAAATCATTTGTTGGTTGTCGCTCGGGATTCCTTGGAATTTATGTATTTGGGATTATGATCCCGTCCTCATCTTATGACTTGTGATCATCGCATTTTAACCTCGGGACCCTCGGGACTTGCGTGATCGAGAGAATGACTCTCTTTTGGTCAAAGATGAGGTTCTTTAGGAAGGAATGTCCTTAGCCCATCAATCCTACGCTTTAAGACGGTCGAGCTCGTATAGAGGCTTCATACTCATTCTTAAGCGATAATCGGAGATATAGGGTTCAAGGTTATCCTTTTCCTAAAGAAATCATGAACCTTTAATGGAAGGAACGATGCAAAGATGAGAACTTTTACACCGGTCCGTTCCAAGGTTGGGGGAAAGGGGAAATGTATGATGAAAAAATGACTCTTTAATGAAAAGATGACATTTTGGTTTTAGCAAATGATGCTTTTTTGATTGAAAGAAATGATCTTTATGCAAGTGATGCGTAAAGATAGGATTTTTATGCAAATGATGCATTGAAAAGGGGTTTTGATTGCAAAGGATGCATTTTTATTGGAAAAGACTTGATCTTTATATGCAAATGATGCACAAAGATAACATTTTTATTGGAAAATAGGGGTTTTAGGTGCAAAGGATGCACCTTTATGAAAAAGACTACATTTTTATGACAAATGAGGTCTTAATGCATGCAAAAGGGAAGGGGGTGATAAAGAAATGATCTTTATGAATAAATGCCAAGTCCCAAGCAAGATATATGAATGCAATGAGCAAGTATATCAATTAAAATGCAAGGTTAGGGCGTGCGAGGTTACCAATCGTTTCCTTCGCTTCTTCGGACGGAGCTAGGAGGAGAGGTTCGTCTTGGGTCTTCAAGGAGGAGGGAGATGGCTTCTTGAGCTTCTTCTTCGCCTTCTTGAGCCTTCAAGGGTGTTCTTCACGTCTGGATCATATTGCTATGGAGTGTGTGTGTTTTTGTTGTTGTTAATTGTTGTCTTGAAATGGGTAGAGGAGGGCTCTATTTATAGGCAGTCTGGATAAGGCTAATGAAGCCGTGCGGCTGCAGGCCCTTTGCAAATGAGGCCGTGCGGTCTTATCCATTATGACTCAGCATTCTAGAACCATGCAAGGTGGCATTATTCTAGAACCTTCCCTCCTAATTAAAAAAACGTGTTTCTTAATTAGGAAGGATTCCCTTCAGCCTTTATTTAATTAAAAACAGTTCCGGAATGTTTCCGGAACGCTGGGAAGGTCTGGGGAATTACCGGAAAACTTACCGAAATTGCCGGGAAATTTAACCGGAAGGCATGAGCCAGATTTGGGTACTTACAGCGGCGCATGTTGAAGATTGGCGTGTATCTAACACTTGTGGCACTTCTTGACCATTTTGGTACAGTCGGCTTCCATGGTTAGCCAAAAGTACCCTTGTCTGATGATCTTTTTGGCGAGCATATTTCCGCTCATGTGGGTTCCACATATGCCTTGATGAACGTGGTCCATTATTTCTTGGGCCTCTTCCTCGGTGGCACAAAGGAGGTTTCCTTGGGAATGCTTCTTGAATAGACGGCCAGCGGTGATGACGTAATTAGCGGCCAACCTCTTAAGGGCGATCTGAGTCTTCAGGTCTGTCTCAGGTGGGATGGTTCCATCTAGGATGAAATGCCAAATGTCATGGTACCATGGTTTCTCTTCGGAGTTCCCAACAGTGGCACATTCAGATAACCACTTGTCTTTGCAGTCATGGAGATCTATAACGGCGCAGTATGCAGGAGTTGCACGTCGTGTTATTTTGAAGGGTTTGACTGCTTTTCCTTTAGGGATTTCGACCAAAGAAGCAAGTGTGGCTAATGCATCCACAAACCGATTTTTGTCTCTGGGGAGGTAGTGGAATGAGACATCTTGGAATTGTTGCGCCAACTCTTGGAGATGGGCACTGTATCTTTGAAGGGTTGGATCTTGGACCCTCCACTTTTTCAATGTCTGATTGATGATCAATTGGGAATCCCCGAATACCTCGAGTTCAGTCACGTTGCGTTCTAGAGCTGCCTCACGTCCCGCGATGCAAGCCTCGTATTCTGTGGTGTTGTTGGTGGCGTCAAAGTCAAGACGTATTGCCAGTGGAGTGTAGTTGTCGTTAGGGTCTACTAATAACATTCCAATGCCGAACCCTCTCATGTTGGCTGCGCCATCAAAAAATAATTGCCACTTATTTTCTTCTTCTATACTCATGATGTCCTCATCAGGGAATCGCGGGTCTTCCCCCTTCACTTCGTCGCAAGGAAATTCGGCCAACTGATCTGCGAATACACTCCCCCTGACGGATTTTTGAGTGACGTAAGTGATATCATATCCCGCAAGCATGAAGTACCATTTGGCCAGTCTCGAAGACAAATTTGACTTGTCTAGGATATATTTCAGTGGATCCATTTTTCCAATGAGACGGACCGGGAAGGCTTCCATATAGTGCTTCAGCCTTTGTGATACCCAAACAAGAGCAGCACAGGATTTTTCTAGTGGAGAGTAGTTGGTTTCGCTGCCTTGGAATCTGCGGCTGACGAAATAGATGGCATTCTCTGTGTGGGAGGCTGGCTGTTCTTGAGAGAGCTAGCCCCTAATGCGTTGTCTGTAACCGTGAGGTATAACTTCAAGGGCTTCTCCTTGTGCAGTGGAACCAGGATAGGTGGGGAAGTCAAGTAGTGCTTAACTTCCTTGAATGCTTCTTGACATTCTTCGGTCCACTCTTGAGGTGCGTTTTTCTTAAGTAGCTTGAAGATAGGGTCGCACATTGTAGTCAGTTGATTGATGAATCGACTGATATATTGAAGTCTGCCCATGAATCCCTTTACTTCTCTCTGTGTTCTGGGTGGAGGCATGTCTGTAATGGCTTTTATCTTGGCGGGATCTGCTTCTATGCCACACTCTGTGACCATGTACCCTAAGACTTTCCCTTTGACCACTCCGAATGTGCATTTGGCGGGGTTGAGCCTCATCTTGTGCTGTCTCAGTCCATTAAAGAATTTTCTGAGATCTCTGAAGTGTTGACCATCTGTCCCTTTTGAGTGAATAATCATGTCGTCCACATATACCTCTATTTCCTTGTGGATCATGTCATGGAATAGGGTCGTGACTGCTCTTTGGTAAGTAGCCCCAGCGTTCTTGAGACCAAACGGCATGACCGTGTAGCAGAACGTTCCCCAAGGTGTGGTGAATGCTGTTTTGTGCTGATCTTCCTCTGCCATGAGGATTTGGTTATACCCTGCGAAACCGTCGACGAATGAGCGGACTTCGTATGCAGCTGTGGCATCGACCAACATGTCTATGTTCGGTAGCGGGAAGTCATCTTTAGGGGATGCCTTGTTCAAGTCTCTGAAATCAACACAGACCCGTATTTTCCCGTTCGACTTGGCTACTTGCACTGTGTTTGCTAACCATTCCGGATATTCAATCACTTTGATGAACCCTACATTCAAGAGCTTCATGATTTCCTCTTTCACTTGCATTGACCATTCCGGCTTGATTCTGCGTAGTTTCTGCTTGACTGGCTTGGCGTTGGGTAGCTACGGTATCTTGTGCTCTACAATTGACTGATTCAACCCAGGCATATCTTTGTAGGACCAAGCGAAGACGTCGACATATTCTCTGAGGAGCTGCGTCAAGGTTTCTCTGTCTTCCCCCTTGAAGAAGCTGCCGATCTTTGTTTCTCTGGGGTCTTCCGTTGTCCCAAGATTAACCGTTTGCATTTCCTCGTCGTCAACAGGGCCATTCTTTCCACAACGACCTACTTGCTTAGCTAATTCTTTTAAGATTTGTTCGTTTTCTTGATCTATCTCATCGTATGATTCATTATTAACGTGTTCGTTATATTGATTATTATTAGTTAATTCATCATTCACGATGTTAGCAATCTCAGGGTACTCGAAAAGATCAAAGTTTTCATTAAGGAAGTAAGGGAATACATGTTCAGCCACCGCCTCGATTTCCTCTTGAGTGAGTTCGTCGGAGGTGGAGCCTGCTTCTAATGTAAAAGCTACGGGGTCTATCTCCCTGCGGGGATGGGGAGTGCAACCAAGCTCTTTGATCATGAAGTCTTCATCAACAACTGGTCCTCCGGTGACGTGCCAGTTTAGAATTGGCTCATCACATTTCTGTATCAGTCTTGTGTAGTCAGTAATTGGAGCGTCCCCCTTGGATATTGCATGGATCTGGCTGTCTTCTAACCGGCCCAGGTCTTGGAACTGTCGCAGCATGTCTTCTCCCAACACAAAGTCCCATTCACTTGCCATTTCTGCCTTCTGTGAGTACCCCGATCCGAACTCAAGTTTTGGATTCAATTTAATTAAATTTGGGCTTACACAAATTGCTAAGAAGCAATTAGAGTCCAAAAATCCCAGCAGCCCACCAATCCATTGGGCCTGCCAGCCACTCGGCCCATTATAGCCAAAAGATGTACGATGTCGTCCGACAAGGGACACTAAGGCGGTTTAACTGCCTATGTCGTGCGACATAAGAAGCCCCATCAGGATGCCTATAAATAGAGGGCATGGCTGATCATTTTTGAGGGGAGGCAAGGAAGAGAGCCAAAGTGAGGGTCAAATTCTGAGAGTAATATCAGTAAAATAGGGGAAACTCTTGCCAAATAGAGTCTCTCCCTCTCTCTCACACACACACTCACCTCCCTCCTCACACACACACACTTCAAGGTCAAGACTCCAAGAAGCTTCCTTTGGTGGTGATTAAAGGGGTAGACACCATACTATTGGTGATTTTACTTCGTGGACTACAATAGGTAGACACTAAACCTCTCTCTCCCTTTAAATAAAGTCTTTAAATATACCTTGCATGCATACTTGCTCTCTTACCATGTAGAAATTGGGATTTTGCATGACAAAGGTGGTGGAGAAGTGAATCTTCAATATTCACTTCTCCCCACCTCAGATCTGGACATTTGGTCATCTTAGGATCAATAAAGATTCAATCTTTACGTATTTGCATGGAGTTAGGAGGTGATGGCTACTTCAAAGTGGCCAAAATCATGTGATTTATCACATTTGGCCACTAAAGCCATGTGATCCTCCCATAATACTCATATATTAGTGTTATATTACTGCTTACAGTAGTTAAATGTGCTTGGTTTGCCTTGAGGAACAAAGGGGAAACAAACAGACTGAAGGGCACAGAAATGGCCTATCTATGTCGTGCGACATGGGACTCCATGGAGATCCTGTGTCATATGACATAGAGATCCCAGAAGGTCAGAAGCCATTCTTGGACTTTAGATCTGTCCAGTTTATTCCCTCTGCAACTCAGAGCTTTCCTAAGCATTTTAGTGGCTCAAAAGCCACTATTTGAGTGCCTATAATCCATTTGGGTGCGATTTATTGGAGGCGGATTGTCACATGACATGGACAAATTCGGATGTTCCATGTCGCATGACATTCGTATCATTCAAAGTCTATCATGACTTTGTTCACTCCCGTCAATCCCAAACTGAGTTTTAGACCTTCAAATAGTGTCTTTACTGAGTTGAATAAATGTCATTTCATTTACAAAAACTGCTTGGTCTTTGTAATAAGACAATCTGACCAAGAGACATCATGTCGTGCGACAACCTCTGCCTAGGAGGTCCTGTGTCGGATGACATGGGAAGTCTCTGGGCAGACTGTCTTACCTTCTGCCTTGTTAAGATAATCATAATATGTAAAAGGGTGTGGCCCCCTCTTATGGCTCACAAGTTGTACTCAGCTTCCATTTTATCAATGAAAATGTCAAAATTGCATTTTTCACACATCGACACATATTGCACACACACTTTGAATGTCCAAAAATTGTCCAATGTTGATTGAAAGTCTCGAAAGAGGCGTGTGTATGTACTCCAATTTGAGTTGTTAGCATTTTCGTTAGAAAATTAACGGAAGTTTTAACATTCCTAACATTTCTAACATTTCTAACCAACCAAGGGTAGATTAGGGTTTGCCATTTAAAGATAAACCAAGGAAAGAATCTCAAAAAGCAAAAGAAATTGGAAAAATCCGAATTGGGCAAGTTGAAAAACATAATCTTCTGGATTTTTGAATTTTATTCTTCCTGTTCAAAGCCTGGAGCAGCATTTAATGCACCAAGCGCGATTACAATACCCTCCGCGCGGATCCTATTGACATTTCCAGAGGCCTATAAATTGAACCCTCCTCTCTCAGTCTACACAACACAATTGGCTCATAGAAGCTGTATTCTGGTAAAAAAATAGGGAGAAAACAGTGGGAATTCACTAGAATTGCCACCATTTTCTCTTCAATCTTTCCCAAACCCCACTCACTCAAAATACTTTCAAAACACTCTCATACATACTCTCATACATACACCAATCCAAGCTCAAATCACCCCTTAGGAGGAGGATTAGAGAGAAAACATAGAGGACTTAAGTGTTATCTACTTGTTTTCTCTTTGACCAACTCTATCATCAAACCCTAAACACATTCAAGCCTTGAATCCACCCAAACACAAATCCAAACACCAAATCTTGATACTCCTCAAGTCAAACACCAAATCTTGATACTCCTCAAGTCAAATTCCAAGCCTAGGAAGATAGGGTGTCACCATTGGTAAAGCCCTCCTTCTCTAAACCCTAAAACTCCCTTTTAACTTCTTGTTCATCTTGTTCTTCTTACTTTGATTTACTTTATGTCTAGTTTAACTTAAATCTTGACCTAATATGGTCATCTTGAAGTTCATCTTCATGAATGACCATCTCAAATGGTCCACATTTTAAATCTCTAGTTGAATTTTCTCTTTAATTTCATCTCTACAAAATTCCCCTTCCCAAGCAAATGAAGTGCTTAGTCCTAATGTACCCCAAGGATGGTTTGATATAGTTGATTCACCACTAAAATATCAAGTGATCACTAATCAAAACCTAGGGAAATGGGGACAAGCATGGATGCCAAATCCCCTTTAAAATCATGTTTTTCTTCAAGAAGAAGTTGCTGTCCAGTAGCAATTTTCTAAGACCCCAGTCCATGGTCTAATTTTTTGGACACAGATAAACTTGGAATTTGGTGTTGACTAAAAAACACTTTTTGTAGCCAACATCGAGAAATTTCCAGAAATATTTTTACTTTATTTTTTGCGTGAGCAAAACTCCCTTTTTCAAATTTTCCTTTAAAGGTCAGTTCATCAGTCTCTGGAAATCCAGATTTCACATCTGAGATTTCCAGAAGGTTTTGGTCCCTCAAATCATCTCCAAAATTGGAAGTTCTTTTACAGAAACCTTATTTAAGGTGTTTTTAACATTTTTCATTCTCGGACATTTCCCAGATTCTGGAGTTTTCAAGCCCTAAAGTCTATTTCAAAATCAAGTGTCCACTGTCTTTTTCATTCTGGCAGAAATGGTTTCCAACTTCCAAAAATCTTTTGAGTACCAAAACTCAACCCAAAAATCACACCAAAAATCATGGGATCTTTCCAAAGTCTAATAAAGAATTCCCAATTTTTACTTTCCTCAGTTTCAACTTATTTTGGCCAAAGTAACACACACACACACACACAAATGATTTTTAAGCTTGGAAGACTCGTTTTACGAGGCATTCCGGGTGCACACTAACGTCCTTCCCGGCGTGTAACGTGACCTCCGAACCCAAATCTCTAATCTCGGGCATTTTTCAAAGTTTTGGCCCTTAAAACAAAAATGGCGTGGCGACTCCGGTCTTTTCGATTGGTTTTTCAAAGAAACGAAAAATTTCAAAGTTCCTTTCGAAAAAATTTGGTGCACATCATCACAGTGGCGACTCCGCTGGGGACGAAATAAGCTTTAAAAAAAAATGATATTTGGTATATTGGTGGAAACCATTAAACTTCCCGTTATCGCCTCCTAACACGAGTTGGGGATAAATTGTGGTTTAACAATCCCACGTACCGGTATCATTGTTTAAAAAAAAAAGGCTTTTGAGGGTCAAGCTTCCGTCCCGGCATTTGAAACCGTTTGTTTTTGTGTGTGTGTATCGGGTTTGCACATTTTTCGTGTTGTTTTGGCCACCTCGGAAAAAGTCAAAATTTTGACTGTTGGACTCGTTGCCTTGAATTTTGAATTATGTGCTTATGTGTGCATTTACTTTCAAAAAAAAAAAATTCAAAAAAAAAGTGTTTCAAAAAAAAAGAAGAAAATTTTCAAAAAAAAATCATGCATCATTCTTTTTAAGACACATGAAAAATTTCTATTTTACTCAGAAAAAGAAGATAGACTGCTTGCACACTACGCGCACGTTGACCGTACACTGCACACTACGTTCCTAACCCGGGAAAATCCTTGTCGCGGCCCGTTTGGTCTTATTACGCCTCTCGGTGCAAGCACAGGACTACCCAAACATCCCATGGAGCCTCGTGTCGACCATGCACTTGTCCGTGACACACTTTTGTCCGAGACCCGGCTGGTTTTTAGTTTGGTCTGTGTCATGCCCTGTCTGTGTATAGACCTTTCCTTTCAAGCCTTTGTCGGCATACTGACTCAATATCTTTCGGGGACCCTAATCAGTCGAAGTCATGCCGGTTTTCCGCCGCAGACTTTGACCAAGATATTGACCGGCGCCTTGACTTCGGCTCTGACTGGCACAAATTATACACTGACTCCCAGCATGACACTGAGTCATCAAGGATTAATGATTATTCCATGCCCAATTACGGCCTAATTGACGACAAGTCAAGATCAATTGTGGACATTCATCAGTCCAAATCATGCCGACTTTTCGTCGAGCCCTCGGACATGATCTTGACTTTTGACGTCAGCTTTGTCCGTAATTTACATCGAATGCTCGTTAAGACTCGATTACCCGCCAGACTTTTAGGATCGTTTTTCTTTCGGTCGGTGGGACCCGCTTGCCCTATAGGACCCTCGCCCGGGGCTGTCCACCCTGGGAGGTCGAAATACAGGTGGAATACGAGGGGCTTATAGACGTAGTTGAAATTACCCGGATCCGAGAGGCAGCGCGTTCGCGCCCCGGCATCTGGCATCTTTCGCGTTGGAGCGGCTGTCTCGCCGTTTTTGTTTTGTAGAGTCGCCACGCCGTTTTTATTAAGCCCAAAACATTGAAAAAGGGCATCAGTTTAAAGATAATTTTAAACTGTTTTTGTGTGATGAGATTTTGAGTTCGGAGGTCAGATGACTCCTCGGGAAGAGAATATTAGAATATTAGAGCTCACCCGAGTCGCCTCGTAAAACGAGTCTTTCGGATACCCCTAATATCCTTTAAATGTTGTGTGTGTGTGTGTGTGTGCTTTTAAAAATGCATGCTGTATCGGATGTCTACATTGTATGCTATGTATGAAAATGTATTGAAATAGTAATGGAAGGAAGCCTTACCAATGTTGGTTCGCGTCTGTCTTCCGCTGGGGAATGGTGTTTGAGGTCGGAGTAGCGTTCCGGTACGGATCGGGATTGCTTTGGGAGATGCCGGTTGTCCGCGGACAGAGTTTCGGCGTGAGTTGAGGTTGCTGGCTGCGTTCGGGCAGAGGTTCGGCGTGCGTGGGGATCGTCGGGATCACTCGGGCAGGTTCGGCGTGCGTTGTGGTGGCAGGAGTCACTCGGGCAGAGTTTCGGCGTGGTTTGGGATCGTCGGTTTGACTCGGAAAGAGCCGGACACCGTGGAAAGACTGTGCAAGGCCTCGGAGTACCACGAGGGGCCTCGAGTACCTCGAGAGTGCCTCGGGCAGCGCGGAAGCGTCTCAGGAGCGCTCGGGGAGGCTTCGGAGCACGACAAGGGAGCTCGGAAGGCCTCGGAAGGATCCGAAAGGGGCCGGGAGTGCCTCGAGAGGACTTAGAGGGGAGCCAGAAGGCTAAGGGAGGAAGAGAGAAGAGGGAGGTGTGTGAAAATGAGGAGGGGAGCCCTCTATTTATAGTAAAAATTTCGGAGCAAAGAGGTCCGTAGACCTCCTTGGTTATCCGTAATTTTGGATTTCCTCGATTTGAGGGAATGCAATGATGGTGAATATTCGGAATGATGATGTCCCCATGCAAGAAGGTCCGTACGACCAACTCAAGATGCAAAGAGGTCCGTACGGACCAACCATGCATTTGGGTAATCATTTCTTCCGGGATTTGAGGGAATATTGTGGACTTTAAGGGGATTCGGAATTATGACAAAGAAAGAGGTCCGTACGGATCAATATTGCTTTCCCAATTTCCTGAAAATTCCCAAAAGGTCCTTTTGTCCCTTTTATCCCAGGAAGGCTCCTCCCTTGGTTTGTTGGGGGTTTGAGAGGGTTTTGAGAGGGTTTTGAGAGGGTTTTGAGAGGGTTTTGAGTGCCAGAGGTCTCCGAGACTGCATTGATGAGTCTGCGGTGTTTCCGTGTGTTTGAAAGGGGTGATCCAGATTGGGGTACATACGAAGCCCCTCGACGACGTCACTTATGAAAGAAGTGGGGTCGCCGATAAGATAAGGGTCCTAACTGGATCGCGTCTGCCGGGAGAGGAAGTGACCGTGAGGGTCAATGTGAGGACGTGGTGGTGTCCTTTTGTGTGACCGTTTAGGTCAATAGGGCCGGGACCCCGTGATAGGATTCCTACGTATCCTCGGCGGGAATCAAGCCCAGTCGTAGTTCGGGTGTGGGGTGAGTGTTTTTGTGAATGCGGGCGTGGTGGTGTCCTGAAGTGTCGTGTGACCGCCGAGGTCAGTGGTAAGGACGTGGTGGTGTCCTGGGTGACCGTATAGGTCGATGGGAAGGACGTGGTGGTGTCCTGGGTGACCGTATAGGATGACGGCTGGACCCGTGATAGGATTCCTACGTATCCCCGGCGGGAATCAAGCCCGGTCGTAGTTCGAGAGGTCGTGAAATGCCGTGAGTGCGGGCGTGGTGGTGCCCTGAAGTGTGGTGTGACCGCCGAGGTCAGTGGTAAGGACGTGGTGGTGTCCTGGGTGACCGCATAGGTCGATGGCTGATAGGATTCCTACGTATCCCTGGCGGGAATCAAGCCTGGTCGTAGTTCAGAGGTCGTGAATTTGTGAGTGCATGTGGGCGTGGTGATGCCCTGAAGTGTTGTGTGACCGCCGAGGTCAGTGGTAAGGACGTGGTGGTGTCCTAGGTGACCGTATAGGTCGATGGGAAGGACGTGGTGGTGTCCTAGGTGACCGTATAGGTCGATGGGAAGGACGTGGTGGTGTCCTGGGTGACCAGTATAGGTCGATGGCCGGGACTGTGATAGGATTCCTACGTATCCCTGGCGGGAATCAAGCCTGGTCGTAGTTCAGAGGTCGTGAAATCTGTGAGTGCGGGCGTGGTGGTGCCCTGAAGTGTCGTGTGACCGCCGAGGTCAGTGATAAGGACGGGGTGGTGTCCTAAGATGTGGTGACCGCCGAGGTCAATTGTGAGGACGTGGTGGCGTCCTGGGATGGAAATTTTACGATTTTCCTAATCGGGTGGTTTAAGGCCTTCCGGGCCGGAGATAGTGATTTGGGAGATTTATACGGTCTTCCGGACCGAGTGGTTTAAAGCCTTCCGGGCTGGGGATAGTGTGAGGACTTGAATCGTCTTCTGAATGTGGTTGTGCCATGCGTGAGGACTTTGAATCGTCTTCTGGCGGCGGTGGGTGCCACGCTGGAGGACTTTGAATCGTCTTCTGGCGGCGGTTGGTGCCACGCGAGAGGACTTTGAATCGTCTTCTGGCGGCGGTTGGTGCCACGCGGGAGGACTTTGAATCGTCTTCTGGCGGCGGTTGGTGCCACGCTGGAGGACTTTGAATCGTCTTCTGGCGGCGGTTGGTGCCACGCTGGAGGACTTTGAATCGTCTTCTGGCGGCGGTTGATGTTATGCGCGAGGACTTTGAATCGTCTTCTAGCCGCGGTTGGTGCCACGCTGGAGGACTTTGAATCGTCTTCTGGCGGCGGTTGATGTTATGCGCGAGGACTTTGAATCGTCTTCTAGCCGCAGTTGTGGAGGCATGGCTGCCTTGTGCTTCGAGAGGCGTAGATGCCTTTGTGTTTTTGCATGTTGAGTAGAAGGTTGGACTTACGATGACTGTCGGTGCTTGCGCTGCCGTTGAAGTGGGCAAGGATGACGGCCGGTGATTGCTTCCCCATTTGGCATTTTGGAGGCGCTTCGTGCCTTGGGACTTGTACTCGGAGGTGTTGGCTCCTTCTTGTGCTTGTTTTGCCGTTGAGTGGGCAAGGATGATGATCGGTGCTGGGGATATGCAGTCTTGTATGACTTCCCATTGGCTTGTTGGGGAGGAGCTCGGGCTTACTTTGATGGCCGGTGCTTGCGCTGCCGTTGAAGTGGGCGAGGACCGGTCTTACGTCGACGGCCGGTGCTTGAATTGCTGGGGATGCATGACCCTGTAGGGGCCCTTTTCTGTTGGGAAGATGACTTCGGACCTCCAGTGGTTGAGTTGTCGTTGAGCGTTTGGAGGCGTCTTGTGCCTTGATATTCGTGCTGGGAGGTGTTGGCTCCTTCTTGAATTGTCGTCGGGCGTTTTGGAGGCGTCTCGTGCCTTGGGATTCGTGCTGGGAGGTGTTGGCTCCTTCTTGAATTGTCGTTGAGTGGGCGAGGACCGGTCTTACGCTGACGGCCGGTGGTTGAATTGCCGTTGAAGTGGGCGAGGACCGGTCTTACGTTGATGGCCGATGGTTGAATTGCCGTTGAAGTGGGCGAGGACCGGTCTTACGTTGATGGCCGGTGGTTGAATTGCCGTTGAAGTGGGCGAGGACCGGTCTTACGTCGACGGCCGGTGGTTGAATTGAAGGGTTAGGGACCATTCTGCACTTGGATTTGCTGGAAAAGGCCTTAGGACAGCCAGGGGCAAAGATTATAAGGGCAGGAAAGTAATTTGGCCACCCCTTGCAAAGAGGTCCGTACGGACCAACCTGGTTGCAAAGAGGTCCGTACGGACCACTTTGGTTTTTTACAGTTCCCATGTTTTGACCGGGTTAAATAACCGAGGCCCCCTTCACTTCTTCTTCTCCAGTTCGTGCATCCGAGAGAGAGAAAGAGAGAAAACCTCCATTGTTAACCAAAATCAAAAAATTTTTGCTTGAATTGCTTGCCATGGCTGAAGGATCTCGAAGGAGTCGTCGTCAACGCAGTCAAGAGGTGGTCGAGCAACGGATGGAGCTCCAAAGGAATTGGATTTCGTTCGTTCCATCTTCGAAAAACCCGGATGTCTTGTATCCGAATCCGGAGGTGCACAATCGTCGCTCTATGAACGTCGGGGAGGTAAGAAATCTGCTCCGTTTTGATTCCCTGCTCGAATTTTTGAATGCTAGAACTAGGTTTTAGTTTTTCGCATTTTTGAATTTTTTGTTATTATTTTATGCCTTTTTGTGAAATTCTTGATGAATTGTTGAAAATGGACATGTAAAAATTGTGGGTATGTGTATTTTGTGCGTAAATGTGTTGATTAGCTTTTATTTGTGAAAATAAAGTGCTTCTCTAATGAAATGCATGCTTTGGTGTTTTGTACCGTATGCTATTTATGTATGTACATTCTGAGAAAAATTATCGTGTAGTGATAATTTTTGTGAAAAAAATGTGACATGTGCCGTGTTTTGTGACGGGTTATATGTGAAAGTGTGTGCCGTGTAGGGACGGATTTTTTTTTTTTTTTTTTGAAAAATGTGTTATGCATATGTGTCGTACCGTGTGTGCCATGTTTTTGGGTGACTCGGGACTTTGTGGGGAAAATATGTGCAATATGTGCCGTGTTTTTGTGACAGGTTATATGTGGCCGTGGTAGGACGGATCTTTTTTTTTTGTTTTTTTGAAAATGTGTTATGCATATGTGTCGTACCGTGTGTGCCATGTTTGGGTGACTGACTTTATGGGGAAAATATGTGCACATGTGCCAGTGTTTTTGTGACAGGTTATATGTGAAAAATATGTGCAATGTGTGCCGTGTTTTGTGACGGGAAATATGTGCAATGTTTTATATTAAGTACTGTGATTTGACGTACCTATGTTGTGTTTACCTGCAGGATGCGGGGCTTATGGCCGGGAAGGCCAAGAGGATGAAGACTCGGGGGTCGCTCGAGGCTGTTGTTGAGCCTGGGCAGCGGATGCCCGATATTTCGTGGACGGTAGGCCGAGTCCCCTGAGGTCGGTTTATGCTTTCCGGCCTCGGGTGTGTTCGTTGAGAACCCGGGCCGGGGTTTCGACACGAGGAAGAACAAGAGCGTCTTCCTTGGCCTTTCCGAGTACCGCGGGATACCACCCACACCTTCCATCTGAGCTGGGGAGAGGTGACGGTGACGCCTACCGACTTTGCTGCGATCACCGGGCTTTCCTTCAAAGGAGGGCCGGTACGGTGGAGGGATATGATCTCCGATGTGGTGCTGGCTGAGCTGTTGGGCTTTGAGCCTCGTCTCGCAGGGGCCCGGGCATGCCGTATAGTGACGTGGAGCCGAAGATTACGGCCGCATTGGGCCTACATCAGGGTACCGGCCAGGTGACGGCGGAGCGCTTGGCGCGCTCCTTTTGTGGTATGCACCGTCCGAGACTTTGTTCTCGAACCACGCGACCGCGGCTCCCTTTGCTTTGTTGGAGAGCTTGATTGACTGGATAGGGTCTCGCGACATTGCTTGGGGCGAGGCAGTGCCTGGCCGAGCTCTACTTCTCCTTGGACCGGTTTAGCCGGGTGTGGCGCGCCCGTTGGCCCGTTTTGACTTTGCTCGGAGGTATGAGTTTATTGCCGTTTTTTGATTTAGCAAATTTATTTCTCCATTGTCTTTTGCACCGAGCCTTCTCTCGTTTTTGTCACAGGTGTGGTTTTATGAGGTTTTCCAAGTGCTTCCCGTGGGATAGAGATCCCGGGGTTGTTGCCGCTGCACTCGCTATGCCGGGCCGGGCTCGTACGGCGAGGAAGAGGAGGACCAAGCAGGGGAAGCTCACCATCGCCACGGGGATGTGCAGTGAGCGTCCTGGAGAGGGGTAGCCGTGAGGGGTTCGTCTTGTTCCCGTGGGCTCGGTATGAGGGGGATGAGTTTGAGGGGCTCCCGAGGTGACAGCGCGGCGGAAGATGCCGCGGGGCTTGACTTGTGATGTCATGTATCCGGGAGAGCGGGTCTTCCGGGCAAAGCATGGCCCCTGTGCTTCCCGTGGCTCCGAGGACCCTCCCTTTGGGATGCTTGATTCCCGGGACATGGACGTGCTCGATTTCGATAGGTACCTTGGCGGTGTCGGCGCCGAGGAGTTCATTTTATATGGAGAGGAGTACGGGGCCTTCGTGAGGAGGAAGCTGAGGACGCCGCAGGTACTGGTGCGGGAGAGAGAGGCTGGCCCGCAGCTCCCCGCAGGTTCCGATGCCGGGACCGGATTTCACGTACGTCCGCGGGGACGGATCGAGGAGGAGGGTGTCTCGTACTCGCCCGAGCAGTGCTCCGCCGCATACAGAGTGGACCCCGATAGATCGGTGAGTGTGCTTACTCTTTTCCATCTTGGCATCTTTTCCGTATTTTTCTCTTTTTGTTGTTGAGTATAACCGTATTGCCGAGCGTTTCCTTGTCGCTTGTTGGTGCAGTCCCGGGAGAGCTTATGATATGCCGACTCGCCGTTACGTGGCGATGAGGTCGTTTGCGAAGAAGATGGCTTCGAAGATATCTTACCGGTCTCGCGACGCGTGCCGGCGCACGAGCCTATGCCTTCGAGGCACTCTGTAGACGTTCCTCCGCCTAGAGCCGAGCCGGAGCCGCAGCAGGAGGGACCTTTGAGGCGGCATAGCATGGATGCCGGACGTCTTCGGAGCCGCAGGCCTTCGAGGGAGCAGCCCTTTATCGCTCATGCCTCCGCATGGTGCACTGGTGAGGGTTCCTCGTGAGCCTTCTTTCTTTGATCCTTTCGCCGGATTTGATCCTTCCGAGTACTTTTCGTGGGAGCCTCCGGCGGGTGCTCTGTGATTCGACGACGAGGATGTGACGGGCGAGTTCGCCGGGATGCCCGACTTCTCTCTCGGAGGACCTCGGCGAGGATGATGATGCCGAGGAGTCCGATTAGTATTCATTTGCTTTCCCTCTTTTCATATCCCTCTTTTTTTTTGTTTAGCAACAGACATTTATGGGTACTGTAATAAAACACTCATATTTGCATGGCAAACAAAAGATTTTATTTTAAGATGTAATGTCATTTATTTTTTTTTCCTGGAATTGTCCTAGAAATTGTTGCTATTATTATTTTTTATTTTGTGCATGCCACGCGAGCCGAGAATGCATTTGTGGGTAGTGTATGTTTGCCGGAATGGCTTTGGCCGTTGTTTGGGCGCTTTGGAGCAAGGTTTTGCCGAGGACAATGGCTTTTGTACCGTTTGTCGGGGAAATGGGTTCTGTTTGCAAGGAGGTCCGTACGGACATACTTAGCATGCAAAGAGGTCCGTACGGACCAACCTTGCTTGGGAAGGACATAAATGCTTTCCAGTTGTCTCGGTTCTTCCTCATTTCCCCATTTGCAGCCAGTTTCGAGCTTTCTTCCCCATTTTCTCTAGGAACCTCCATTTTTGCCATGGATTCTTCGTACGTCCCTAGAATTTTGCCGAGGCTGTCGCAGGAGAGGCAAGCACACTTCCTTGAGCAGTTGAAAACGTGGATGCGGCGCCGTATGAGGCATCGTAGACGGGCTTTCGAGGTAAGGTTTCGTCTTTGCTCGGTTTGGTCTTTTAAGGAGTTGGTTCCTAATTGGGATTTGTTGCGGGCCGCCGCGAAGTTCTCGGGATGTTAGGAGGCATGTGTACTGTTTCTCCTATAATGAAATGGTGCCCACTTTTGAGGATTTTGGGCTTTGATTGGAGGACCGGAGGTGGAGGCCATCTCGCTTCCTTTGATTGGTGGTGTTGCGTGAGCGTGAAGCTTGCGCACTTTCTTCGTACTTCGTTGGAAGAAGTGCAGTGGCATGATCCTTGATTCGGGTCATATCGACATTTCGAGCTGCCGGAGCGGTTCAAGGTTGATGATGAGAGTGACGTCTCTTGGGATGTATTTGCCTTGTGCGTGATGGCGACGCTTTTCCGGTCGGCCCCTTGGCATTTGTGATGGCGCTGCTAGATGTGGTAGGGCACCGCAGAGCCGGAGAGGATATTGTCCCGTTGGTGCCGGGGGAGACTCTTCATGGTATCGACCGTCCGGCGACCGGGGATCGTTTTATGAGAGGGGGAAGCCCCGCTTTGCTCACCTCGTGGCCGCGAGAGAGACTTCAGGCCATGTCCGAGGCTCCGACGTCGTTTAGCCCGTGGTCATTTGCTCGCCGACCTCTTGCGTTGGATATGTATCACCCGCCCGGGAGAGATGGATGGCACAGCCTTGGTACGCATCGATCCGCCGGTGGGTTCCGCACCGGGAGGATTGAGACTAGGAGGATCTTGCAGAGGGGTCCTACGTTGTCGTGGTTCCGTGTTTGTCTTGGTCCTCCTTCTATATTCCGTCGCTTGTTTCCCTGGCAGCTTTGGGATGAAGCAGGAGCCTTTGTTGGGCCGGGATGACCTTGCTATCACTGCGGAGGTAGTTCCTCTTTGTATGGCAACCTTCCTAAGTGCCTTCTTGTATTTTCCGAGGGTATGGAAGTATTCCGCTTTCCCTCCCGTGGTACTCCTTAGACGTCTGGGAGCGTCGTATTGACGACTCGCATCCGGCCCGGTATGAGCAGCGTGTTGGGCAGTCCCAAGTGGTCTTGGAGAGCGGGCGTGTAGCGATTCTGGGACCCGGTTGCCGTAGCAGCCTATTGCCTTAGGAGTTCAAGCCTGGTCCGACCCTTCGATGTGACGGGAGACACTTTGTTTGACTACGAGACTAGAGTTGACCGACCGACAGGGAGAGGTCCTCTTTTACGTACTCGCAGGAGGAGATCCGAGCCGAAGCACGGGCGAATGAAGCCCCGAGAGCTACCGGATTATTTGACTCTACGGGAGGACCCCAGCATCTCTGGACCGAGAGACGCAGAGTTGGTTCACGTGAAGCGAAAGAAGACTCGCCGGGGACGAGGGAAGAAAGGAAAGAATGGCGAGGGGACAAGCGCAGATGGCGCGGAATGACCTCCTAGGTATCCATTCATTGCATTGCAAACACATTATTAGTTAAATGTATTAAGCTGTCTTTTAGCATGTTGTGAACTTGAGAGTAGACCGTGCTTGAACTCATCAAGAAATGTTGTAACCGTTAGTGATTTGTGATTTACTTTTAAAGCTTTGTCGAGACGCAAGATCTCTTGTTTGCCTTTGCTTCTGTTGTGCACTTTGTCGGCGTCCATCTTTGGACTTTTCTGTTGCATTTGCGGGCTGAAGCAGTCTGGGCCATAACGGCAATCCCTTTTGCTGAGGCTTTGTGCTTGGCTGAGAGGTTGAATGCTCCCTTGACAAGTCGTTTTGACGGTCTTTTTCGTAGCTTCCTTGCCCTTTGTTGGCGTCGGGCTCTTGACCTCAATTTCGCAGCTTCTGCTTGAGCTTCTTTTGTTTTTTTTTTGTGAGCCCTTGCTCGAGCTCTCTTTTTTTTGTGAGCCCTTGCTCGAGCTCTCTTTTTTTTATTTTTTTTTTGTGAGCCCTTGCTCGAGCTCTTTTTTTTTGAAGCGCGTGAGGGCGAAGACAAACCCCGGCTTGGAAGCGTACATGAGTCGGGCCGTTTGATGCTGAGTGACCCTCGGATGTCCTTTGATGTTGCCGCCGTCGTTTGACTTGGTCGAGGTGACTGTTGGGGCGTGTTCTTGAAAAGTGCGTAGCTTGATGGAGGTCTTGATTGACATTCAAACTTTTGACTTTTTTGTGTATTTTTAGACCGGACCAATTAAGGTTGCCTACGTTCCCCCGGACTAGAGGGCTCAGGTCTGCGTAGTTCGACACTACATGGAGTGCCAAGAGATGCACAGCTTGTTCTTCTTCGTGCGAAGTATCTCGCGAAGTTTGCTTCCGTTGACTGGGTTCATGAAGGGATTGCCGTCTAGGTCCGTTAGCTTCATGGCGCTCCGGAGAAGATCTTTTGAACCACGAAAGGGCCGATCCATGTGGGTTCCCATTTTCCCAGCTGGGTTGGTTCGAGTGGGAGGCTTTTCTTTGAGTACAAGGTCACCTTCCCTGATGTCTCGGGATTTGACTTTCTTGTCGAAAGCTCTAGACATCCTGCTTTGATAGGCTCGGACGTGTTCCATGGCCTTTAGTCGTTGCTCGTCTAGCAGAGCCAATTGGCCGTGTCGACTTCGGAGCCATTCGACTTCGTTGATGTCATTTTCCAAAAGCACTGGAGTGAGGGAATTTCTAGCTCGATGGGAAGGACCGCTTCCATCCCGTATGTCAGGGCAAATGGGGTTTCTCCCGTGGCTGTTCTGAGTGATGTGCGGTAGCCCCAAAGTGCAAGGTGCAGCCTCTCGGGCCAATCTCGTCCTCGGGTGGTCATTTTTCGGATGATCCGTTCGAGGGTTTTGTTTGCTGCTTCCACGGCGCCGTTTGTTTGTGGCCGGTAGGGAGAAGATTTGTGGCGTGTGATCTTGAATTCGCCAGCCTCCGTCGAATTCCCCTTCGAAGTGTGAGCCGTTGTCTGATATGACCTCATTTGGGATGCCGTATCGGCAGATGATGTTTTCTTTGAGGAAATGCGCGGCCTTCTTGGAGGTGAGTACCTTGTAGGACTTGGCTTCGACCCATTTGGTGAAGTAGTCGATGGCTACTAAGATGAACTCGTGACCGTTGCTGCCTGGCGGAGCGATTTTCCCGATGACGTCAATTCTCCCCAGCGGAGTCGCCAACTGAAATAGCCCGGATCCGAGAGGCAGCGCGTTCGCGCCCCGGCATCTGGCATCTTTCGCGTTGGAGCGGCTGTCTCGCCGTTTTTGTTTTGTAGAGTCGCCACGCCGTTTTTATTAAGCCCAAAACATTGAAAAAGGGCATCAGTTTAAAGATAATTTTAAACTGTTTTTGTGTGATGAGATTTTGAGTTCGGAGGTCAGATGACTCCTCGGGAAGAGAATATTAGAATATTAGAGCTCACCCGAGTCGCCTCGTAAAACGAGTCTTTCGGATACCCCTAATATCCTTTAAATGTTGTGTGTGTGTGTGTGTGCTTTTAAAAATGCATGCTGTATCGGATGTCTACATTGTATGCTATGTATGAAAATGTATTGAAATAGTAATGGAAGGAAGCCTTACCAATGTTGGTTCGCGTCTGTCTTCCGCTGGGGAATGGTGTTTGAGGTCGGAGTAGCGTTCCGGTACGGATCGGGATTGCTTTGGGAGATGCCGGTTGTCCGCGGACAGAGTTTCGGCGTGAGTTCAGGTTGCTGGCTGCGTTCGGGCAGAGGTTCGGCGTGCGTGGGGATCGTCGGGATCACTCGGGCAGAGGTTCGGCGTGCGTTGGGGTGGCAGGAGTCACTCGGGCAGAGTTTCGGCGTGGTTTGGGATCGTCGGTTTGACTCGGAAAGAGCCGGGACACCGTGGAAAGACCAAGCAAGGCCTCGGAGTACCACGAGGGGCCTCAGAGTACCTCGAGAGTGCCTCGGGGCAGCGCGGGAGCGTCTCGGGAGCGCTCGGGGAGGCTTCGGAGCACCACAAGGGAGCTCGGAAGGCCTCGGAAGGATCCGAAAGGGGGCGGGAGTGCCTCGAGAGGACTTAGAGGGGAGCCAGAAGGCTAAGGGAGGAAGAGAGAAGAGGGAGGTGTGTGAAAATGAGGAGGGGGAGCCCTCTATTTATAGTAAAAATTTCGGAGCAAAGAGGTCCGTACGGACCTCCTTGGTTATCCAGAATTTTGGATTTCCTCGATTTGAGGGAATCTGCAATGATGGTGAATATTCTGGAATGATGATGTCCCCCATGCAAGAAGGTCCGTACGGACCAACTCAGCATGCAAAGAGGTCCGTACGGACCAACCATGCATTTGGGTAATCATTTCTTCCGGGATTTGAGGGAATATTGTGGACTTTAAGGGGATTCAGTAATTATGACAGCAAAGAGGTCCGTACGGATCAATATTGCTTTCCCAATTTCCTGAAAATTCCCAAAAGGTCCTTTTGTCCCTTTTTATCCCAGGAAGGCTCCTCCCTTGGTTTGGTTGGGGGTTTGAGAGGGTTTTGAGAGGGTTTTGAGTGCCAGAGGTCTCCGAGACTGCGTTGATGAGTCTGCGGTGTTTCCCGTGTGTTTGAAAGGGGGTGATCCAGATTGGGGTACTTACAGTAGTGACGGGGCTCACTGATCCAGGATCCATAGTAGTTTGTGAAAAAGAAGAGCAATCTTTTCCAACCGATTAGGTTAATAAAATATGTTTTAAGTAAACTAGAACAAATAACTGCATGTTGCATGAGCCCAAGGCCCAAACACCTACCCTCCTTCATTCCCAAATCTCTGAACCCTCGTGCCTTTCCCCCCGCAGCTCCTCACAAAGCTTGGTTTCGGGCACCGGGTCACCGTTTGATTAGCTGGGAAGAGTCAAGCGCATCATCAGCTTCGCCGTTTGTTCCGACTCCGGGTTTCAGAATGTCTGCATCAGCCGGTAATGATGGGGACAATGTCACTCCGCCTCCCGGGACCCCTCAGACAGAACAACAGTGGAATCAGTTAGCAGAACAGATGAGATTGCGACAGGAAGCACAGCTGAATAGCCTTATGGAGGCTATCAAAAGCCATAGTTTGGCCGCCAGCCTCAATCCCGATGGCACCTTCACCGTGGAAGAAGACGAGGATGCCAATCCCACTCTCAGTCGCCCTGATTACTCCAGGATGCCACCACCCACCTCCTATGGTACCACTACCAGAACCCATGCTCCTCGATCTTCGGGTCAGCCAGCTCCCCAACCACAGACCACCGTGATCCATGCAGCAGACGGCACAAATCGGTTCACGGTTCCTCGGTGGGGACAAAGTCGCATGCGAAATGCCTTCCCATGGTTGGGGATACCCCCGGAATGCCACGGCAAATTGGGATCCCGCCTCGGTTTGGGACCAATCAATCCGGACTTTCGCAGCAATGGTTTGGAATGCCACCGCGGTTTGGTTCGGTGGCAACGGTCGGGAGCCCCTCCTCGAGAATGATGCTAGCTCATTGCTCCTCACACACGGCTTCCGCAAACCCATTTCTCACTCGGGGTTCAATGGGTTACCAAGCCCCCATCCCGGTTTCATCAAAATCACCAGGGCCACGGTATCCTCTCGGTTATGCATCCTCGCCACAACCAGCCATGCAATTCAACAACCGGGGACGGCGGCCCACACTTAAGCCTACTTATGGGCCTCACTCCGGAAATCCAAGCCATCCGGCTACCTCAGATCTGCCTCCATCTTCTCTGCCGATTGGAAGCCAACAAAGAAGTCGCTGGGTTCTATCCCTTTGCCCAAGCTCCTACCTACACTCCCGGGGTAATTTGGGCCAAGGACGGGTTTTCACCTATGCTCCGGGATATGGTATTCCTTCCACCAATGCACCACCAACGGCTAGTCCTCTTCCTGGCTCAAATATCGGCTCGGGCATTCCCGCTCCACCTTTGGATCCCCAATTGGCTTGGTTTATGGAGCAACACAAGGAAATGAAAGCGCGTATCGCTGAATTGACCGTCAAAAGGAACACCGCTCTTCGGCCTACGAGATCCCGACTCAATTGTACCCTGCCTCACAAGTTCGTGATGCCCAATCTCGAAGCTTGTTTGATGGAAGTGCGTGCCCTAAAACTCACTTGGACACCTACACTTTGGCAATGAAAGCTAAGGGATGCACAAACCGGCGGTTGGTGACTACTTGATCTCTCTTTGAAGTCGGGGGCTTTGAAATGGTTTTTCCGATTGCGGCTGAAGCTAGGGCTACTTGGGAGCAGTTACCGGTACTTTCACGGATAAGTATAAAGCCAACTTGGAATGGGAAACAAACAGAGAGTTGACCCGCAGACAACGGTGCGGCGCCACGATGAGAATATTGGGGATTTCTATAAAAGGTGGAACACGAAGCTTAGTGAAATGGCCATTCCTCCCTCGATGAGGAGCGATTAAACATCTTTCGGTCATGCTTGAAGCCGCATTTGAGAGCTTCCTCGGTCACTTCCCCTACGCCGACTTGCGTGCAATGGTTAATTCCGGGGCTAAGTTCGAAAAGGCTTACAATCGCAGCTGGCCGCACTGCTTACAGATATCGGGTTTCTTCCACCTCCAACACAGCTCCTGCCCAACCAAAAGGTAAAGAAGTGATTAGCTATGCGGGACAGGACTGTAACAATGCCACTTCCTTTGTTCCCAAGAAACCTGATGCATCCAGATCCCGGCTCCAAGACTTGAGAAACTTTGGGATGCCTTTGAGTGATATCTTCAGAGGTTTGGTGAGAGAAGGTTTGCTCCGGCCTTTGGAAAATTATCAGCCTAGAAACCCCAATGCTCCTTTGGATACCTCCAAGCATTGTGCCTTTCATCGAGTACTCATGGGCACTGACGGATGATTGCGTCCCCGAAAAGGGCAATCCAAAGTTTGATTGAACAAGGGAGGTTAGAGGTGCCTGAAGGGCCCAATACTATCAGTAACCCATTCCCTAGAAACAACAACCCGAATGTCAACATGGTCAAGTTTGGTGATTCGAGACTTGTGGGCATAATGGAATTTGACTCATCCCTTTGTAAGGTCGGTGGACCAATCATCGCAGATGATGAAAATGGTTGGATTAAGCGAGAGATTGCCAAAGAAATCCTGATGGAAAGATCTCGCAATAGCCCCCATCTCCGGCGTCGAAGTGTAGATGCATGGTCCAACAACAAAGAGCGGCTAGACTAGGGGCTACCTATCTTTAAAATAGTCTTTTAAGTCAACCTTCGTAGGTTCTAGTACTTTTCTTTCACCTAAGTCCTTCCTGGACATTTGTCGTTGTAGTCCATTTTGAACATAGTAGTTAAATGTCTAACTTTTAATATAAGTCTTTTTTCTTTTCTTGCTAGACTCGAGACATCACTTGCACACCCACGTTACGCTTAATTGAAATGGTTTTATCCTAGATGATCACTTGTGCTGCTCAACCACTAATTCTTTGAAATGATTAATATTTAAATTAATCGGAGTGAGAAAATCAATTGATATCCTTCCCAAATTGGGGCTTACCAACTCCCCATCTTGCATCTCATGTGCTCACATCCCTTTCATCATCATCCTCTCGTTGCTCGATGAATTTGCATGGATCTTTTCTCATTTAAAGCTTAAGCAAGCAATGAAGACTTAATTTTGTTTAGGTCATCTGGTAAGGATTGCGGTCGAAGCCTTTCACCCATAGGAAAGCCATTACCTTACCCTCACCAAACAATATCCTTTCATTTCAAGATCGGCATGTTTTGAAACCCTGTTTAGCCATCACCTTTGCTCCTTATTGAGAGAAGTCCAAGCAACGCCAAAGAAGTTAGCTTCGAGAGTCAGCGATGCATAAAATGTTCAAGTTGTGAAGGAAGGAAAGATAATCCTCAACTCCTCAAAAGGGCCTTCCGAATTATCAAAGGAAGGATTTTAAAATCCTCGCAATTCAGCAAAAATCCTCAACGTCTCAGGAGGCTCTTCAAAAAAAAAAAATAGAAAAATTCAAGCAAGAACTTCAAAAAAAAAGAGGACCGTCGATCCTCACAATTCAGCAAAAGTCCCTGACTTCTCAAGAAGCTCTCCAATGATCAAAAAAAAAAGGGCCTGAATCCTCGCGAGTTCGCAAAAGTTGTCGATAGCTTGGACTTCCTCTCACCATTACCTTAAATCAATCCCAAGCCATCCTCTCGATTTTAGAGGATACCCCCATTACCCTCGCCTTTGGTCAAAGTCAAAATTTGACCTCTCATTCTTAGAGGTAATCAATCTTCCCCGCCATAGATTTCCCAAACACATCCCTGCAAGCCAACCTCTCATCATTAGAGTTTCAGTCAGCAAAAGGCCCAGCCAACCTCTCATCTTAAGAGGTCATGATTTTCCAAATCACCAGATGGCCGATCGAAGCCCGGAAACCCAGCTGCAATTCCTATCGGATAGCAATTTCATCGTAATCAAATTAATATTTCATTGCTTGCTTAAATTGGAATCTAATCCATTTTGGTTCAAAATTACCAATCAGAGATTGTGCAAATTCAAATTTGATTCATGTGAGCATAATTCATTTCTACTCCACAAACACTTGCCGTGGATGTCCCACTGGGCTTCGTATCCGTGTCTTTCATGGACACTCTAAGGGGATATGTTATTCGAATCTCCAATCCTCAAATTCCCAAAAGGACCTCTAAGCCTTGAATTTTCACACTCATTCTCTCTTCATTCGGGATAAGCCCGAACTACGGCGACCTGAGCTCTTCATAATGGAGGGAACGTAGGCAACCAGAAATGGTCCGGTCGAAATCACAAACAAATCTCAAAAAAAAAATCCGGTCTCATCAAGGATCGTCCCTATACACTTTCCGTTCTTCCGAGCTTGATTCTCGATATCAGTTGATTTTCTCCTCGTGATTAATCAAAATATCTGTTCATATCAGATTTAGGAGTTGAATAAACCGAACATTAACAAAGGGTTTTAAGCAGCCTTGTGATCATCATGAATAAGACAAGTTTACAAGTGTCTCGACAAGTCTTCTCTCTCTCCATCATAGGGAAATAGAGCCAAACACTGTCTTTCTGTCAACAGGGGCTTCCATACACTTTTCCACACCTTGTGATGCTTATACTCTCTCAAAAGAGTCAAACCTAAAGCGAGAGTGTCATACACAAATTCGGGAGACATTCCCACCTTTCAAAAGATATGCCCATGCACGTAAACATTTCTGAGTCTTGTCCAAGAATGGCGGTTGACTAAGGTCTGAAAAGATGGGTGCCTCCTCTGTTAGACTACTCTGAATTTCTTCACACTGGGGCTTCGCTAAGCGGTTCTCCCGGGTTCTCCTGTATCAGCTCTTCAAGCTGGGGCTTATATAGTCATCTTTGGGTCCACATTGGGTTTTTCACTACAAGATAGATTCGATCTTCATCAGATTATTCTCAGGATCGCTTTGCATTACCAACCAGATATGGACTCTGCTAATTATGTCAGAATCACAACGAGGTTATAAGATTAGGGCCTCGCCAAGTCACTGCTTCGAAATCTGGACTTTGCCAAGCTGGTCCTCTGGACCTGAATTTTATCAAGTCACAAGAAAGGTCTAGTCACATCAACAGCTAGATTTTCAGCTTCAGAACTTGGTACATAGCAGCTTCCCATAGCGTCGGAATCTAAGATCTGGGTTTCACCCGACATTAGCAATTTCATCAAATCATTCTCCAAACAAGGTTTCGGCCAAGTCACGGCTCACCCAAATGAAAGAAGTTTCACTCATATCAACGCGCCCTAGAGCCTGTCAGCATCAGCTTCAAATGACCAAAATTGAGAGGGAAAAATCCAAACAAGACCCGGGATCCGAATCCAATCTCATCAAGATTGAGGTCCATGTGATACTGTTAACAAAACCTCATCAACAACCACTGTTTAAATCGTAATCGAGGGCTCTCACCTCCCCCACTTGCTCAAAATCTGTTCCAAACAGTCTCCAGACACATACATCCCAATGCATCCCCTCTCATCACCATGCATCCCCACAAAAATATCCCAAGGGCTCATGTAGCATGCACAAAACTTGAATCAATAGGAAAAATCCTAAGTGATTGAAGATCATAAATCATAATTTCCCTGCCAAAAGCTTAGGCTAAGTGCATCTTCGAAAGCAAGTAAATGCATCATCTCGCGAACATATTCAGTGATCTTGTCATAATCATTCGATTCTATGCATACATCTTGTCATCATGAATGTCATATATACATCTTCCTCTCTACTAACCAATGCGGGGATTCGAACGTGAAAGACCATTTTCCTTCGCTATTGAGACTTACCCTCAACAAAGAAGATATTTACCAAAGTCCAAAATCAATGGTTTCAACAAAATCGCAAGAAATCAAATGCCCCTTTTCGGCAAGAGATGATTCCGGGCAAAACATGTGCAGATCACCTCCAGTGTCTACAAATCGGTCAGAGACGCCAAGTTCTCAAATACAGTACGGTCAGAGATGCCAAGTTCTCAAATACAAATCGGTCAGGGACGCCAAGTTCTCAAGTACAGTTGGGTCAGGGACGCCAAGTTCTCAAATACAAATCGGTCATAGATGCCAAGTTCTCAAGTACAGTTCGGTCAGGGATGCCAAGTTCTCAAATACAAATCGGTCATAGACGCCAAGTTCTCAAATACAAATCGGTCAGGGACGCCAAGTTCTCAAATACAGTTCGGTCAGAGACGCTAAGTTCTCAAAGGCAAGTAGGTCAGGGACGCCAAGTTCTCAAATACAGTTCGGTCAGAGACGCTAAGTTCTCAATGGTAAGTAGGTCAGGGATGCCAATTTCTCAAATACAGTCCGGACAGAGACGCCAAGTTCTCAAAGATGCATCAAGACTCTCAACACTATCAACTACCACACAGCCCCCCGCAACTTGCTCTCCTACAGGTAAGCACAGCAAAGGTACGTTAGTCCTTCAACATATCTCAAAAATAAGCATGCACTCACAAATGTTGCATGATTACCCATAGATTTAGCTATTCCTATCTCCGCAAACAGCAACGTAAGCTTTAGTCAATCCTCGGGCGACTTCCCTAAAATAGTCAATCCTCGGGCGACTTCCCTAAAATAGTCAAACCATAGGGTGACTCCCCTAAGAGTAGTCAACCTTGGGTACAAAGCTCATAGCCTCTCGTTATCGCCACCTCCTTGACGAACTATGTAGCCTACCATAGGTCCAGTCACTTGACCAATACGGTCGCCCTTTTCCCCGATAGTTCTCGTAAGCCCGAATCTTCCCCAGCGAGGATACCATCAAATAGTCTCCCTCAGGTACAAAACCTCAACTTAGAATCATACTCCTGAACTAAGTCCCCATTTAGGTTCATACTCCTGAACTAAATCTCGACTTAGAATCATACTCCTGAACTAAGTCCCCATTTAGGTTCATACCCCTGAATTAAACCTCGACTTAGAACCATACTCCTGAACTAAGTCCCCATTTAGGTTCATACCCCTAAACTAAACCTCAACTTAGGATCATACTCCTGAACTAAGTCCCCATTTAGGTTCATACTCCTGAACTTAAACCCCGACTTAGGTTCATACTCCTGAACTGAGTCCCCACTTAGGTCCATACTCCTGAACTAAATTCTCATACTCCTGAACTAAATTCTCATTTAGGTTCATACTCCTGAACTAAATTCTCATTTAGGTTCATACTTCTGAACTAAACCTCAGCTTAGGTTCATCCCCAACGAAAGTTAACGGAATTTCGGCCCCTTCAAATGAAGTCCACCAAAAGACTGTCTATCCCCTCGGAATCTGTCCCCAACAAAAGGATACGAACATCGAAGGAAATCATTTCAAAACAAGTTGATACCTCCAGATCACCCTTTGTCAAGGTTCGAGGCACCTAAGACGCCATCATCAAGGTTCGAGGCACCTAAGACGCCATCATCCAGGTTCGAGGCACCTAAAACACCATCATTAAGGTTTGAGGCACCTAAAACGCTATCACACACAACACTAGGAAAGCGATAAATCGCAATCATCCCCTAATTCGACAAACCGAAATCATTACCAGGGTGACTTCCCAAAAATAGTCAGATCATAGGGTGACTTCCCAAAAATAGTCAGATCTTAGGATGACTTCCCAAAAATAGTCAGATCTTAGGGTGACTTCCCAAAAATAGTCAGATCATAGGGCGACTTCCCAAAAATAGTCAAATCATAGGGCGACTTCCCAAAAATAGTCGAATCTAAGGGTGACTTCCCAAAAATAGTCAGATCATAGGGCGACTTCCAAAAAATAGTCAGATCTCAGGGCGACTTCCCAAAAATAGTCAAATCTTAGGGTCAAAAACCCGAACTACGACTGGCTTGATTCCTCTTAGGGATACGTAGGTAGCCTATCATTAGGTTCAGCCATCATACCGAAAATGGTCATTCCTATCCCCAGCAGAGCGGATATACAACTCTAAGCCACCAGACCAAAATGGTCATCTTCTATCCCCAACAGAGTTTCTTTCAAAGAACCAACCGCATAACTCGCTCGCCGGGTTGACATCCTAAAAACGGTCACTCTGTGGTCGAAGACCCGAACTACGACCGGCTTGATTCCCCAATCGAGATACGTAGGTAGCCTATCGCTAGGTTCAGCCACTCGATCACTTAATCATCCTGTCAAATTTGGAGCCTTACTCTTATCGACGACCCCGCTTCCTTCGAAAGCGCCGTCGCCGAGGGGCTACTGTAAGTACTCCAATTTGAGTTGTTAGCATTTTCGTTAGAAAATTAACGGAAGTTTTAACATTCCTAACATTTCTAACATTTCTAACCAACCAAGGGTAGATTAGGGTTTGCCATTTAAAGATAAACCAAGGAAAGAATCTCAAAAAGCAAAAGAAATTGGAAAAATCCGAATTGGGCAAGTTGAAAAACATAAACTGCTGGATTTTTGAATTTTATTCTTCCTGTTCAAAGCCTGGAGCAGCATTTAATGCACCAGGCACGTTTACAATACCCTCCGCGCGGATCCTATTGACATTTCCAGAGGCCTATAAATTGAACCCTCCTCTCTCAGTCTACACAACATAATTGGCTCATAGAAGCTGTATTCTGGCAAAAAATAGGGAGAAAACAAAGGGGAATTCACTAGAATTGCCACCATTTTCTCTTCAATCTTTCCCAAACCCCACTCACTCAAAATACTTTCAAAACACTCTCATACATACTCTCATATATACACCAATCCAAGCTCAAATTACCCCTTAGGAGGAGGATTAGAGAGAAAACATAGAGGACTTAAGTGTTATCTACTTGTTTTCTCTTTGACCAACTCTATCATCAAACCCTAAACACATTCAAGCCTTGAATCCACCCAAACACAAATCCAAACACCAAATCTTGATACTTCTCAAGTCAAACACCAAATCTTGATACTCCTCAAGTCAAATTCCAAGCCTAGGAAGATAGGGTGTCACCATTGGTAAAGCCCTCCTTCTCTAAACCCTAAAACTCCCTTTTAACTTCTTGTTCATCTTGTTCTTCTTACTTTGATTTACTTTATGTCTAGTTTAACTTAAATCTTGACCTAAGATGGTCATCTTGAAGTTCATCTTCATGAATGACCATCTCAAATGGTCTACATTTTAAATCTCTAGTTGAATTTTCTCTTTAATTTCATCTCTACAAAATTCCCCTTCCCAAGCAAATGAAGTGCTTAGTCCTAATGTACCCCAAGGATGGTTTGATATAGTTGATTCACCACTAAAATTTCAAGTGATCACTAATCAAAACCTAGGGAAATGGGGACAAGCATGGATGCCAAATCCCCTTTAAAATCATGTTTTTCTTCAAGAAGAAGTTGCTGTCCAGTAGCAATTTTCTAAGACCGCAGTCCATGGTCTAATTTTTTGGACACAGATAAACTTGGAATTTGGTGTTGACTACAAAACACTTTTTGTAGCCAACATCCAGAGCTTTCCATACATATTTTTACTTTATTTTTTTCGTGAGTAAAACTCCCTTTTCAAATTTTCCTTTAAAGGTCAGTTCATCAGTCTCTGGAAATCCAGATTTCACATCTGAGATTTCCAGAAGGTTTTGGTCCCTCAAATCATCTCCAAAATGGGAAGTTCCTCTACAGAAACCTTATTTAAGGTGTTTTTAACATTTTTCATTCTCTGACTTTTCCCAGATTCTGGAGTTTTCAAGCCCTAAAGTCCATTTAAAAATCAAGTGTCCACTGTCTTTTTCATTCTGGCAGAAATGGTTTCCAACTTCCAAAAATCTTTTGAGTACCAAAACTCAACCCAAAAATCACACCAAAAATCATGGGATCTTTCCAAAGTCTAATAAAGAATTCCCAATTTTTACTCTCCTCAGTTTCAACTTATTTTGGCCAAAGTAACACACACACCCACACACACAAATGATTTTTAAGCTTGGAAGACTCGTTTTACGAGGCATTCCGGGTGCACACTAACGTCCTTCCCGGCGTGTAACGTGACCTCCGAACCCAAATCTCTAATCTCGGGAATTTTTCAAAGTTTTGGCCCTTAAAACAAAAATGGCGTGAGTGTTTGGTATGTGAACTGTTTGGGCAGGCTTTGCACAGGTTTCGAGCAACCGGGATTAAAATATTCCTTCGTGGTGCAGCAGTTTGGACTGTTGCAGATTTTTTTCTGGTGATGGCATTTATGTCCACGCGGATAGGACAGCTTTCTGACACTGTCCTTTAATTTTGCTTCAGATCTGGTCTTCCTTTATTTCAAATTCAAACACCTTCTTCAACCACCAGTTCAAACAGCCATTTTCGGGGAGAAGGAGAAAAAAACCATGGAGAGAATTGTGAGCATGCAAAATCCACCCAAATTATCCCAAAATTCTCAAATGCAATTCTTCACCAAGTTTAAAGAGTGGTGCCGGGAGATTATGCATGAGAGGAGGCCATTCTTTGAAGAAAGGTACAAGATATGATGCTTGTGGTCTCTCAAGGAATTGATTACGGATTATGAGCTTTTGAGAGCTTCTTCCTCATTTTGGGACACTGGAAGGCATGTTTTTTGCTTCTCTTACAATGAAATGGTCCCGACCGCTGAAGAATTTCGGGCTTTGTTTGGTGGTCCTGAGGTGGAGGAGATTGCAATTCCTTTGCCCGGAGGAGCCTCTTTTGTTGACAAGCTGTGCAACCTTCTTCATCTTTCCCCGGAGGAAACACAAGATATGATCTGCGGTCCCGATCATTTTAACATTTCTGGTCTCCCTGATAGATTTAGGGGCTTAGGCTTGCTTGAAGATGCCTATTTGGATGCCTTTGCACTTTTCATGTTCGGGACCTTGTTCATGGTTTATTCTTTTGGGATCTGTCATCGGGCTCTGCTAGATGTAGTTGTTCACTGTCGCTTGGGCAGAGACGTTGTACCTTTGATCTTAGGAGAGACTTTTCATGCTCTCGACAGGCTGGCTACCGGGAGATGGTATATGCATGGGGGCAGCCTGTTTCTCTTGACTTTGTGGCTGATGGAGCGCTTGGGGATTCTTCGGGAAACTTCTGATATGATCAAGCCTTGGACATTTGCCAGGAGGGGGGTTGCTGCGGATTTTGACGATCAGGGCTCGTGGGAGCGTTGGATGGCTAGTCGCCAGACTGAAGATATCAGATGGTCGGTGCTTCATTAGCGTGAGGAGACTCGGAGAGTACTTCAGGATGGATCTCCCGTGGTTATGCTTTCGGGGCTTTCTCAGTCCAGCTTTTACATTTCGGCTTTGGTTCTGAGACAGTTCGGTTTGGAGCAGGTTCCTTTGGAGGACTTTGATGACATAGCCACCAGGGTGGTGGCTTCTGCTTCTATGGATGATCCTTCGGTGTTTCCATTTCTTTCCCGAGTGTGGAGGTATGACGTCTTTCCTCCTCGGGTTATCCTCAGGCGTCCGAGACCTATGTTCTTGACCACTTGGTACCTGGATTGGTACGAGAGGCATTTGGGGGAGACTCAGATGGCTATTTTGAGACGGCGTGAGGCCATTGTGGGTGCGGAGGACCTGACAGTTTCGGAGAGGAGGAGGGCCGAGGTGAGGGCCAACCCTCATGACAGGAGCGGAGATGTTGTGACTGACTATGAGGCTTATGTCAAGAGACAGGAGAGGAGGGCTCCTATGCTACCAGCTAGGCTACAGGAGATGAGAGATGATGCTAGGGCTACTAAGGCCCTGACAGAGGCTGGTTTGATAGATCATGTTCCTATACCAGAGCTTGGTAGGAGGAAGACCGACATTTTTCCTGTTTAGAGGAAGAAGACCCGAAGGGGGGAGAAGAGGGGAGATGCCAGTACGAGCGGCTTGGAGTGATTCTGAGTTTTCCGAGTATCCCTTTCTTGTCGTAGCAGACACATTAGTTTGATTATGTATCTTAGTTTTCTTTTAGCAGGTTGCCAGTTGTAGGAATGAACCGGGCTTAGACTCATCAAAAAGTTTCTAACTGTAATGAATATGTGAATTTCTTTAGAGTTTTTCGAGATGCTTTCATGGTCTGATCAGTGTATTGATGTCAAAGTATGACTTTTATTTGTATTTTAGACCGAACCGTTTCCGGCTGCCTACGTTCCCTTCGGACAAAAGGGCTCAGGTCTCCGTAGTTCGACCCGGTTTTTTTTTTGTTGTTTTTTTTTTTTGTTTTTGTTGTTTTTTTTTTGGTGCAACCCTGTTTTTTACCTAGGCCACCCTTTTTCGGGTTTTCAACCTAGTTGGGTATTACTCTTTCGGCACTCTTTTTTTTTATATTTTTTTGTTTGTTTTTTTACTCAGTATTTTTACGCGTAGGATCTGCGCAGCTTGTCACCATTCACTGGGGGTACAAAAGGATTTCTGTCGAGGTCTGCAAGTTGCATGGCTCCTCCGGAGAAGATCTTCTGGACGACATATGGTCCGACCTGCATGTGCTCCCATTTGCCAAGCGGGTTGATACGGACTGGGGGCTTCTCTTTCAAAACGAGATCACCTTCTCGGATCTCCCGATGCTTCACTTTCTTGTCGAAGGCTCTGGCCATTCTCCCTTGGTAAGCTCGGATATGTTCCATTGCTTTCATTCGTCGCTCATCTAGCAGGGCCAATTCATTATGGCGACTCCGAAGCCATTCGACCTCGTTGATTTGACTTTCCAATAGCACACGGAGTGAGGGGATTTCTAACTCGATTGGGAGTACGGCTTCCATCCCGTAGGTAAGAGCAAATGGTGTTTCCCCTGTTGCCGTTCTGACGGATGTTCTGTAGCCCCAGAGTGCCAGGTGTAGCTTCTCGGGCCAATCTCGACCTCGGATAGCCATTTTTCGGATGATGTTTTCCAGAGTCTTGTTTGTTGCTTCGACGGCTCCGTTGGTTTGGGGCCTGTAGGGAGATGATTTGTGACGGGTTATTCTGAATTCTGCCAGCAGCCTGTCGCATTCCCCTTCAAAGTGGGATCCGTTATCGGAGATAATTTCGGCCGGCAACCCGTATCTGCATATGATGTTTTCTTTGATGAAGAGGGCTACTTTCCTTGAGTTGAGGACCTTGTAGGATTTGGCTTCGACCCATTTTGTGAAATAATCTACTGCTACCAGGACGAATTCGTGGTCGTTGCTGCCTGATGGTGTGATTTTGCCTATGACATCAATTCCCTAAGTGACGAAAGGCCAAGGGGTTGTCATGCAGTATAACTCGTGAGGAGGAAAATGATTAATATTTGAGTACCGCTGGCATTTGTCACAGCTCCTAACGAACCGGATACGCCGGTTTCCATGGAGATCCGTAAGTACCCCATTCTCGCATGATTTGCATCGTGGCTCGAGCATTCATGTGGGGGCCGCAGTACCACCATGTATTTATCTCATGAGTTCCGTAGCCTCTTGTTCGCCGATACATCGCAGAGGGGGCCTCGATAACGCTTCTTGTACACAGATGCTTCCCAAAAGAACATAGTGGGAGGCGAGTCGCCTGTGGCCGAGAGGCTTTTGCTTTGATTCCTTCTTTATATTCTCCATCTTCATTTTTGAAGGAAGCTTCGCCATTCTTCAGGTATTGATAGATCTGTGTGTACCAGGGGTCACTGCCGGTTCGGCCTCCGCTTCGATTTCAAAGCAATAAGCGGGGTTTTCTCTTCTTCCGACTCTGAATGGTTTGACGGACTTCCCTTCGGGTATTTCAACGAGGGAGGCTAGTGTTGCCAGTGGCATCTCGCGAATGCATTGCGATCTCTCGGGCAAGTAATGAAAGCCGATTTCCTTGAATTGAGTTACTAGCTCTTCCATGTAAGTGTGATATTTATGTAGACCCGGGTCCACGGTCCTCCACTTATTGGAGACTTGATTGATGATGAGGGCAGAGTCACCGTATACTTCCAACTCTTTGATATTTCTTTCAAGGGCGACCTCCAACCCAGTATGCAAGCTTCATATTCAGCCAGCGTTGTTGGTGACCTCGAAGTTCAATCTTACTTGCTATGGGGGTGTGTTCGTCGGTAGGATCGACCGTAAGCATTCCTATTCCGTTCCCCTTTTGTTTGACGCCCGTCGAAGAAGAGTTGCCGCCGATTTTCTCCTTCCAGAGCAAAGATTCCATCATCGGGAAATTGAGGTTCAGGTCCTCGGGACTCATCACTTGGAAAATCGGCCAAATGTTCTGCCATTATGCGTCCTTTTACGGATTTCCTTGAAACATAAGTGATGTCGTATTCAGCTAAAACGAACGACCATTTTGCCAACCTCATGGAGATGGAAGGCTTGTCGAACGTATATTTGATGGGGTCTATCTTTGAGACGAGATGTATCGGGTGAGACCGCATGTAGTGTTTCGGCTTTCCCACTACCTGCACTGCACTGCGCAAGTCTTTTCACAAGCGTAGTAATTGAGTTCGCTTCCCGAAGCTTTACGCTCACGAAATAGATGGCGTTTTCGACCTTGGAATCTTTCTTCTCTTGAGCTAGCATAGCCCCAATTGATGTGTCCGTGACAGTTAGATATAGCAACAGTGGCTTTTGCCGATGTGGTGGGCAAAGAATCGGGGGATTCACAAGGTATGCCTTGATCTGTTCGAAGGCGAGCTGGCATTTTGGAGTCCATTCTGTGTAAGCATTTTTCTTCATCAACTTGAAGATCGGCTTGCAGATCGAGGTCAGCTAATTTATAAAGCGGCTTATGTATTGCAGTCTTCCCATAAAGGATTTCACTTTTGTCAGTGTCCGGGGTGGCTTCATTTCAACTATCGCCTTGATTTTATGAGGGTCTACTTCAATTCCCCATTCTGTCACCATATATCCTAGCACCTTGCCTCGTCTTACACCGAAGGTGCATTTGGATGGATTCAGTCTCATGCTGTGGTCTCGGAGGCGGCCGAAGAATTTTCTCAAATCAACAAAGTGCTGGCCATCTGATCCTCTGGAGTGTATTATCATGTCGTCCACATAGACATCAATTTCTTTGTGGATCATGTCATGGAACAAAGCTGTAGCTGCCCTCTGGTAAGTAGCCCCGGCATTCTTTAGCCCGAATGGCATGACCGTGTAGCAGTACATACCCCAAGGGGTTGTGAAGGCTGTCTTGGCTTGATCTGCTTCTGCCATTTTGATTTGGTTGTAACCGGCAAAGCCGTCGACGAAGGATTTAACTTCATGGTTGGCCGTGGAATCTACCAGAATGTCGATGTTTGGCAGGGGGGAAATCATCTTTTTGACTGGCTTTGTTCAAGTCACTGAAATCTTCGCAGCACCGGATCTTTCCGTTGGCCTTGGTCACCGTTACTATGTTGGAAAGCCATGTAGGATATTCAATGAACCTGATGAACCCTGCCCTGTGCATCTTTTCTATCTTCTCTTTCACTTGTAGGGACCATTCGGGCTTAATTCTTCTTAGCTTCTGCTTCACTGGCTTGACTTCTGGGTCGAGCGGTATTCGGTGCTCAACTATGGAAAGATCGAGGCCTGGCATATCTTTATAGGACCATGCGAACACATCCACGAATTCTCTTAGAAGCTCAATCAGAGCGTCCCTTCCAGTCCCTTCGAAGAAACTACCAATCTGCGTCTCTTTAGGCTCTTTCGCAGTTCCCAGATTCACACTTGTCAAAATCTCTTCGGCAGCTTGGGCTCGATTTTCCTCTTTCCGAACAACCTGCTTAAAGATTTCTTTGATATATTGTTCATTTAATGTGTCTGCTTCTTTATCTAGTGAATCATCATTAACTGTTTTTAAGTTATTAGTTAATTTATCATTAGTTAAAGTGGCAATCAGGGGATACTCAGAAAGGTTCGTCATTTCATTGAGAATAAAAGGGAATACAGTATTGGCTACAATTTCGTAGTCTTCAGGCGTGAGGCCATCGGACGACTCGGAAGACTCAAACTCAACAATGAGAGACTCGGAGGACTTTACAAAGGTTGACACAAAGGGACGGGGGACCAATCCAAGCTTGGTGATCATTTCTTCTTTGGTCGCGGACGGGCCTGAGAGAGTTTCCCAATTCTTTAGCGGCATTGCTGTCAGTGACCTCATGACTCGGGGTTTATCTTGTTTCTGTTCTCCTTCCTCAGTCATTGCTATCATCTCTTTCTGAAAACCGAGCATATGAATGTAGGGATCTTCTTGCGGATCTGCCGCATCCTCAATTCTGGAGAATTCTAACTCGTCACAATCTGACCGCTCGATCCAGATGTAAGGACGTATTGCGTCTTGGTGTGCTGCTGGAAAAATCTCATGTCCCATGCTCGATCGGAAAGGCTTAGCGGGTAGTTCTTCGAGGAGGACGTCCCATACGATGTTCATACATTCGAGTCGAGTCTGCCGGTACTTGTCGACTTTTATCATGAAAATCTCTTCGCTTGGCGAGGCCAGAGAACGGGTTTGAAGAATGCTGACAAATCTTTGATTCGAGACTGGAGGTTTGTGTGCTCTATCATGGCGGTATTCAGTGTTTCTTTCCATTCTGCCTCCAAATGTTGGAAATAGCAATTGAACTTGATAAATCGAACTGCTTCAGGGTCTGCCCGCTTGAGTTCGTTGACATAGTTGGCATCACCGGATTCTGGGGGATTCTGATGAGACGTGTCTCGATAGTCCCTTGGTCAATTCAGAGGGGGTAGTCCCGGTGTCTGGCTACGAGCATGCTTGGCGACGGTCTCGGCTTCGTTCCCCATAAGGGAACTGTCACCCCTAATGACTTCAAGGTCCCCCTGCCGGTTAATGAACTTGACACTTTGATGGAGAGTGGAGGCTATGGCTTTCATGTGGTGTAACCAAGGGCGCCCCAGTAGAGCTGTGAATTCGGATGGGATATCCATTACATGGAATTTTGCTGGCACCATTTTGGTTTCGTACCAGAGTTCTAGAACCACCGTCCCCAAGATGGGATGAGACGTGCCATCGTAGGCCTTGATTGATCTTGTAGATGGGATCATGTGCCTTTCATTGATGCGTAGGGCCCGCATCATGTTGAGGGGAAGGACATTAACGGCTGATCCATTATCCACCAAAACCCCAGGGAGTGATACGGTGTTGAGACGAATAGTGATGTACAAGGCTTCATTGTGTTTGGATACATCTCTTGGCAAATCTTCATCGCAGAAGGTGATCATGCTACCATATAGGCGGGGATCATAGATTTGGTCCTTGTTTAAAGACAGAGAGTCATCAAGCCAGTCACTTTGTGCCTTTTTCTTGCGAGGTAGTACCTTTGCTGAAGCCCCTGGGTTATATTGAGGCCGTTTGTGGCGGTTGCCATCCCTGGCCGCATGTTGATTGAGTGGGAGCGCCAAACCGGCATTGGTCTTTCTTTGTCGGTATGCACTGGGAGCCGGACAACCGAATCTTGGCCGATCCCGTGGTGGGATAGATTTCGATTGGCAGCAAAATTACCTGCATCTACGTATTCTCGGTGTCCGAAGGTCTCAACTCTATCGTTGGCAAGGCTTTTCGGATTTTCTACCCCTGTTTGCTTTGGGGAAGACTGGCTGGAGTAGAGTACATAGTAATCAAATCCCCCAGATGGCTCCCCGAGCGTACCCACACTAGTATCACCGGCCTCGAACCTCTCTTTCAATTTCGCCGGGGGAAATTTTCTTCTTTTTAGGAGGACGGTCCTCGTGTATCCAGTCTCCCGATAGTCCCTTTCAAGGCAATGGGCAGCCACAGATATCCCACCAAATGTGTTCTATGGCCGTGGTGGATTTGGGACCTCAGGTTGAGCGGTGCTGGAATGACTTTGAGTTGAACTGGTCCGGGGAGATCTGCCGTTGGGCTCATCTGAAAGCGAATGGTTGGACTCTGTCGGGTAATGAGAGGTATTAAGAGTCGGGGGAACAGGCACATGTTTGTCCTTCGGGGAGCCCCGCCGCTGGGAGATTGCTAATGTCCCGAAATGGCGTGTGGCCTCTTCAATCCAGGCTTGCTGTTTGTTCTGGCGTTCCTCAAGAGCTTTGATGGCTGACCATATTTCCTCCACTGATTCCCGATCTTCATTACCCATGCTGATATTTGCGGGATCGGTATCACTCTGAGAGGGGACAACTGACGGTATGCCGAACTGTTTCGTTCCTGACTGCTGTTGGAATGGTGGCCCTTTGAATTGCTGTTTGGGGGCCAGCTGCCTGTAAGTCGACTCCGGCAAGAGTCCCTGGTGTAGACATAGGAATCTTGTGGTGGCATCTTGATATATCCAGAATGATTAAGAATGGGAGGAGAGCCTTCTTCCTTCTTTGCGGTAAAAGTGCCATCGGAATTGAGACTGGTAGTCAAACCATGACTTGCGACAACCCCTAGAAGGTCGTCAATTTGGGCCTCATGTCGAAGTCTCATCTGTTCTACCAACTGGATCCAATGCTGGTCTGTCTGAGGGATTTTGGAAGACGGAGTGACGTTATCCCCATCATTACCGGCTGATGCAGACATTCTGAAACCCGGAGTCGGAACAAACGGCGAAGCTGATGATGCGCTTGACTCTTCCCAACTGATCAAACGGTGACCCGGTGTCCGGAACCAACCTTTGTGAGGAGCTGCGGGGGAAAAGGCACGAGGGTTCAGAGATTTGGGGATTGAAAGAGGGTAAGTGTTTGGGCTTTGGGCTCATGCAACATGCAGTTATTTGTTTTTGTTTACTTAAAACATGTTTTATTAACCTAATCGGTTGGAAAAGATTGCTCTTCTTTTTCGCAAACTACTGGATCCCGGTTCGGTGGGCCCCGTCACTACGTCTATAAGCCCCTCGTATTCCACCCGTATTTCGACTCGCCAGGTGGACACCCCGGCGAGGGTCCTATAGGGCAAGCGGGTCCCACCGACCGAAAGAAAACGATCCTAAAAGTCTCGGCGGGTAATCGAGTCTTAACGAGCATTCGATGTAAATTACGGACAAAGCCGACGTCAAAGTCAAGATCATGTCCGAGGGCTCGACAAAAGCCGGCATGATTTGACCGATAAGCATCCACAATTGATCTTGACTTGTCGTCAATTAGGCCGTAATTAGGCATGGAATAATCATTAATCCTTGATGACTCAAAGGTCATGCCGGGAGTCGTGTATAATTTGTGCCGCCGAGTCAAAGTCAAGGCGCCGGCCAATATCCGGTCAAAGTCCGTGACGGAAAACCGGCGAACTTCGACTAATTAGGGTCCCCGAGAGATATTGACTTGGTATGCCGACTAAGGCTTGAAAGGAAAGGTCTATACACGTACGGGGCATGACACATGCAGACTAAAAACCAACCGGGTCTCGGACAAAGTTTGTCACGGATAAGTGCATGGTCGACACAAGGCTCCATGGGATGTTTGGGTAGTCCCGTGCTTGCACCGAGAGGCGTAATAAGACCAAACGGGCCGCGACAGGGATTTCCCCGGGTTAGGGACGTAGTGTGCAGGTGTAAGGTCACGTGCGCGTAGTGTGCAAGCGCCTATCTTCTTTTTCTGAGTAAAATTGAAATTTTTCATGTGTCTTAAAAAGAATGATGCATGATTTTTTTTTTTTTTGAAATCTTTTTTTTTTTAAAATTTTTTTTTTTTTTGAAAATATTTTTTTTTGAATTTTTTTTTTGAATTATTTTTTTTTGAAAGTAAATGCACACATAAGCACATAATTCAAAATCCGAGGCAACGGGTCCAACAGTCAAAATTTTGACTTTTCCGAGGCGGCCAAAACAACACGAAAATGTGAAAAATCAACACACACCACAAACGATTTCAAATGCCGGGACGGAAGCTTGACCCTCAAAAGCTTTTCTTTTTTTTTTTGAAAACAATGACACCGGTACGTGGGATTGTTAAACCACAATTTATCCCCGACTCGTGTTAGGAGGCGATAACGGGAAGTTTAATGGTTTCCACCGATATACCAAATATCATTTTTTTAAGATAAAGCTTATTTGTCCCCAGCGGAGTCGCCACTGTAACGATGTTGAATTCCATTCGCGGAGAAAATTCGATTTTTCGTTTCTTTGAAAACCAAATAAAACCGGAAAACGGAGTCGCCACGCCATTTTTGTTTTAAGGGCCAAAACTTTGAAAAATGCCCGAAATGAGAGATTTGGGTTCGGAGGTCACGTTACACGCCGGGAAGAACGTTAGTGTTCACCCGGAATGCCTCGTAAAACGAGTCTTCCAAGCATTAAAAACCATTTGTGTGTGTGTGTGTGTGTGTGTGTGTGTGTTACTTTGGCCAAAATAAATTGAAACTGAGAAAAGTAAAAATTGGGAATTCTTTATTAGACTTTGAAAAATCCCATGATTTTTGGTATGATTTTTGGGTTGAGATTTGGGGCTCAAAGGATTTTTTGAAGTTAAAACCAATTCTGCCAGAATGAAAAAGGCAGTGGACATTTGACTTTGAGATGGATTTAAGGGCTTTAAAAATTCATAATCTGAGGAAACTCAGTGAATAAAAGTTGTTCCAGACACCTTAAATAAAATTTAGGCTCCGTTTGTTTGGGGGAAAATATTTTCCGGAAAACATTTTCCCCATTTTTCGGTGTTTGTTTCGCACCGAAAAATGGGTTTTACAACATACTTTCCTTATTTTTTGGAAAACATTTTCATTTTCCGGAAAACATTTTGTCGGAAATCATTTTCCGGAAAATGTTTTACGCTAAACAAACGGAGCCTTATGTAAAAGAATTTTACATTTTGGAGATGATTTGAGGGACCAAAACTTTCTGGAAATCTCAGATGTGGAATCTGGATTTCCAGAGACTGATGAACTGAACTTTAAAAGAAAATTTGCAAAAAAGGAGTTTTACTCACGCAAAAAATGAAATAAAAATATGTCTGGAAAGCTATGGATGTTGGCTACAAAAAGTGTTTTGTAGTCGACACCAAATTTCATGTTTATCTGTGTCAAAAAAATTAGACCATGGACAGAGGTCTTAGAAAATTGCTACTGGACAGCAACTTTCTTGAGAAGAAAAACATGATTTAAAGGGGGGTTTTGCATCCATGCTTGTCCCCATTTCCCTAGGTTTTGATTAGTGATCACTTGAAATTTTAGTGGTGAATCAACTATATCAAACCATCCTTGGGGTACATTAGGACTAAGCACTTCATTTGCTTGGGAAGGGGAATTTTATCCTTTGAAAATGAAGATTTGATGTATGAAAATGGTTTTTAGGGTTTTGAAAATGTATTTGCAAGTAAGTACGAACACTTTGAAGAGAATGTTGATCCTTGTAGAAGATCAACCATGGAGATGAACTTTCCATGGTGATCTTCTTGGATCTAGGGCAAGAAGATGAACAAACTACATTTTGGAGTTTGAAAATGCATGCATGGATTAGAGATATTTAGGGTAAGGAGAGGGAGGTTATACCTATCTTCCTTGTGTTTGTGTATGAAGCTCGATTATGTGAGTGTTTGAATTTGAGAGTGAGTGGGATTTGGGAAAATAATTAAGAGAAAAGGGTGACAATTCTAGAGAATTCTCACCGTTTTCTCCCTATTTTCGCCAAGGTGCAGCTTGTGAAAATGTGTTGTGGCTCCTTTTTCTCGTGGATCGAAGGGCTCAATTTATAGCCCTCTGAAAATTCCATTTATGTCCGCGCGGATGAGAAGCTTAGCGTGCATTGTTCATTAATTACAGCTGCAGGCTTTGGACACACAGAATATTTTTTTTAAAATTCAAATTAGGCGGCAGCTTTTTGTTCCAAAGAGCCTTCTATTTTTGGTTTTTGACCATTTCTTTTGCTTTTTTGATTCTTTTCCTTTGTTTATCTTAAAATGGCAATCCCTAATCTACCCTTGCTTGGTTAGAAATCTTAGGAATTGTTAGAAATGTTAGAAATGTTAAAACTTTCGTTAATTTTCTAACAAAAATACTAACAACTCAAATTGGAGTACTTACACCGACTTGTGAAGTTCGGCGAAGCTAGGAAAATAGTTGTCGGCTAGCTTGTCTTGATATTCCTCTCTAAGGCATTGTATGAGAATGTGAATTTGCTCGTCTAGGCTGGGCCTATCAACAATTTCGGTTAGTTTGGTTCTCCACCTTTTGACAAAATCTCGTGAAGGATCTGCTCGAAAGCTGCTTGGTTTGCTCAAGATCTCTTCTAGTGGTACGATAAGTGGAGTTGTCCTCGTATTGCTTTTGGAAAGTACAACTAGCGAGTGGCCAGTCGAGTCTTGTAGAGAGTGGAAGGGTCATATACTAATCTCTAGCGGCACCATCGAGAGTTTGTGGAAAGCATTGGGCCAACAGGTTGTCATCGACACCCATAGGCAGCATGGCCCAATAGTAAGTCTCCAAATGTAATTTGGGACAGGTGGTGCCATTGAATTTTGCAATGTCGGGTGTCTTGTATTTTCTAGGAAGCTTTGACATGGACTGACGAAGGGTATCGTAATCAATAGAGAGTGAGGCTCCCTTACTCACATCGAGGGATGCAAGTTTCTTATTTAGCATGGCCATGGTAAGGGGTTCATTCTTGCTTTCCCCCTTGCTTTCTTTCTTGGATGTGTAGCTTTCATTGTCAGATGAGGAAGATGACGAGCTAGACTCGTACTTCTTTTTCTTGCCTTTGCTTTTGCGGCGACCCTTGGCCCTTTTGGTGTATGACTCCTCTTCTCCGGAGGAAGAATCATTTTTCTTCTTCTTTCTTTGTTGGCTAATGCAGCCCTAAGCTCTTGAATTTCTTCCACGAGAGTGTGGATTTGGGAAGCTTGCACTTCTAGGCGATCATTGGCTTCTTCCAGAAGTTTGTGGTTGTTTTCGGACAGAGTTTCGTTACCCGAAATGTTGTCGATGTCGGACATTGTGTTGGGAGTCTTGAAGTTGAGTACTTTCGGAAAACTGACAGAAGAGATGCAGATATCAGGATCTAGCCCCAACGAGTCGGAAGCAGGCTCAAACAGCTCAGGCTCAAATTCAGCAAACAGAAGCATTATCCCGCGCGAGATATGTTGTCCCGCGCGAGATAACCACACGGAAAGTCGATTTTTATTTAGACCTAATTTTTTGTCGGAACGGAAAGTCCGTTTTGAGGGGTTTCTAAGGCCTTTATCAGAACCTAACGACTAAGCAACCAATCCGATTTTTGTAAAACAAAGCCATGTAAGATCGTTTTTCAAAGGATTATACATATATGTATTTTTTTCAAAGGGACATCCGAAAGGGTCATTCCGAAGGGATTTTTTGCGAAGGGACTTTTCCGAAGGGACTTTTCTGAATCCTTCTTTATTGTCAATTTTACATGTCTTTGTTTTGGTCAAAAACAAGAAAAGATCACCGAGTCAAAACTGACCGGTCACGGAGTGATCCTAAAAAGGTCAATCTACATGAGAATGTGGCGATGCAGGGCTGGAAGGCTAGGCTCCCCGCGATATGACAATCTAAGTGGATTGAATACGCGGAGTGGGATTGTCCAACTTCGGAGAGACCGGCGACTAGGTGGTTACCGTCATCCGTCCTTAGTGTGGGTCCCGGGTTTATAGAGGGTATGCAGTGCAATGACAGTTATAATATGAGTGCGCGTGTGTGATAGTCAATCTAGGTGATAGAGTAAAATAGAGAGTTTTTTTTTTTTGAAAAATCAAAAGGAAAACAGATAGTGGCCGCACCAAGTGGTTGCCTACGTTTCTCCCAAATTAGGAAGACTCAGGTCGTCGTAGTTCCACATAAAGAGAGAGAAAGAGAGATAACTAATTCAATTTACAACTCCTGAATCCCCAATGGACCGGACTTTAATTAAATAAAACCCAATCACACTCAGTTTATAAATAATAATCAATTATTTAAAGGAAACGAAGGTTCGAGTTCTACACCTTAAGGGAGGCCTTAAGATGCGGGAACTCTGCAGATAAGGAATTCTGGGATCCCCCTTGCATGTTCGGCTCTCGTCTTGGACTATGAGACAAACGGGAGAAACCAGAAAACAACCAGATTGCCGAAGCAATATCTCGCGCGAGATATGATATCTCGCCGCGAGACATGCCTCATCTGAGAGCAAAAAATTCGAATTTACAAAATTTTTGAAAACCTCTCTTTTAATTTTGACGCAAGTTTAAGCCTCTTAATTTTAAATCCCCAGCAGAGTCGCCACTGTAGCGTTGTGAGGAAAAAGAATTTTATCCTTTTCGTTTTGAGTCGCCACCTATATTATTCGATTGGAGAAAATAGGAAAATCATTTTGAAAGAGATTTGGGTTCGGGGCTTAGGTTATGAAATGGGTAGGTCAAGGAGCATCCATTTCACCCAATCCGGAGATCGGTCTTGCTAAAGAAAAGAGAGGTTTTCAAAAGAAGAGAAAAACGATTTTAAATATTATAAACAAAGGTCCATTTAACGGGGTTAAACGGAATGTAGGATCGATTGCTTCGAGACCGTCTCCATGATTTGGAGAGGCTCTAGGCCGATCCTAGATTCTATGGACTTATACCACTCTAACAATCAATTAGAAAGGGATTTAGGGGTTACCTTGCGTGAGGTGATTTGGGCAGAGTTTCGACTCAAGTTTAGAATCGACTCTTGACACGGACAGAGCTTCGCCTCGGTCCTTGACTTGGAGCTTGATGTTTGTTTATCAACAGGGTCGACAAACAAACTATGAGGTGAGTTTTTAGGGTGATTTTGTAGGATTCTTTCAGGGAAAGAAGCCAACAAAATGTGTGTGTGTTATGAAAATTTGCGGTCGATTCCGGGGATCTTGAACCTTGGAAGTCACCAAGTATTTATAGGGAATGGATAGGAAGAAGTGGAGAGGTAAAACCCTATCAGATGGTTCTAGACTCCAAATCTTATTGGTTGGCCGGAGAGATAAAGTTTTATCCCGAAAAGAGGTTGAAATCGACGAGGGAACTGTCGTTCCGCACCCGGGCAGAGAAGGGATATCTCGCGCGAGACACGCCATCTCGCGGCGAGATATTGCTCCTGTGGACAGTTTTGTCCTTTCCTCGTTATCTCGTATGCAGTTTAGTCCCAAACTAACGGTGGTTAGTCAAAACTTAACGAAACATGACGAAATGGTGGATTTCTACTTCTTGACTCAAAGCGAGACTTAGAGTAGTATAAGTATGATCCGATGTGTTCAGAATGGGGTGTCTACACCCATATACCAGAAACATTTCAAGCTCATGTGACATGCACAAAACACAAAAAAAAAGGGAAGTAGAAACAACTCCTAAGTTATCACCAATAAAGTGCAAATAAAAGAGTTCATTACATGTGAATACATTGTGCATATAAATACAAATATTTTGTTTCTATCCTCACTGACATGTACACACAAAAAAATACAAAAAAAAAAAAAGAGTCCTACTCTAAATCACTGGCAGCAACGCCCGGTGAAGACTCCCACATTGCAACCCAGGCAATTGACCTCCTTGCCCCTACAATCTTTGCCCTTGGCTATCCAAAAGCCATTCTCTTGCAAATACACACACCTAGGTATAGACGCCTTCATCTCACTTAGGTATAGATGCCTCAGAATAGTCTCAACTTAGGTATAGACGCCTCATAATAGTCTCAACTTAGGTCCAAATGCCTCAGAATAGTATCAACTTAGGTCCAGACGCCTCAGAATAGTCTTAAATTAGGCCGAGACTCCTCCGAATTTCTCTCAAACTTAGGTACGAACGCCCTCATCTCACTTAGGTGCAAACGCCTTCATCTTACTTAGGTACAAATGCCCTCATCTCACTTAGGTGCAAAAGCCTTCATCTCACTTAGGTACAAACGCCCTCATCTCACTTAGGTGAAAATGCATTCATCTCACTTAGGTACGAACGCCCTCATATCACTTAGGTGCAAACGCCTTCATCTCACTTAGGTATGAACGCCCTCATCTCACTTAGGTACGAACGCCCTCAACTCACTTAGGTACAAACTCCTTCATTTCACTTAGGTACAAACGCCTTCATCTCACTTAGGTGAAAACGTCTTCATCTTACTTAGGTACAAATGCTTCTATACCTCAATCTTTATACGGCCCGTAAACCATATCCCAATATTGGTATGGATCTTAAACCGTACCTCGATCCTTATACGGCCCTTAAATCGTATCCCGACCTTAGTATGGCCCTTAAACCATACCTCAACCCTCATATGGCCCTTAAACCGTATTCACAAATGAACTACAATTGGCTTGATTCTCACTCGGGATACGTAGGGATCCTATCAAAGGGTCCAGCCATCCGACCAACATGATCATTATCTCTCCCTCCCGACGAGCAGTCCAGATCGGGATCCTTATTTTTATCGACGACCCCACCTCCTTTATAAGTGACATCACCGAGGGGCTTCTGTATGTATCCCATTCCGGATCGCTCTCCATCCGAGCATACAGAAAACACTAAGGGTTCACCTCCCCGCGATTACGAAGACCCGTAACTTGCCAAAGACCAAACTGATCAAAGCAAACCAAAAGAGGGACTTTCCAGGCATTGAGAATTGTTGAAAGGGCGCTGCAGAGATGGCACAAAAATTGAAAAAAATTGATATTACCTACTGGTCCGTGCGGACATATGTGTTATTACTTACTCTTGTGGACTTCTTTGTCAACACGCCAACGACACAAAAGACAAGAAAATGATGACAAATTTGATAGTGCTCGACCAATCCGTGCGGAACTGTTTGTCTAGATTCTGAGCCTATAAATAGAGCCCTCCATCAGCTTCAAAAGACACACCAAAACTTCTTCCAACCTTCCTCTAACCTTCTTCCAGCTTTCCCCAGCCATTCCGAGACATCCCGAGCCATCTCGAGGCATCCCGGTCAATCCCGGTTCATCCCGATCGACCTCCCAATGCAACATAGCCCCCATCCATCCCCAATCGACCTTCATCAACCCACACTCACTCACTAAACTCCAAACACCCCACAAACGACTCAAAAGTAGTCAAAATCCGCGTATTTAGCGAGTGTAAATGAGAGTTAATTAGGGGAGGTTCTGCCCAAGTGAGAGCAGAATTTCTCTCCTCTTTAAACCACCACAAATCAAGCATATTCCCCCGAGGATGATAGAAAGAAACCAATTGTGACATCTCCTTCCGAACCCTAATAACTGCTCTAATTTCAATTCTTTAAATATTACTATGTAAACACATAATTTATAATGTTGTCTTTATTTACTTCATATAAGACCCAAACCATCTAAATGATCCTAAAAAATCTTCCATGCACAATGTGCACAAGAATGGAGGTCTGACGGTGATAGTGGTTTGTTCATATTCCATGTATTTCCTTTCCATTATTTACTTTCAAATATATTTTATTTCCTAAAACAGACGAACACACACACACAATTTTCAAAGAAAGGTTTAGAAAGACTCATGTATATGAGGCGCATCGGGCGAGCTCAAAAATCTCTTCCCGAGGCGTAACCTGACCTTCGAACTCAAAAATCTCATCACACCACAAAATAGTTTTTTTTCAATGTTTTGGGCATAATCAAAACGGCGTGGCGACTCTGTTTTCAAAGAAATTCATTCGTCCAATCCATGAAGTGACCTCCGCCGTATCGGGTAATTTCATTGGCGACTCTACTGGGGAACAAATGTTTTAAAACTTCTAAAAAGATTTTTAAAACATGATGCGGGTCAACATTCATTTTACCCTTTCTTTGACTATTGTGTGTGTATGTGTATGTTTTACATTTTGTCTTGCTTATTCAAAATACAAAAAAAATGATGTATAATATATTTGTGTACATACCTTTTAAAACACATTCTGCAAAACTCATGTTTTTCTCAGAAAAATAATTTTTGTAACCGCACACTACGTGCACTCTTGTCCTGTAAACTTGCACACTACAACCCTAAACCCGAGATGGTCTGAGTTGCAGTTCAAAAGGTGTTCCTATGCCTCTCTTGCACGCACGGGATCATTCCAAACTTCCCATCCTCGCCAGTGTCAACCATGCACATTGTACGTCACACTCTGTCCCAGACTTGGTTGGTTTTTGACCCAGTCCATGTCATAAAGCCTAGATGTATATCACATACCTTAAAGTCAAGGTTACTTGCGAAAGCAAGCTTGGCAGAATCACCTATTGACCTGATCTTGACTCAAGGATATTGGCTTTGTTCACTATTCACATGGCGGAAACATTGAGACTTACATGACAGGCTCGGTCCTTAGGTTTGTTTTTATTTTTGGTCGGTGGAAACCGCTTGCCCTATAGGACCCTCTCTCGGGGTTGTCCGCCCTGGGAGGACGAAATACAGGTGAAAAACGAGGGACTTATTGACGTAGTGACGGATTCCCTTGACCCAGGATCTAGAATAGTTGCGAAAAATGAGAGCAATCTTTTCCAACCATTTAGGATTTTGAGAAAACATGTTTTAAGTAAATTGAAACAGTAAAAAAAAATAGAAAATAAAAAGGGAAATTTCATGTCGCATGAGCTTTCCCCTTATCCAAAAAAAAAAAAAAAAAAAAAAACCTCCCTAGTCTAAACCCCGCCTTTCGCCCACTGCAGCGAACCAAGAGTGGTTGAGGGTCCCCGGTTGCCATCTTTTCAGCATTGAGGTCACAAGGTCCGACAGCCCTTCCGGTTCAGCAGTCCGAACGGTCCGTTACTCCCCAATGGCAGGGTCGACAGATAATAGCGAAGGAAATGGGACTCCGCCTCTGATAAATCTCCAAACAATGGAAGATGTGCTGCAAGCTTTTGAAACCCTTAAGAAGCGCCAAGAAGAGTACCAAGCCTGGATTGTAGACACCATACGCCGTCGCGGAACAGTTGCGGTTCCCCAACCAGATGGGACCTTCGTCCTCATAGAAGATGAAGACATGCCTGCTCCCTCGGCTTCCCAAAACTATCAGCAGGTCCCTCCTCCACAAAACAATGAAAGCCCGGTGACGCAAAGCGGCTCCCGCTCAAAGCTTCATTCAAGCACCAGTCAAGCAGCTCCGACATTCCAAATTCACAATCAGTTTCCCGGCTCTGCTCCACCAACTCAATATCACCAGCACACCTACGGGCCCGCTCCCTCTGATCCCAATGCCTCTCGATATCAATCTGTTGCCTCCATACGAGCTCCAAAGTTACAACTTAAAGTCCCAATGCCTACCAGGGACGGACATACCAAGCGGATACCCAGACGTTTCAAAACTGCCACCCGCCAGACTGCCTCTTGGGACTAACGAAACATTTCCTTAGCTCCTAAACGCAATCCAACATGGTCCGCATAATCATGCCCTTGGCTCCAGTTTCGGTAATCCAGGATACGGATTAGTATACACTCAACTTCCACCCCAAGATTCCCGAATGGAAATCCTGTCAACCAATCCACCTCCATCTTCAGTTTCCATCCCAGAAAATGGCAACCTACCTCTGCCCAATGACCCCCATATAGCTTGGTTGGTCGAACATATAAAGGAGATGCAAGGGATAATGTCCAACTCTCGGAAAGACTCGCTCATACCCATAGATCCAAGTACGGTGGTTCCTCTCCCCTTGATGTTCAGGATGCTGGATATGGAGTTTGATGGGACAGAATGCCTGAAGACTCACATCGATACCTACATCTTAGGTATGAGAGCCAAAGGTGCTACCCCTCAACAAATGGAGGTCCAGTTCCAACACACCCTAAAATATACGGCCTTGAGGTGGTTCCTCAAAGTAAAAGCGGAAAACCGCTCAACCTAGGAGCAAATCAGTGGTATCTTCCTGGAGAAATACCATGCCAATATCAAGTGGGAAACAAAGCGGCACAACATGCAGGCCACAGAGCAAAAAAATAATGAGCCAGTGAGGTAATTCTACAAAAGATGGAATTGGAAGTTGAGCGAGATAATGAACCTCCTATCCAAGGAAGAACAGATGAATATCTTCCACTCCCGCCTCAAACCATCTTTAAGGGCCTTGATTTACTGCCATTTCTATCCCGACCTTCCTACCATGGTCAACGCCGGGACCAAGTTTGAAAATATTTGAGTACGCAGAAGACAGTAGCCAGTCCTGCTTCTCCCTACCGCTACAAGACAGTCCCGCCTAATCTGGTATGTTCCCCAAACAAGGGAGAAAGGGCTACCGAAGCATTCCACTACATTCAGAATGAAATCTAGAGAAGACGTGACCAAGCACCCCCGAGGAATAAATGGCAGCGCTTCCAGCCTTTTGATAACCACGAGATGCCCTTGAGTCAAGTCTTCGAGGCGTTAGTAGAGAGGAACATGCTTAATCCCCTTGATAATTATCAACCGGGGAAATCCAACCCTAACCTGGATATGAGTAAATGGTGTACTTTTCACAACTACCCCGGCCACACAACCGATGATTACATCAAACTAAAGCAAGAGTCCAAGGGTTGATCGAAGAGGGAAAGTTGGAACGCCCCCATTGTCCCAACACACTCAGAAATCCGTTCCCCAGAGAGGACATGGTAAACACATTGGCATTTAGCGAAACCTCATGTGTGGATGAGCCCTCTGCAATTTCCAATCCTATCAATACGCTGTCCTGCGATGATCGGGGATGTGAAGGCAGAACCTGGGGCTTCCACGATGAGAAATTCAGGAAAGAAAACCCAAGAATGGTTATTTCCTAACAACACTTTCCGACATCAAGGCAAACCAATGGGTGGATAGAACTCGAGGAGTCCCTGAGCCAAGATGGGAAATCGGATCGGTGCTACTTCAAGGAGTGCGGGTCAGATGACCAAGAAATGGATGCCAAAGTGAGGCTTGACCAAGGAATCAATAAGTACTTCATCGAAAATCCCCTCGAAAAAAGCATGCCTACCTCTAATATTTTGAAATTCTTCAACCCCTATGTGGACATGACCCGGGAAGGCGACTACGGAAGCATAATCCAATCCGACATCCTATTACCCTATTTAAAGGAAAAATAGAGCAATATCCTTTGGAATATGGTCAAGGAAGGGAGGATAGCATGTCTTAAAAATTCATCCTTCGTGAGTATAGCCCGAGTAAGGACCTTCTCTACAGGAGCAGATTTTCTAACAGTCGTCAACATCAGCAGCAGTAGACTCCAACGCAACGAATGCCTCACTATCCTAGAGGAGGCCCTTCATGTCCTATATCACCAAAATTCCTTAAGGTCTGGTGATGGTCTCCACGGAGAATGCTTCATATGAAACAGAAGTACACCTCTTCAGCTTGGCTCGAGACTGATACAGAAATGAAACTACACCCTGGAATGGCGCTAATCAAAGAGTGCAACCAGAGACTTCACCACATGCAAAGTCGAAAAAGGATGAGCGTCTCGAAGCCACAAAGAATGTTTGGATGGCGTTTGGTGATTACCCAGGGGTAGACATGACCCAGCTCGAGTATGACATGAAGGGATTCGGCACTCACCCACCCTCTGAATGTCTGGAAGCGGCCTTAGACCAATTTGAATGGAGGAACTTTATGAAGAACAATTTTTCAGAGAATAACCGAGACAAGATGGATGAAGAGAATGATGTCATCCTCTGGAAAGGATCAGCCCGAGATCATGACCATTTTTGTTCCATGATAAGCTGGGATGAACTTCACAATGTCAAATATTAATTGATTTTGTTTCTGATAACTCGATAACAGCCACGATTGGGGAAAGCAGCGTGAAACCTTTTTAACCCTCACACCCTCGGAAACCCATCAAAAATGCCGCTGAGAAATTGGGTTACTTTTTCTGGACACACAGCCAGCCGAAAAGAAGAGATGGTTCAGAAGCTTGGTCTAAACCCTCGTCTCCTAGAGTCTATATTCGAAAAACATCCCAAGTCTGTTGTATTTGAATTTGAGTCTCTCGAGTCATCTGACGGCCTTACGCCGGAAGATTATGAGTTTGTAGCCAACAATGTGTTCCCCTACGCTATACAAGAATAATTTGACCTTTCTGAGTATCCCCTCATTGCCACTTTAACAAATGATAAATTAACTAACAAACTAAGAACAATTAATAATGATTCACTTGATAAAGACGCAGACACATTAAATGAACAATAAATTAAAAAATTCTTTAAGCATGTTGTCAAACAAGAGGAAAATTGGGCCCAAGCTCCCGAGGACGATTTGACCAATGTGAATTTGAGGATTGCTGAAGAGCCTAAAGAGACGCAAATCGGAGAATTCTTCATCGATACCAAGCATGAAGCACTGATCGCCCTGCTCAAAGAATTTATGGACGTGTTCTCTTGGTCCTACCAAGACATGCCCGGTCGTGATCCTGCCATAGTGGAGCATCGGATTCCTTTGAATCCTGATGGCCAAGCCCGTCAATACATGGAATATGAACAAACCACTTATCACCGTCGACCTCCATTCTTGTGCACATTGTGCATGGAAGATCTTATTACCGAATTTGCTGAAATATTTGAGGACGTGTAGCGCCTCTGACCGAATTTGCTAAAATATTTGACGACGTGTGGCATCTCTGACCGAGTTTGCTGAAATATTTGAGGATGTGCGGTTCTTCTGACCGAATTGTTGAAATATTTGAGGACGTGTGGCGCCTCAGACCAAATTTGCTAAATTATTTGAGGATGTGTGGCGCCTCTGACCGAATTTGCTGAAATATTCAAAGATGTGTGGCCTATGACCGAATTTGCTGAAATATTTGAGGACGTGTGGCGCCTCAGACCGAATTTGTGGAAATATTTGAGGATATGTGGCGCCTCTGACCGAATTTGCTGAAGTATTTGAGGACGTGTGGTGCCTCTAACCAAATTTGCTGAAATATTTGAGGATGTGTGGAGTCTCTGACCTAATTGTTGAAATATGTGCAGAGTATCGATAAAACACGAAAGTGGTGGCTGTCATTAAGGTCTTTCTGAAATTCCTGGTGGTTCGCCACTTATACATTACATTTCAGTTGAGGAGAGTCAATCATGACCCCTATTATCTTAATCGATATTACCAGGCTACGGTTTACCACTAGGGATCTACCTTTTGATGAGTGTTTGGTTGCGGTTATGACCCAGCTCGAGTACAACATGAAGGGATTCAGACTTAGTCAACCCTCTGAATGTCTGGAAGTGGTCATAGACCAATTTGAATGGAGGAACTTTATGAAGCACAATTTTTCAGAGAATAACCAAGACAAGATGGATGAAGAGAACGATGTCATCCTCTGGAAAGGATCAGCCCGAGATCATGACCATTTTTGTTCCATGATAAGTTGGGATGAACTTCGCAATGTCAAATCTTAATTGATTTTGTTTCTGTTAACTCGATAACAGCCACGATTGGGGAAACAAGCGTGAAACCTTTTTAACCCTCGCACCCTCGGGAACCCATCAAAAATGCCGTTGAGAAATTGGGTTACATTTTCAAGACCCACAGCCAGCCGAAAAGAAGAGATGGTTCAGAAGCTTAGTCTAAACCCTCTTCTCCTAGAGTCTAAATTCGAAAAACATCCCAAGTCTATTGTATTTGAATTTGAGTCTCTCGAGTCATCTCACAGCCTTACGCCAGAAGATTATGAGTTTGTAGCCAACAATGTGTTCTCCTATGCTTTACATGAAAAATTCGACCTTTCTGAGTATCCCCTCATTGCCACTTTAATAAATGATAAATTAACTAACAACAACAACAACAACAACAACAACAAAGCCTTAGTCCCAAAATAATTTGGGGTCGGCTAACATGAATCATCATATGTCATCGTGTGAAAAGGTTGTTGGAACAATACATTAAAAAATTGTTAAGCATGTTGTCAAACGAGAGGAAAATTGGGCCCAAGCTGCCGAGGAAGATTTGACCAAAGTGAATTTGGGGATTGCTGAAGAGCCTAAAGAGATGCAAATTGTAGAATTCTTCATCGATACCAAGCAAGAAGCACTGATCGCCCTGCTCAATGAATTTGTGGACGTGTTCGCTTGGTCCTACCAAGACATGCCTGGCCTAGATCCCGCCATAGTTGAGAATCGGATTCCCCTGAATCCCGACGGTCAAGCCAGTCAGTACATGGAATATGAACAAACCAATTATCACCGTCAGACATCCATTCTTGTGCACATTGTGCATGGAAGATCTTATGACCAAATTTGTTGAAATATTTGAGGAAATTTAGCACCTCTAATCGAATTTGCTGAAATATTTGAGGACGTGTGGCGCCTCTGGCCGAGATTACTGAAATATATGAGGACGTGCGGTGCTTCTGACCGGATTGTTGAAATATTTGAGGACGTGTGGCGCCTCTGACCGAATTTCCTGAATTATTTGAGGATGTGTGGTGCCTCTGACCGAGTTTGGTGAAATATTTGAGGATGTGTGGCGCCTCTGACCGAATTTGTTGAAATATTTAAGGACGTCTGGCGCCTCTGACGGAATTTTTGAAATATTTGAGGATGTGTGGCGCCTCTGACCGAATTTGTTGAAATATTTGAGGACGTGTGGCGCCTCTGACCAAATTTGCTGAAGTATTTGAGGACATGTGGTGTCTCTAATAGAATTTGCTGAAATATTTGAGGACGTGTGGCGCCTCTGACCGAATTGTTGAAATATGTGCAGAATATCGATAAAACGCGAAAGTGATGGCTGTCGTTAATGTCTTTATGAATGTCCTGGTTGTTCGCCACTTATACATTCCACTTCAGTTGAGGAGAGTCGATCATGACCCCTATTTTCTTCACCGCTATCAACAGGATACGATTTACCACTAGGGATCTACCTTTTGATGAGAGTTTGGTTGCAGACATCCATTGGGCAGAAGCATTGTTTGGTTCTTCCTTCGGGAATGTTAGGCTCATGAATCTGGCCAGTTGTACGTGATGATTCCCCAAGTCATTACCTCATGTGATCAAGGTGATTATGATTCGGATGCTCTTGCGCGGGAATTTTGTGGTACGGGTTCTCGGCCACTCTTTTTGCATGGAGCGAATCCTCCTACTGTTTTTCTTTTCTGGGTGCTTTGGTCAACCTGGAGATGAGCAGTTGGGGACTGAAATAGCTTTGACAGATTCATGCACGACGGTAGGAGTGATGTCTCATGGGACGTATTTAATTTGTGCATATTAGCCACTCTTTTCATGGTTAACTCCCTCGGGATATGCCACAGTGCTTCGCTAGATGTGGTATGCCACTGCCGAGCGAGTGAGGATATTGTTCCTTTGGTTCTATGGGAAACCTTCCAGGGTATAGACCGTCTGGCAATGGGGGACCGATTCATGCGCGGAGGAAGCCCAGCTTTGCTTGCTTTATGGTTTCGAGAGAGCTTCAAGCTATGCTTGTTCTTTCGACATCTTTTAGTCCATGGACATTTGCTCAGCGACTTTTGGTCTTGGAGACGGATCAATCTGAATGGGAAAGGTGGATAGGCCGACTAGGCATGCATCACATTCGTTGGTGGGTTCCTCATTGGGTGATAGAAACTAGGAGGGCTCTTCAGGAATGTTTTGATGTTGTTAGGGTTCCTGGGCTATCTAAGTCTTCTTTCCACCTTCTATCCTTTGTTTCCAAGCAGTTCAGGATGAGGCAGGAGGCTTGGCTGGGTTGGAATGACATTGCTATTGGGTTTTGGGGTTACATACGCAGCAGAAGACTTGAAATAAATAACAAAACCCTAGCCATGAATCCGTCTAATATGAATAGATTAAAATATGAATATAGATTTACTAACCTTTGTTGCGAGTTTGTCTTTCGTACACGAATCGTAATTCACCTTGAATCGTAGACGAAAATTTGATCTTCTTCCTTGCTCTTCCTTGCGATGAATCAACAATGGTAGGCCTTCATCTTTAGGTGATAAAGCAATCACCCTCTATCGATAATCCACACGCGAATGAACCAAGATCGAATTTTGTTGGATTGCTAGATTATCCTCGATTTTTTAAACTCTTTTCAACAATCTATGGCTAATATGGAATTGAATATAGGGTGTTTTGATCTTTGATTCGTAATCAAAATCAACCAATTTGTGTTTCTCAAACCCCAAAATTCATGTGTCTTGGCTGAGGAGAAGGGGGCTATTTATACTTTATAAATATCCCTAACATTTAGGGAGAAGAGCCCTAATCGATCTGCTGAGTTGCCGGCATGCACGGGGTGCAACCACTTGCACTGGCGTGCAACAGCCCCAGAATTCCTTTTCTAGTTTGAGCCATTTTCAATCCCTTCTTTGTGTGTGACCCTATAGGAATTATATTTATGTTGGTAGTGAGTTGAAACATCGATCCTCACAAGACATAAGTGGTTTCTAGCAAGCCATTATGTCCACCTAATTAATATAACATCAAAGCTTGATTCCTTGATAGATCATTGTCACAATCCCTTTGTCACACGATGTCATATTGAACATAAGTCATGGTCCACATCAACTTATATTGTTCAATGCTTTCTCGACTCTGAATATGTTGATAATCTAAGTGCATTTCATCTATATCAAATCTCTTGAGTGTGGCCACACATTTCATCAACACAGTTCATCGAGGGGCCCAAGCAGACATCTCTTTTTATGAGGGACAAATCCCATCTTGACTTATCATTCTTCCCTACAAGAATCCAGACATGACAACACAACCCTTATTGCTATCCTATTAAAGATAGTGTTAGACTACATCAAACGGAATGTTTTTCATGTGGAAGACGATGATAATCTCAAGTACTAGTACCTTGTTCTCTAACAAGTACCCATAAGTGTAATGTGCATCCCCATGCATATAATCATCTCTGTTATGTCCTAAAAAATCCACTCAGCATGTTCTGCATCTTGGACATCCATCTTGAGGTAACGTCTTGATCTATATCTTGGACTAATGCCTTGAAATTATTTGTTGTGTTTATCCTATTTTTCAGGAACAGAATTATAAATAAATAAATCACCCATGTAACCGTTTAGACCTACTCAAAGAGAAACATAACAGATTCAAACCATCAACCAAAGGATAACGGTTGGACTCCATCAACAAGGAGCGAGATTCTAGGCGCAAAATCAGTACGACATTCAAGTTTTTATTTTCAGTTACAATTACGCCTATATATTACTCTTAGGAAGCACTTTTGTTCACGTTACACAGTTTTTGCTTACTCTACTCTGCACTTGTGCTCGAAAATTCTCAAATACTTAATAAAATTTGTTTGGTTTAGGCAGGCTTGCCAAAAGCCTCCCTAGGTTTTTCTCTTGGATGATTGCTCTAAGGGTTTCCTCGCTACATCCTTGTGTTCGTCTTGCTTTGAGAATCACATTCCATTTGTGCCCAAACCTCCTTGAGAAGACAAATTTACTTGTCGAAATTTGTCCAAAACAATTTGGCGCCGTTCGTGTGAATTTGGTTATTTAGATTTCAATCAAGATGAGCAATCCGACCTCAGCTATGTCTACCCCCATCATCACGACTGGGGCAAGGACCATCCCGTCAAGCTTATATATGACGTCTATTGCGCATTCGCCAATGGGCTTCGGTGCTTCCATGCCTCAAAACCAGGGGTTTAACCAAGGTGGAACTTCAAACATGTCATTGCCAAACATTTCACTAGGAGTGATAACTGCCATGACGTCTATGATGCAACAATTAAAAATCAGATAGACGGGCAGCAACATACCAATCAAATGATCTTTAACCACATCAATAGGCTACATCATTATTTCTTAGCTTCCGAACTCAGCCTTCCAATAGTCAGCATATCAGAGGTCTCACCTTTGCAGCCTAGGACACTTTTTCCAGGTGCTAGGGCAAGCGCGCAAGGCGGTCAAGGTGCCACACCCATATCCAGCGCTGTTGAAACTGAAAGCACCACCGTCACATCCAACCCGATGCTACTGACGTCATGCTTCACCTTTGCAACCCCACCTCCTGTGGGGAAAATAGGGAGTTTTAACTTGTTCAATACTCCTTTCGATCTTATAGTTGCCACTAACCCTGTTGCAGATACTGCCCTTGGAAGAGAAGTACAGCAGCTTAAGGAAATCCTCATGAAGGTTCCCGGAGTCACCTTGCCCTTCAACCAAGCATCTCCAACCAGCTATCATGATTCACGCTTTGTCCCTGCTATAGCTGGAGTGGAGATCCCTAAGAGATTCCAAGTACCTCCCATGAAATAATATGATGGCACGACAGATCCTACCGAACATATTGCCCTATACCAAGAAAAAATGGATATCATCAGCATTCCTCCGCATCTTAAAGAAGTTTTTTTATGCAGGGGCTTTGGCTCCACCTTATCTGGTCCCGCCTTGATGTGGCTGACTAATCAGCCTATGAACTCTATCTCACCCTACTCTCAATTAATTAACATGTTTCTTAACCAATTTTCTTGCAATCGTGTGTTTGAAAAATTGACAAGTGACCTTAACAAGATTGTGCAACAACCTGATGAAACCTTAAAAGACTATTTATTCAGGTTCAACAAGGAAGCTGTAAGCATTCCACACATTGATGCGTCGACTGCAACCGAAGTTTTCAAGATGGGACTAAAGAGAGAATCACCATTCTACCAAGACCTTGTCATGTTCCCATCTCAAAGCTTAGAAGAAGTCAGGACGAGGTCTGTCCGTTTCATCAAGTTGGAAGAAGATGAAATGATCCATGGCAAGGCGTCAAAGAAGACGCCTACATATGAGAATCTGACAGAAAGGCGGATTCATCCCACCATCGATCTAATTGGGGAAAACCCTACTCTAAAACTAACTCTTCTAAAATTAACATTATTGAAGAAGATGACGAGGAAGATGATACAGTTTATCCTAAGATTAGTGACTACTATTTTTCTGTTGAGGTTTCAGGCCTCGTACATGCTTTGGACAACCTAGGTGGCAAGGAAAGATGGCCCAAGGCAGCTGATAAATCAGCATCATGGAAGGACAAATCAAAGTGGTGTGCCTACCATGAAGATTTCGGGCATACTACTGATAATTGCATCGCCTTGAGAAAAGAGAATAGCTACTTACTATCAAAATAACTCCTCAAAGATTTATTAGGAAAAAGGAAAGGATGGGCTGAAACAAAGGAAACTGTCGCTGAAGCTCCGTCTTCACCTCCTCCTGCAACTAAGGTGATCAACTTCATTACAGGAGGGTCAGACATTTGTCGCACCACGTATTCTGCAGCCAAACGTCACGCTAAGGAATCTAAGGAAGACAAGACGGAATGGCCAACAAGACATCCGGATCACTCCTGAAGAGCAAATCATTTTTGATAACGACCATAAAGAAGTCATTTCAGACCTGCACCATGATGGTCTAGTCATCACCTTGCATGTTGCCAATTGCAAGGTGAAACGCATCTTGATCGACAATGGCAGCTCTGTCAATTTGATCATGAAGAGCACCTTGGAAGAAATGATGATCCCCCTGTCAGAGGTCGTGAGAAATTCCTCCGCCTTGGTAGGCTTCAGCGGGGAAACCAAGCAAATAATTGGATAAATTAAGTTACTCATCTATGTAGAAGGAATGAACTCTATGGAAAGGGTGTGCGTGATTGACTGCCCATCCTCCTATAATCTCATCTTAGGCCGACCATGGATCCATAATATGAGGGCGGTCCCTTCTACATATCATCAATGTGTTAAGATGCCAATGCCTTAGGGAGTCATCACGGTGAAGGGTGATCAACAAGCTACAAAATAGTGTTGCAAAACAGATATGAAGGCGTGCTCTACTCGTTAAGCGCAACTTACGAAGAAGAAATTCAAATGTGCCTTAAAATCCGTGAATCGCAAAGATGACGAACCATACCAGTTAGCTAACTGGACGTGACTGGGGTAAGTTGTCACCTCCCGATATGATACCATGAGTTACGCCTTGAATGATATTACGTGTAAGTTAAAATTCATTGCAATTTTAACACCAAGGTACGAACTTCCTCTTAAAATTTAATTTTTACTGCCTTTTAAATCATTTATCCTTGTATTTAATCAAAACCCCTACTGACTTAAGCATCGGAGGGGTGTTAGCGATGCTAACACCCAAATCCTAATATATTCTTGTGATGCAAGATTAGACGCTCCTGGACAGTGGGTAAAGTGCTTTACAAAATCACGTGGCGAGCTACTCGAAAGAACAAACGTTTCTTGATAAATATAAGGTACATGATTCCCGATACTTCTAATCATCTTTGCAATGTACTTATAAGATAATGATCATAACCGCCTGGGCGCACGATTTTCACACTCGACTTAGAATAGCAAATACAATTAGTCTTTTCAAGGGAATCGCATTTGTTATCCTAAAATTTGAAGATGTGAACTAAGGATGGTAACATTAACATGTTACCTAAGAACTCCGAAAAGTGACATTTCTACATGTCACCTATCATTTGGTTATAACATCGTTGCATGTTATCTTTACAATTTGGTTATAACATCGTTGTATGTTATGTTTACAACTTGGTTATAACATCATTGCATGTTATCTTTACAACTCGGTTATAACATCGTTGCATGTTATCTTTGCCAATTGGTTACAACACTTGTACGTGTTGTCTTTCGTACCTAAAATAGAAAATTACTCAGAGGTATAAAACATCTAAAAGTGCCATTGCAGTTAAAATCTATCAAAAAACCCAAGATGTTGGACCAACCCAACACCATCAAAAACTAACCTGTCTGGACTGTTATGAGCCACTTACAAAAATTCCCAAAAGTATAATTGTCTTAGGGGCCAACCCCCTACTTTTAAGACCCAAATTAACGTGCCAACAGAGGCACGATCAAACAAGACATAAATATTGTTTTAAACGTAAATATTAAATTGTTTTATGTTGCAGGGGCATCACTCTCCTTACCCTCATTTTCCTTAGCAGATGGTTCGGCTTTGATCTTCTCCTCCTCCCTTCCTGCTTCATCTCTTCTCGTCACCTTGATTTCATTCGAATTCACCTCGCCTACATCAACCTCTTCACATAAAAATGCATCCAACATTGCGACCTCATCATCAATCTTCCAAGCCTCATGCTTTCCAAATTTCATATTCTCTCATTATGGCAATTCTACTTTCCATTATTGATTAAGTAGTGTCTGCCATGAATTGCTCTTTTGCTTTCGCCATCTCATTGATATGTTCCACTTCCACCCTCAACATCCTTGTAGTAAGCCCTGGTTATTCTCTCTCCCTTGGGAAGAGGAGGTCTACCTCCCTCTAGCTTCACCCCAACCTTAGCTCTCAAATTGGCCATGATGTCAGATACATCAAAACTTGCCTTTGAACGGGTTACTGTTTCATTAAAACAACAAGAGTCAGATGGATATTGAAGTCAAGCGTCATTTTTATGAAGAAAGATTTCACCAGAAGACATTTTAGTTGGGCCAGCGCTGATGGAAATTCTTTCCTCCTCCCTGGAGTCCTCGCCAACAAACTTAACAAGGCTAGGTTTATACTTTCGTAAAGAGTCAGGAGATAAATTCAAGATTGATTCAACATTGGCAGCAGTTCCCTCAGTAGGTGGGAACAATTCTTCCAATGATGCAACTACGCAAAAAGGGAAATAAAAAGATGGTCACAACAACAAGTCCAGCAAGATGTGAAGAGGTAAGCCAAGCAATAAAATAACATCTACCTTGGTAGATCCAAGCAGATGTCACCTCCTTGCCTCCTCCCTCCAAACTAGCCTTCTTCATATAGAAAAGCTTGTGTTTCCACCCTCTATCAGCAGCATCTAACCCTAAAACCAAAGGATCCCAACCTGGCCTAATCCTAAAGTTAAACCTACCATTCCCAAAAGCCCTAATGTCATACGTAAAAACCAACTCTTCTAGACCAGCAACCAACCCCTGTTCTGATGAAATTCTGTCTAATGTGTGCTAAGTACGCCAACCAATGGGCATCAATTGACAGTAAGATAGCGTCGTGACCTTAAAGAAGCGGGTAATAGTGGGAGAAAAGGGGAATTTTAAGCCTATTGTAAAGGGATACTCATAGAAACCTACCCAATCAATGGAAAAACAATCAGCGCTACCAGCTTTACCTAGTACCAGAAATTCCGCGCTTGGGGGAAAAGCATTGTTTCTCTTCAACGCATCAACGTGGGATGCGCTAAAGTTGCACCGATCGTCATCCTTCTTTTTTATAAACCCTAAGCACTTAAACCCTTAATGGGAGTGACATCAATGTCGATAATTTCCTTTCCCTTACCCATAAGCAACGGACAGAAAATAAATAGAGAAACGAGAAAGAGAATACTCACCGGAGAGAAAGCAGAGGCAATAACGCCGACGAAAGAAGAGCAGTTGGGAGAAATATGGTCTCCTTTTGAAAATTCAAAATGAATATGACAAGACCATTATAAAGCCCATAATGAGCCCTAAAATCCTCGAGCATCGTGTGGGCCAACCACCTCATCACCTTCCTTTTTAGCCTGAAACGACAATTGGCAAAATATTAAAGCCCTCCGTATTCAACATGGAACGCTTCAATATTTTGTGGGCAATTGTTATGTCCTAAAAAATCCACTCAGCATGTCCTGCATCTTGGACATCCATCTTGAGGTAACGTCTTGATCTACATCTTGGACTAACGCCTTGAAATTATTTGTTGTGTTTTAGCCTATTTTTCAGGAACAAAATTATAAATAAATAAATCACCCATGTGACCGTTTGGACCTAGTCAAAGAGCAACATAACAAATTCAAACCATCAACCAAAGGAAAACGGTTGGACTCGATCAACAAGGAGCGAGATTCTAGGCACAAAATCAATACGGGATTCAAGTTGTTATTTTCAGTTACAATTATGCCTAAATATTACTCTTAGGAAGCACTTTTGTTCACGTTACACAGTTTTTGCTTACTCTACTCTGCACTTGTACTCGAAAACTCTCAAATACTTAATAAAATTTGTTTGGTTTAGGCAGGCTTGCCAAAAGCCTCCCGAGGTTTTTCTCTTAGACGATTGCTCTAAGGGTTTCCTCGTTACATCCTTGTGTTCATCATGCTTTGAGAATCATATTCCATTTGTGCCCAAACCTCCTTGAGAAGACAAATTTACTTGTCGAAATTTGTCCAAAACAATCTCTATGATTATCCATTACCAACTTATACTAGTTATTCACAATAACTAGGGACATAGATTATTATAACAAACATGTAAAACATATAATAATCAAGATAAACATTCTCTATAAAAATGGTAAAGACGATTAAATAACGATATTAACTATGAGTCAAAATAGTTATACGCTTAGGGCATAACACCATCAATCTCCCACTTGCACTAGGCCCAATCTCATATGTATCGTATACCCATGGACCTAACATGACCATCATGCTTTGCTTGTGAGAGGGGCTTTGTAAGTGGATCCCCTTTTTTATCGTCGGTTGATACTTTTCATATCTTAACGTCTCCTCTTTCTATGAATTCTCGAATGAGGTGGAAACGTCTAAGTATGTGTTTGGATCGTTGATGTGACCTTGGTTCCTTTGCTTGCGCAATGGCACCATTGTTGTCACAATAAAGTTCCATCAGATTAGTGATACTTGGAACGACATCCAAGTCACTAATGAACTTCTTGATCCAAACTGCCTTCTTTGCTGCATCGGATGCCGCTATATATTCGGCCTCATTTGTAGAATCGTCTATGGTAATCTGCTTGGAACTCTTCCAAAAAATTGCACCTTCATTAAGCATAAAAACAAACCCCGATTGCGATCTAAAATCATCTTTATCAGTTTGGAAGCTTGCATCTGTGTAACCCTTTACAACAAGATCAGCTTCCATCCCTCCAAAGATCAAGAACACATCCTTAGTCCTTCTTAAGTACATAAGGATCATCTTAACTGCCATCCAATGGTTTTCACCAGGATCAGATTGGTATCTGCTAGTCATGCTTAGAGCATACGAGACATCAGGTCTAGTACAAACCATGACATACATGATAGATCCAATAGCCAAAGCGTATGGAATCTCATTCATTCTATTTTGCTCACCAGTTGTCTTAGGACACTGAGTCTTGTTAAGAGTAATACCATGGCCCACTGGCAAGTTTCCTCTATTTGAATTTTCCATCTTGAATCTTCTAAGAACTTTGTCAATGTAAGTACTTTGACTCAAACAAATCATCCTTTTAGATCTATCACTATAGATCTTGATGTCAAGGATGTAAGTGGCTTCACCCATATTTTTCATTGCGAAAACTTCCCTAACCAAGACTTGACAGTCTGAAGTGCAGGAATGTTGTTTCCAATAAGTAAGATATCATCGACATACAATATTACAAATAGTACTACGCTCCCACTGAACTTCATGTATACACATGGTTCATCTTCTTTCTTGATGAAGCTAAACTCTTTGATCGATTCATCAAAACGAAGATTCCAACTCCTAGAAGCTTTCTTCAACCCATATATGGATCTTTGCAACTTGCATACTTTATTAGAATTTCTTGGATCGACAAACCCTTCAGGATGTGTCATGTACACATCCTCAAGTAGCTTCCCATTTAGGAAAGCTGTTTTGACATCCATTTGCCATATCTCATAGTCGTAATATGCGGCTATGGCAATCAAAATTCTAACAGACTTAAGCATTGCAACTGGCGAAAAGGTTTCATCATAGTCAATACCATGAATTTGCCTATATCCCTTTCCTACAAGCCTAGCCTTGTAAGTATGCACCTTCCCATCCATATCGGTCTTCTTCTTGAAGACCCACTTGCACCCTATGGTTTTTACACCTTTAGGTAGATCAATCAAGTTCCAAATTTGATTATCATGCATGGATTATGTTTCACCCAAAAATTTCCACTCAGCATGTTCTACATCTTGGTCATCCACCTTGAGGTAACGTCTTGACTTACATCTTGGACTAACGCCTTGAAAGCGTTTTATTGTATTTTTCCTATTTTTCAAGAATGAAATTATAAATAAAAATAATCCATTCATACGACCGCTTAGAATTGGTCAAATGACAATACAACAACTCCATCCATCAACTAAGGGGTAACGACTGATCTTCTTCAACAAATGGCGAGATTCTAGGCGAAATATCAGCACGTCATTCAAATTGTTATTTTTCAGTTATGATTATGTCTATATATTACCCTTAGAATGCACATGTATTCACATTACACACACTTGCTTACTCATATACTGCACTGTGTACTCCTAAACTACTAAGATCAATAACACTTTTTTGGTTTAGGTAGGCTTTCCAAAAGCCTCCCGAGGTTTTTTCCCTTTGAACATTTGTTCAAAGGTTTTCCTCGTTACATCCTCGTGTTCATCTTGCTTTGTGAATTATATTCCATTTGTGCCCAAACATCCTTGATAAGATAAATTTAATTGATGAAATTTGTCCAAAACAATTTGGCGCCGTCTATGGGAATCTTTGGTTTTTTAGATTCCAATCAAGATGAGCAATCCTACTTCAGCAATGTCTACCCCCATCATTACGAGTGGGGCAACAACCAATATGTCAAGCATACCTATGATGCAACAGTTGAAGGACCAGATTGACAGACAGCAATAGACCAATTAGATGATTTTCAATCACATTGACAGGTTACAACATGGTTTATCAGCCTCAGGACGTAGCCCCCCTATAGTCAGCATGCCGAAGACCTCACCTTTGCAGTCTAGGACTCTTTTCTCAGATGCTGGGAGAAGTGTGCAAGGTGGTCAAGGCAGCATGTCCATGTTCAGCACTGTTCACACTGAAAGCACCACCGTTACGTCTAACCCGATGTCGCAGTCATCATGGTTTACCTTTGCGACCCCATCTTCAATGGGGAAAACATGGAGTTTTAACACTTTCAATACTCCTTTCAATCCCTTTGTTGCTACTAACCCTATTGGAGATACCACCCTTACAAGGGAAGTGCAACCGCTCAAGGACTTCCTCATGAAAGTTCCAGGAGTTATGCCCTAGGCCTAAGGTTGATAGACTTATGTGTTGACATTATTTATTATTATATGAAATGTTTATCATTTGATTATTATATGTTTTGCATGTTTGTTTATAATAATATCCATCCCTATTTATTATGTGAATAATTAGTATAAATGTTAATGGATAATCATATGATGATTATATGCATGGAGATGCACATTAAATTTATGGGTACTTGTTAGAGAACAAGTGACTAGACTTGACCCACATGAGATTTATGTCATGGTCAAATGTAATAATTAAATCTCATAAGGTCGCTTCATTTAGTCCCTAGACCTGAGATTATCATGACCTTGCATAAGATGAAAGTCATGTTTGATTTTAGTCAAACGATATCTTAACACGGTATTTATAAAGGCTAATTTTGGCATGATCGGATTCATGATGGGAAGGACGATAAGTCAAGATGGATTTTGTCCCTCGAAAGAGATATGGTTTTGCTTGGGCCCCTCGATGAGTGATGATGATGAAAGTGTATGGCCATACCCCAATACGATTGGATTATCATTATACTCAAGATCGAGAAAGCATTGAACAAGTACAAGTTGACAAGGACCATGACTTGTGTTCAATATAACATTGTGAGACAAAGGGAGAAATGGAAGTGTACCATTGGAAACGTGAACTCTTACGTTACATTATTTGGATAGACATAATGGCTTGCTAGAGTCCGCTTATGTCTTATGAGGGTCGATATGATCGAGCTCATTGCCAACATAATATAATCCAATTGGGTCACACACAATTAGAATGAATTTGATAAACCAAGGGAAGAATGATTGAGAAACTCTTTATCAGTCTTGCTTGGTCGTGCGACAGAACCAGTCCATGGGACTTGTCTGGTCGTGCGACGCAACAAGACCTCAGAGGCGGTTTGAAAACTGGTTTCCTAATTTTATTTGGAAACATATTCCATACTAATGTAGCATAAATATGAAGGTCTCTCAACCCAAAAACCCTAGCCGAAATTATGAAAAATAAAATCACAATATTCTCAATATTCTTCCAAGGTTTAAAGGATTTAGCAATCTTCAAGAAAATTTCTTGGATTCATTCAAAGGTGTGGATATCGAAAGAGGGTCTTCGCTCATTCATTGATTAAGGCCTAGAGTTCAAGCAATCTGAAGAACGAAGTTTGTGATTCGAAATCACATTGTTAAATCGTTCGATAGCTCAAGAACGGAAAGCGTTCAAGGTTGGTTTTATCTATCTCATAGTATTCAAATTAATTGTATAGAACGGATCCTAGGCTCCTTGGGTTTTATGTTATTAGATGCTTAATTCCGCTGCGCATGGACCCGTAAAACCCAACAAAGGGTATCGTGAGCCCCATTCGTATCATTAAGATTGAATTAACATGCTAGAAAAGTGATATAGATTGTTTATATGTTCTTTTGCATGTTTTGTATGTGATAGATTGATTGTTTTTGAAACAATATGCCTGAGACGTGTTCTAATGATATTGAATTAAATCGTTAAAAGTCGTTTACATGATTTAATTGCTCTGTGATTTAGAATTGATGTAATCTGCAAATCCGCGAATCTGGTATCAAGGTGTCACGCGACACTTATTGATTGTGTCACGCGACATTGGTTGCTTGTGTCACGCGACAAAGCATGCCCCTGTCACGCGACAAAACATATCCAATCTGGGCAAAATCGGTTTGTTGAACAATCCCGCTAATCTATGAATGTGTTTACAACCTGATATGTTTAGGTATTAATCTGGATGGTATAAATTTCTGGAAATCAAATTTATAGGGCTATGCTAGATTAATTCAAGGTTTATGCATGCTTAATTGTTTAAAATATGATTTTATTAATTGTTGTGATGCATGATCTATGTGTTCTTACATGTTAAGAATTTTGTTAGAAGTTTATTTGAAACATTATATTGTAATTTCCTAACTGTTTAGATTTAAACATTGAAATTTTGGTTTTATGATTGTTTATGAGAAACAAGTCATTTTACGCAAAATTTAAAAGGAAATTGATTGTTTATATAAAGTGTTGATTATGTTGCAAATCAGAGCTGATTTCTGATTGTGCATGTCTAGGAAAGTTCTGTCGAAGGAGAGATTTGGTACTTAAGTAGTCCTTGTGGCTCACCTATCTTCCTGGGAACTTACCTGGTGCACGATCATGACTATCTTTGCTGATACGCTTATAATCTACTTTAAAGAACCTTCTTTTAACTTTTAAGTTTTTTATGCCAATTCATGATTAAAACACTTGAGACCATTCAAATAGTTTTGGGTGGGCTTGCCATAGCAAGGTACATTGATTCTATTCGTCTGCGAGCAAGATGAGGAAATGGTGGTTCCTATACGTTTAAAATGGAAGAACTTAATTGGGTTATCAAAATGGTTTTGGACCCAAGGCATAAGATGAGATTAAAATATGCTTAGACATATGATGTCTTGAATACATCTCATTAAAGATCTAAGAGTCATATATGTGATATGATTGATTTTTCTACCTAATTGATTTAATTTTGAGCGGTTTGCCATAGCAAACATGAAATTAAATTAAAGTTGGATCTTAGCCCATTAAATGTATATTATGCTTATTTGCATTGGAAGGTGTATAATTTAGTGGGAGCATTTATTTGTTATAAATGCATTATGCTTTTCATATAATATGTGTTACTTATATGTGCTCATATTTTATGCATATCTTTTTGGAGAATAAATGGCATCAAACAATAATCATCTGTCACTGCGATCTGTCCTTGAGAAGGAAAAGTTGGAAGAGAACGGTACAAACTATATGGATTGGATCCGTAGCGTGAGAATTGTTCTCAGGCAAGAGGAGAAATTGTACGTTCTCGAGGAACCTATTCCACCTGAACCTGCTGCCAATGCTACTAGGGTAGTGAGGGACCAATATCTGAAGCACAAGCGTGATTCTACTGATGTTGGTTGCCTCATGCTCTCCGCCATGTGCAAGAGCCTTCAGAAGGATCTTGAGCACTTGGGGACAGTTGATCTCAACAATCGACTGATGGAAATGTTCCAAGTTCAAGCTAGGCAAGAAAGGTACAACACAGTTAAGGCCCTAACCTTATGCAAGATGAGTGAAGGGAAAGCTGTTGGTCCTCATGCTCTAAAGATGAAGGGCCCCATCGAACATCTTGAGAGGCTCGGTTTTCCGATTAGCCAAGAGTTGGCTACTGACTTGATATTGAATTCATTGCCCGAAGGTTTTAGTAATTTTATAATGAACTATAACATGGGGAACATGAATAGGAACCTTTTCGAGTTAGTTCAAATGTTGAACACTGCGGAAACTAATATCGTCAAAAGGAAAACCGCCGATCAAGTGTTGATGGTTAACAAGGGGAAGGGTTTCAAGGGTAAAGGAAAGGCAATGATATAGGAGGAACTACAGATTCAAGGCTTGCATGATAATAACATGGATATGAAATACTACATAAGTCAGAGCTTACCACTCAAGAGGGTAGGGATATGGTGGATCCATACTCATCTCGAGTGATTGAGCTAAACCAAGTCAAAATGATTCAATGGCACATAATAACAATGTAAATCATACTTGATCTACAAATTTGAGGATTAGAACAGGCATATCATAATCATAACCAAACAATTACATTATACCAAAGCTAATAATCAGATCTAAACAATTAACATTGTATGAATAAGAGAGGAAAAGAGAGAGAAGAAGAGAGAAGGCTCGTTACCCTTGATGATCCACAACTCCTATATCAAGTTAGATATAGGAGGCTTCAAATATCAGCTACAGGTGCATATACTATGCTTAGGTGACTTGAATTCTGAGGCTTCAAGGTGTGTATATGAAGTGTATGTTGAATTGTGTATAAGAGAGAGAGTGATTTAGGTTAATTGGATTGAATTGGTATGAAAGGAGGACTGAGATGAGTTTCTGGGTTGATTTTGACAGAGTGATAGTAGGGAGGCTGGAAGGGATCCCAAAATGAGAGGGGGAGGTTATTTATAGCCTGCTGGTGAGGGGTGAGTTGTGTCGCACGACCTTCCGCTTCAATTTTCCTTGGCTCATTGTGTTGCATGACTTGACTAGCCATGTAACCGTTTCTGGCGCCCACAACTGATTCTGGAACATTCTAAGTTAATTCCTTAAAGGTCCAACACCAATAATACCCTATAGGTCCTTTTGCAAGGAAAATGACTTAAAAGTACTTCTTTCGTAAGAAACTTATAAAATGTTCCCAAAAGTCTCGAAATGAACCGGGAATTTACCAAAACGCCCCTAGTGCAATTTTATTACATTAAAAGGCACCTTTGAAGGGTCGCGAATTGGTTTGGCGTACATAAAGAGCCCCTTGGCAACGTCACTTATGGAAGAAGTGAGGTTGTCGATAAAAAAGATCCCAAGCCCAATGAGCGGCTGGACTTGCAGGGGATATGGAAGATGGAGGGAAATGATTGATGAGGACAGAAGGCTGGACCTTTTTAGAGAAAGGATTCCTATGTATCCCTAGGAGGGAATCAAGCCACATCGTAGTTCAGAATGAGAAACATGGGACAACATGGTAGAGATATGTTTTCATTCCTGTGATGTGCTTACCTGTGGTTTTGATGAAGACTTTTTGGTGCAAACGGGCTTTGTTAAACATCTGCCGGTGCAAATAGGATTTGTTGAGGATGTGTCATCGAAACAAGCTTTGGTGAAGACTTTCTGGTGCAAACGGGCTTTGAATGAAGGGGCGCCGGTGCAAACGGGCTTTGATGAGGATCTGTCATGGAAACAGGCTTCGGTAAAGGCGTGCCAGTGCAACGGGCTTTGCTGTTGATCTGTCGGTGCAAACGGACTTTAAATGAAGGCGCGCCGGTGCAAACGGGCTTTGATGAAGACTTGCCGGCGCAGACGGGCTTTGAAGATGACTTGCCGATGCAAATGGGCTTTGTTGTTGATGTGCCGGTACAAACGGGCTATGCTGAGGATCTGTCGTGGAAACAGACTTTGGTGAAGGCGTGCCGGTGCAACGGCCTGTGCTGTTGATCTGTCGATGCAAATGGGCTTTGATGAGGACGCGCCGGTGCAAACGGGCTTTGATGAAGACTTGCCGGCGCAGACGGGCTTTGAAGATGACTTGTCGGTGCAAACGGGCTTTGCTGTTGATCTGTCGGTGCAAACGGGCTTTTGTTGACGACGTTCCGGTGCAGCGGGATTTGATGAAGACGTGCCGGTGCAACGGGCTTTGATGAAGACGTGCCGGTGTAGCGAGCTTTGATGAAGACGTGCCGGTGCAGCGGGCTTTGATGAAGACGTTCCAGTGCAGCGGGCTTTGATGAAGACGTGCTGGTGCAGTGGGCTTTGAAGATGACTTGTCGATGCAAACGGGCTTTACTGTTGATCTGCCGGTGCAAACGAGCTTTGAATGAAGACTTGCCGGTGAAGACGGGCTTTGAAGATGACTTGCCGGTGCAAACGGGCTTTGATGAGAATGTGTCGGTGCAGACGGGCTTTGTTGAAGATGATTTGCCGGTGCAAATGGGCTTTTGATAATGAGAGGGACGGACCCGAGGATTTTTGACTTGAGGGACGGACCCGAGGTTTTTTAACTTAAGGGACGGACCCGATAAAATTTTGATTATGGGCCACAGAGGTAAGATGGGGACACAAACTAATAGGGGCGAAAGGGGAATATGCCACAGGGGTAAAGTTGGAATTTCAGCCCCAGGGCCTGTTGTGTCACACGGCTCTTCAAGCCAGGCGGACAGATTTAATTAAAATACGAGCAGTCTGTCATTTTGAAACATAACACCCAAGCAGACACCGAGAGAAAGAGAGGAGAAAGATGAGAAAAGCTAGGGTTTTGCTCGAGATTTCTTCCAAGCTTCTTGAAATTACTTTGCAACCATGCCTCCCCGTCTACGCCCGATGAAGAATGGGGAGCAACAGGAAGAATTGGATGATCGGAGGAAGAAAATAAAGAGAAACTTCCGGCCCTTTGTTCCCCAAGCTCCACGAGGACACTTCTATCCGCAAGAGGACAAACACACTTCAGTTGGTAGGAAAGCTGAGGTAAGATTCCTGCAAAACTTTGTTATTGATTTGAATTTGAAATTTTGAAAAAAAAAATTGAAAAATGCATGCTTGGGATGATGAAATTGCAATGACTATATTGTTAGAATGCATGAATTGGGTCTAGTAATTAAACAAATTATGTAAAGAAAACATAGATAGAACAATGATTGCATTCGAAACATGTAATTGACTGAGATAGTTCTGATACCTGTGCTGTGTTTACCTGCAGGGGCTACGCACTAGGGGATCATCGGAGGTGATCGGGCGGCTGTGGAGGAGCTTGCCGGCAGTGTAGATGAGGCGCATTTGCCGAAGGGCTTGGTATATGTAGCCGAGCTTGGACAGTTTTTTGAGATGACAGAGGCCATTGGCAACACCAAGAGGAGTGTCAAGCTGATGAAGGCCTTTCGGGAGTTTTGGTGGGAGACCACCCAAACTTTCCATTTTACCTGGGGTAAGGCCACAGTCACACCCTACGACTTCGCTGTCATCACAGGGTTGCCGTTTACTAGTCAGCCTATCTTTGTTGTTGAACCCGTCGCTGAGCCCGAGCCTCTGGGTGACGGTGAGATGATTGAGTTGGTTGGGTTTGCTCTCCGGGACAGGAAAGGCAATAGATATGAGTTGGGAGAGATTCATGGAGCGATTGAGGCACAGAGCTGAGCATACCCTCCTATCTTTGATGGCTCTGCTGATAGCCGCCTTAAGGCTGAGAGGCTAGCTTGGGCCTTTGTCTGGGCAGGATTCTCTATACTGTTCCCCAATGGGGCTTCCACTGCACTGACTGCCCTTCTGGAGCTTTTAAGGGATTGGGGGAATGTTGGCAACTTGTCTTGGGGAGAAGCCGGGCTGGTAGAGATATACTTGGCCATAGATGACATTATCCAGGGGGAGGCTAAGTCTTTTGACTGCTGTCAGATGGCCTTTGAGGTAGCTCTTTACCCTTGCCTTTCTTTGCACACACATTCGTATCACTAGTTATCATTTTTGATTTTTGACCCTGTCTGATTTGTCTCTTGCAGGCCAAAGCTTATGAGGTATTCAGCTGCTATCCATGGAGAGTCAAGGATGAGTTTCCTGCCGATACTTTTCCTACACTCAGACGCTGGACTAAGGATGCCAGGAAGCAGACTCGAGAATCCGGATTGAGGGGTAGAGTGACTGCCTCGTATGCTGATATGATGCCACTTCTGAGAGGAGCTCCCTACAGTGTCTCCTTGTTCCCATGGACTGAGAGGTATCCGGATAAGGATCTGGATTTTGTATCATATCTGACCGGTTGCCGCAAGCTATTGGTGGGCTTGACTGGAGATGCCTTGTACTTGGCGGAGAGGGTGTTTAGACAGCACGGACCTCATATAAATGCTCGAGTCCCCGAGGATCCTCCATTTAGGATGTGGTTCCCCCGCCAGCTAGAGAACGCATAGGCTTTGATTGTAGGCGTGGCAGCCCATCACTTTGCCCGGGATGGAGATTACACCCTGTATGTGGCTAGGAGATTGCAGTCTCCTCAGGTTAGAGCTGGATATGATGTTCAGGGTACGGGGACCTCGACTGGTCATGTAGCTAGACCTCCTCTGCCCCCGACATTTATTGATTATCAGGGTGGTGGCCGCATATGGCGAGCTCACATAGTCATGACGCAGACTCATTCTCGTCTACAGCTCCCACGGGGTTCTAGATTGATAAGTACTCCCATCTTGCCTCTTTAGACTGCTTGCGCTCCTTTTTGATATCAAGAACTGCATTCTGATATTTATGTGTTTGCTTGTAACAGGTGCCAGCCCAGGCTTACAAACATCTTACTCGGGCTTTTACCGGCGCTGTGGGCATGATTGGCAAGCTCCAGAAAGGCGTGAGCTTTTGGAAGAACCAGTGCCGGTCACAGGATGCAATCAACATTTCCCCTCCCGAACAGCCAAGAAAGAAGAAGGGTCGCTTTGATGACGTGAGCACCAGCAGACCGAGGCCATAGACAAAGAATGCAAATGTGCCTCTTCGTAGACCCGTCGAGAGTGATGACGATGATGATGACAGTGACGATAGTGATGATGGTGATGATGAGACCGCTGCTGAGTATGAGCTTGCTTCCACTGTTATCCCCGAGCTTGATAATTATTATGGCATGGGAACCATAGCATACGAAGCACCTTCTGACGATCCTGATGACGAGCCTGAGGGGGCTGAGGATGATGATGAGGATGAAGATGATGATGAAGAGGATGATGAGGAGGATAATTCAGAGTAGCCTCCTAGATTCAATTTATGACTTATTGTGTATTGTACCCCGTAGGAATCAAACATTCTAGGCTAGGCTAATTTCTATGCACTATTCTGAACAAGCTTTGAACTAGGTTATTTGTTAATTTGCAGTTACATTTGTTAGCTTTATTATTTGCACGAATCCATCTCATTTTAGGGAATGAAAGCTGCTGGGGTGATGGTTATGATGAGTGCGCGTGTATGGTTTATATGGTGAATGTGTATAGAACGATGGCTTGTATGTGTATGGTAAATGTGTGTTTTAGGTGAATGAAGCCTCTCCCATGTTGTTTGCGAAGTGGTGGCTGATGGTTGCAGTTTTGGACAAGTCAGGGCGTTCCCTGGTAAGAGCTGAATGCAGGTTGCTGATGTCTGATGCTGGGCTAGTTCTGTCGCATGGCTCAGAACATCATAGGGCGAGTTGTGTCGCGTGACACAAGCAGCCCCACAGACAGGTTTTCCAGCCAAGTTCTCATTTGTCTCAAGATAACCCTTCTACCTAGGGCAAGAAATACAACAACTCCTGATGAAGAAAATCTCAAGTGAAAAGCTAGCCTCAAGGATCACAACTGTAAAGCAAGACCCACAATCTACACGAAGGATTCCCTGTACACAATCCCCTTTCTGCCTAACGAAACCCCGGTATGGAGAAGTTATTGTGAATGGGAGGCAGCCCCTGTTTGACAGAATTTCCCGGAGGTATTTGTGAATCCATAAGGCAAACCTCCAAATAAGCAGATGGACCAAGTCTGGTGCAGCCCCAGTTTGACAGAATTCCATTGCAGCCCCATTGCAGACAGACACACCATGTGGCCAAGGAGGCACTCTTCTTTCAAACTTTGGTCAATTAGTCATTGGAAAATACTCTGGAATATATATGTGCAGGGGCACCTCTTTCGAAAAGTGGGAATGACTCCCGATTTTATATGACGCACTCGCTTTGGGGTTTGACTCTTTTAAGAGATAATAAGCATCACAAGGTGTGGAAAAGTGTATGGAAGCCCCTGCTGACAGAAAGACAGTGTTTGGCTCTATATTCCTAGAATGTAGAAAGAGAAGACTTGTCGAGACATTTGAAAACTTGTCTTATTCATGATGATCACCAGACTGCTTAAAACCCTTTATTGATGTTCGGGTTATTCAAACACTAATCCTGATATGAACAAATATTTTTATTAATCATGAGGAGAAAACCAACTGGTATCATGGATCAAATTTGGAAAGATGGAAAGAGGATTTGTGTACAGGGATGGCCCTTGATGAGATCGGATTTTTTAAGATTTGAATGTGATTGTGACCGGACCATTTCTGGCTGCCTACGTTCCCCTCAAGGTGAGGAGCTCAGGTTTCCGTAGTTCGGGCTTATCCCGATTGAATAGAGGAGGAATGTGAAAATTTGATATTTTGAGGACCTTTGAGGATTTTGAGGATGGGAGAGTTGAAAAACATGTCCCCTTGGAGTACATGAAAGACACGGATGCGAAGCCCCAATGAGGTATCCACGGCAATTGTTTGCGAAGAAGGAATGAAATATGCTCACATGAAATTTCAAAGGAAATGATTGAATTTGCGTAATCTATGATTGATGATCTTTTGAGCCTAGATGGATTTGGCTCCGATTTAAGCAAGCAATGAAGCATTAATTTGATTTAGATCTTGATGAAACTTGAATGAAACTGCTATCCGGTAGGAACTGTAGCTGGGTTTCAGGGTTTCGATCGGTCATCGGGTGATTTGGAACATCATGACCTCTTAAGATGAGAGGTCGGCTGGGCCTTTTGCTGACTAAACCTCTAAAGATGAGAGGCTGGCTTTCGAGAATGTTTGGGATTTCTATGGCGAGGATATTGATTGCCTCTAAGAATGAGGGTCAAGATTGGCTTTGCCAATGTCAAGGGTAATGGTAATGGGAATATCCACAAAAAGCGAGAGGATGGCTTGGAATTGGTTTGAAGGTAATGGTAGAGGGGAAATCCATGTTGTCTCTTTATTTTCTTTGAGACTCCCTTCGAATAAACAACTAGATCCTTTAATTTTTGCTTTTGAGAGAATTGCTAGGGACTAGGCTCTCCTTTTTTTCTCTCTCTCTTATTTTTTATTATCATCATTTTTTTGTATATATTTTTTTCGAGAGAGAACTTATGCTAGTCCCTAGCATGGATCTTTGCATTCCGCCATTCTTGAGCTTGGAGGAGATCACTTTTCTTGCGTTATGGGAGCCTCAAGGATAGTCCCTCTTTCTTTTGGAGATGGCTAAATGGGGTTTCAAAACATGCCGATCCTGAAATGAAGGGATATTGTTTGGTGAGAGTGAGGTAATGCTGAGAATGATGAAAGAGATTAAGTCTTCATTCATTGAACAACGAAATGCTGAGAATGATAAAAGAGATGTGATCATATGAGATGCGAGATGGGGAATTGATGAGCCCCAATTTGAGAAGGATATCAATTGATTTTCTCACTCCGATTAATTTAAATATTAATCATTTCAATGCATTAGTGATTGAGCAGCTGTGAATGTGTGCCCAAAATTTAAATTTTTGTTTTTTAGATTGGATTCACGCGAGTTTGAAAACATCCGGTTTAATTTGAAAAATGGAGTCGCCACGCCAAATTTATTTCCTCAAAACTTTGAAAAAAAAGGTTTTTAGGGTTCGGAGGTTAAGTTACCCCTTGGGAAGAACGGATCGTCGTTCACCCAAGGTGCCTTGCCATAGCAAGTCTCCCTAGATTCCATTTTTTGTGCTTGCTTGTGTGCTTTCTTGTGTGCATGTGTTGAAAAGAGGGGGGGGGGGAAATGTTCCAAGTTGTCTTCCGAACGTACAAACCATTTAGTTGGTTGTCGCTCGGGATTCCTTGGATTTTTATGTGTTCGGGACTTTGATCCCGTCCTCATCTTGGACTTGTGATCATCGCTATTTGACCTTGGGTCTTTGCGTGATCGAGAGAAGGACTCTCTTTTATAGTCCAAAATGGGGTTCTTTAGGAAAGGAGTGTCCTTAGCCCATCAATCCTACGCCTTGAGACGATTCAGCTTATATTGGAGCTATCATGCTCGTCTCAAGCGATAACCGGAGATATAGGTTCAAGGTTTATCCCTTTCTAAAGAGATTGCGGCACCTTTAATGTAAGAAACGATGTAAAGATAGGATCTTTACACCGGTCCGTTCCGAAGGTTGCATCAAGTACCAATTGGGGACTAGGGGAATGCATGTTAAAAATGACATTTCTAGTGAAACGATAACATTTTGGGTGCAAAGGATGCTCTTTGATTTTGCAAATGATGCTTTTTTATGTAAAGAAACAATTTTTAATGCAAAGGATGCATTTTTATGTGGAAAAATAGTGTTTTATATGCAAATGATGCACAAAGACTACATCTTGAAAGCAAAGGATGCTACTTTGATTATAAAGACATGATTTTTAGTGCAAAGGATGCATCTTTTGTATATGAAAATGGGTTTTAGGTGCAAAGGATGCACCTTTATTGTAAAGACATGATTTTTATATGCAAAGGATGCATTTTTATGCATGAAAATGAGTTTTAGGTGCAAAGGATGCACCTTTATTGTAAAGACTACATTTTATGAGCAAAGGATGCTAAAGATCACATTTTTATGAGCAAAGGATGCAATGGTAATGCAAAGGATGCAAAGGGGATGGGGATATGATTTACATGAATAAAGATATGATCTTTAACAATAATCTACCAAGTCCCAAGCAAGATATAACAATATATGAATGCAAGGAGCAAGAATCACATAAAGCAAGTATAATGCAAGATAAGAGGGTGAGAAGTTACCAATGGTGGTGACCTCTTCTTCTTGGGATTTTGCCTAGTGGAGGGACCAACTTTTGGAGGCTTCAAGGAGGAGGGGGGTGGCTTCTTGGCACCTTCAGCTTCCTGATCTTCGTGGGATACTTTAGGAGAGTTTTTATGCTGGAAATTGGTTATCTCAAATGGGTAGAGGAGGGCTCTATTTATAGGCAGTCTGGATAAGACCAATGAAGCCGTGCGGCCTGGAGTTCCCTCCTAATGCAGCAGTGCGGCATTATCCTGTATGACTCAGCATCTTTCTAGAATCATGCAAGGTGGCCTTTCTAAAAGGAATTTTGCACAAAAGAAAAACGTGTTTCTTTAATTTCAAGCAGTCCCTTCAGCCCTCGGAAGGTTCGGAACAGTTCCGAAATTGCTCCTGAACTTTAGGAAAGTCCGGGGAATTGCCGGAAAACTTAACCGGAAGGCATGAGCCAGATTTGGGTACTTACAGAAGCCCCTCGGCAACGTCACTTGCAGGGCGAGTGGGGTTGTCGATAGAAAAGGATCCGATCTGGCGAATGCCGAGACGGATTAGGTGACCAAGGTGGGTCGAGTGGCTGAACCTTTGGAAGGCTACCTACGTATCCCGAGTGGGAATCAAGCCATAATCGTAGTTCGGAATAGATATCCACTGGGGAAAGGGGAAGAGAAAACTGGTCTCTTGCTGGGAAAATAGAAGAGGAAGTGACCTAGGAGGTCAGGCGATTGATCCTACTGGGGATACGCTAGAAGTGACCGATGTGGTCGGATATATGGACCTCTACGAGGGGCTACTTTACCACTGAGGAGTGATGAATGACAAAAGGGGCGACCAATGTGGTCTGATGGCTGGACCTTTATGAAAGGCTGCCTCACCACTGAGGAGCGATGATGGAATGGGGTGACCACTGCGGTCGGATGGCTGGACCTTTATGAAAGGCTACCTACGTATCCCGGAGGAATCAAGCCTTGATCGTAGTTCAAGCATCACTATATAGTTAGGAACGATGTCTAGGATCCTTGAGGTTTTGACAATTAATGGAGGTTGTCACCTGATTGACAATTAATGGAGGTTGTCACCTGATTGACAATTAATGGAGGTTGTCACCTGAATTGACTAAAGCTTACGTCACTATCGAGGAGATAGAGGTAGTTGAAGTTTGGAAAACTTGAGCGTACTTCTCAATCTGTGATAGAGGTAGCTAAAGTTTGGAGAACTTGAGCGTACTTCTCAATCTGTGATAGAGGTAGCTTAAGTTTGGAGAACTTGAGCGTACTTCTCAATCTGTGATAGAGGTAGCTTAAGTTTGGAAAACTTGAGCGTACTTCTCAATCTGTGATAGAGGTAGCTTAAGTTTGGAAAACTTGAGCGTACTTCTCTATTCGTGATAGAGGTAGCTAAAGTTTAGAGTTCTGACAATTTGGAGGTTGTCACCTAGCGTCATTCCGTTATAACGGAAGTAATGGAGGCGACTGGGGAGGAAAGTCTATTTGCTTAGGAGATAACGGATATCTTTTGGAAGACGATGTTATCCTAGTTAAAGGATAACAGGAATTATATGTCCAAGTGGAAAGTCCAAGGGCAAAGCTGTAATTTCTGGTCAGGGCAAAAGAAGCCGCCTGGCATGAGACGGGGGCAAAAGAGGCCGCACGGCTAGAAGTCTGATTTTTCCAGATTATTTAAAATCAGATTTGAACGGGCATTGGGCATTGTTGCCGCCCATCTGTTGCCGAGGAAGAGAGAGAGGAGGGAGAGATTTTCTTCAAGAAATCCTTCAATCCCTTACTTCTATTGATCTAGATGGATCCGGAGGGGAATCCAATGCCAAGGCAAGCAAGGAGGAACATCTCCGAGGCCGCTCGAAGGAGGAGGAGAGAGCTTGTCGGTACGGAGAGGAAGTATGACTTCCTTATGCCTCCATCGGAGCTCTATCCGGGCAGGAGGGAGCACAAATCGACGAATCCTCAATCGGTTGGGGTAAGCATTCTTAATTTGCTCAATTCCGTCGATTTTGATTGAATTTTGATTGATTTTAGGGCTTGACCCAAGTTTTAGGAATTTCTCGAATTTTCCTAGGATTTTTGATGATGATTTTGGAATATTAATGATTAACCTATGAGGCTAAGAAGATGAACGAACATGCATGTGCAATTTTCTTAAGAAATAATGAGAATGACCCATTTTTTGAAAATAGAGTAAAAATAATTGTCTAAAATGTGACGGAGTCCTTGCATGTGCTAGAACTAGGTCAATTTTTGATCATGGATGAGAAAACGGGATTTTGGACGATGAAAAGGATTCATGCATGCCATATTTTTTGAAAAATTAATGCTTATGTGCAAATAATTTTGAAAATTGGGATTTTGTGCTTAGGAGAGCAATGTGCTTGACATGACGTGTTTCAAGTGATGAAAGACACGTTTTTCTACGCATAGGATGCTAGATTTTTTTTTTATGAATGCTTTTCTCTTGAAAATATGTGCACTTTTGAATATATGCATCCTTTTGAAATGAGATGAAGGACTGACACATTTCTTTTGCTGTGCTTATCTACAGGAGAACAAGTCTAGGGGACCTTCTGAGATTGCAGTGAGGCTGTGGGAGAGGATGCCCGATTTTGAAAAGGATGGGGTGAACCCTAAGCAGGTAGTGAGGGCTACCGGCCTTGATTTGTTCATTGAGGCTATCGGCAGAGGCATTCATGTGACCTCGAAGAGCAAGGTCTTGATCCAGGCCCTTTCGGAGTTCTGGTGGGACACCACCCACAGCTTTCACCTTAGCTGGGGGGAGCTGACAGTGACGCCTGCAGATTTTACTGCTATCACTGGCCTGCAGTTCACCGGGAGGCCTGTGACCTAGAGGAACCACATCATGGCGGAGGAGTTTAGAGCTTTGGTTGGGTTTGAACTTATTCCTAAGGGGCTCGAGATGGAGACCAGTAATGTGGAGGTGGCTCCCAGTAAGCGCATGCGAGGATTTGCTGCTAATGAGGTGACTGCCCACCAGCTTGCGAGGGCCTTTGTGTGGTTGATGCTGTCAGTCACCATTTTTGCCAATTCTGGGACGCTGGCTATGACTTGCCTTCTTGACTCCTTGGAGGATGTTGATGGGATTTGGACAGTCTCTTGGGGCGAGGCCGAATTGGCGGAGCTTTACTTCTCCCTGGACATGTACAGCCGGAATAAGGCTGCTTCGATGGATTGTTTCTCATTTGCTCTTGAGGTATTCTTACCTTCTTTCCTTTCTCTTTTCTTTTCTATATTTGAGACTTTTAAGAGAGAAAATGACCCTTTAGATGTTTTGAACATGCAGGTCTGGTTTTGCGAGGTGATCAGGTTCTTTCCGTGGAACCAGCAGAGTGACGCTACCATCTTTCTCGCTATGATCCGCTGGAGGGGAGATGCGAGAGACAAGTTCACCGGGAAGACCCGGATCACCTTTGACTACAAGATGGTTAGACCAGTCATCAACAGGGATGGGCATGATGGAGTGGACTTCTACCCTTGGGGGAGGTACCCAGAGATTTTGCTAGGAGAGGCCGTGGAGGCGACGAGGCAGAGGCGATGGTTGATCGGGCTGACATGTGATGTCATCTATCTGGGGGACCGTTTCTCTAGGAAGCATGGCCATATCCCTCCATTGGATGCCATTACCTCTCATGATCCTCCAGCACGGATGTTGCAGCCCAGGGATTGGTCGGTGGATGACATTGCTAGGTACCAGGCAGGCGTAGCAGCTGAGTAGTACTTTGATATGGCTACCCCTTATGCTATCTTTGTGGAGCAGCGACTGAGGACGCCACAGAAGCTAGTGAAGCTGGCTGTCACTCAGGGGTATGGGGAAGCCGAGCCTACTGACCCGCCGATGCCTCCTGCTCATCTCTCTTATGTAGTCAACGGGGTATCGAGGAGGTTCAGGATACCTGTCCCCGACACGAGGGAGCCCAGATACTGGCCACGGACAAAGACTTGTGAGTACACTTTAGGGTCTTTTCCCTTTTTGAGACTTCTTTGCTTTTTGCAATTCCGATATTTTTCTGAGATTTTCTTCTCTTTTTCTCAGGTTCCAGCTCGGACTTATGACGGCTTGGTCAGGCAGAATAGGGGCTGGAAAGATGTGTGTCGGTCCCTTTTGAAGAAACTGGCTTGCGCTTCAAAGGCTGCAGCGAATGTGCAGGAGCCCGTGCGCAAAAGGAGGCACATCGGGGGCACGACATCCACCTCATCAGCTTCGGAGTACTCCTCTAGTGCCATGCCTCGGGGACGGGGACCCAATGCCGGCATCCTGGAGCATCTGGCTGAGTACGAGCACGAGAATGTCCATCTCTCCGATGTGAGCGACAACGAGGACTTGATGAGAGAGGCAAGCTTTTATGAGCTGAGTAGCGATGAGGAGGAATCGGAGGCCTAGGAGGTCTCTAGAATCGATTTAGGAGGAAAAACAAACAATGAACAATTTTATGCACATTTTGTTTATTTTTTGCTTTATTTGGGCGTCGATGGGGCGAAAACAATGTATTACTGTTTTATTTGCTTTTCTAATTTATGCTTTGCATATTACTTGAGCCTCGGGGTAGTTTTTTGCTTGAAATAGGGGCTGAAACTGGGCCAAAATGATTTGTGATGACACATAACTGCATGGTTAGTGTTTGGATATGTTTTGGGACAGGTTTCATTGAGAAAGTGGGGTGAGAACTCCTCTTGGGTAGCAACTTTGGTTGCTGCAGATTGTTTTCCACATCAGGCAAATGAAGCCGTGCGGTCTGGTCTCTGGAGCAAAAGAGGCCGTGCGGCTCACAGTTCTGTCTGGACTGGTCTTTTTTAGAATAAAATCAAGGCTTGGCCATTTCATTTCATTTTCACTCTAGACTTGTCCCAACTGTTCCCAGAGCACATATTTGACCTAAAGACATCAACTTTGATCATCTTTCAATGGAGAAGCCTGTCAGATTGCAAAGGGGGAAAAGAGACCGCTTTCTGTCCGATCTTCAATCTTGGGTGAGATATAACTTTCAATCTCACAAGGGGCTGTTCGATTCTACCTTCAAGATCAGATCTTTATGGCATTTGAGGGATCTCCCGCCCGATTGGGACCTTTTGAGAGCATCAGCAAGGTTTTGGGACGTCCATAGACACGTTTACTGCTTTTCTTATAATGAGATTGTCCCAACCTATGAAGACTTCCGAGCCTTGATTGGGGGTCCAGAAATTGAGGCTATATCTATTCCTCTGATCGAAGATGTGCCGGTGGCGGAAAAGCTTGCATCATTTCTGCAGATATCTCTGGGAGAGGCTGAGGGGATGATGATAGCTCCGGACAGGATTGACCTTTCTGATATCCCGGGCAGGTTTGGGTCTTCGGATATGGCTACGACCATGGTCGCTATGGATGCATATATCCTCTGCATATTCTCGTCCCTGTTCACTGCTGAGTACGTGGGAGTCTGTCACGGTGGTCTCTTGGACATGGTTAGGGATTGCAGGGTTGGGAAGGACATTGTCCCACTGGTTTTGGGTGAGACCCTTCATGGCATTGATAGGATGGCTAGAGGAGACCGTTTCATGAGGTCTGGGAGTCCGGCCGTGTTGACTTTATGGCTTTAGGAGAGGCTCGGGGCTTTGCCGACTCAGTGCCCTTGGGTGATTTCCCGGAGGGGTTTACCTCGACAGCAGGACCAGGGTGACTGGGAGCTGATGATGGCTAGTTTATCCACTTCGGATATTCGCTGGTGGGTACCTCACTGGAGGTTGCAGACCAGGAGGACATTTCAGGAGTCCTATGTGGTGAGGGTTCTAGGGCTTTGCTGGTCATCCTTCTACATACCCTGCTTGGCATCCAGGAAGTTCGGGGCTTTACAGGAGCCGTTGGGCGATTGGGAGGACATCCGCACCATAGAGGTGGTGTCTTTAGACATGAGAGATCCAGCCAGCTTTTCATTCTTCTCGAGAGCTTGGACATATGCCATTTTCCCACCCAGGGCCATTCTCAAGAGCAGGAAGAGTACCATCTTGACCACGGCCTACTTGGATTGGTATGAGAGGGAGATGGGAGCGACTCAGGTCATATTGGGAGAGAGGCGTCAGGCTTTATTGGGGGCTGACTGCGACTCGAGTAGGACTTTGAGGGAGACTGAAGCTAAGGCGAGTCGCCATAACCAGTCGGGTTACCTTATCAAAGATATAGAGGCTCGATATAAAAGGCTTTCTGAAGTCGCTCCCTTGACTGAGGCTCAGAGGGAGGAAGTGCGGACTCGTGCCCGTATTGAGAGGGAACTTATTGATACAGGTTTGATGGAGGCTCCAGTGAGGATACCGGAGATCGGGATGAGGGAGACCGACATCTTAGAGAAGAAGAGAAAGAAAACTCGACGGGGTCGAGGTAAAGGGAAGAAGACCAAAGAAGACTCAGTGAATGACGACTGACAGATCTTTTCTTAGGATTCCCTTATTGCCATTTTGCAAACACAGTAGTTTATTAGGCATTTTATTGTATTTTAGATCTTTGTAGCAGGTTAGCAGAGTCAAGAGTAGACCGTTCTTGAACTCATCGAGAAGTTTTTAACTTGTAATGAACAAGATATATTATCTTAGAAATTAATCAAGACACAATTTCATGGAAATTTCAGATGTCTTATTGATTAGGACCCGTTTTGTGAAAACTTGAATATCCTTTATTATTGTTTAGGACGCATTTCATGAAAACTTGATCACCCTTTTTTTATTGTTTAGACCGAACCATAAATGGCTGCCTAGGTTCCCCTTTTACAAGAAAGACTAAGGGGCTCAGGTCTCCATAGTTCATTCTGGTGAACTTTTGAATTTTTTTTTATGTGCAGCCCTGTTTTTTGCCTAGACCGCCCTTTTTTGGGTTTTCAGCCTAGCTGGGCATTACTCTTTTTGCACTAAGATTTTTTTCTCTTTTGTTTATATTTTTTTTTAATTTCTTAGACATAGTACCTTCGGAGATTATCACCATTGACTGGGTGGACAAAGGGATTGCCATCCAGGTCTGCAAGCTTCATGGCTCCTCCCGATAGTATCTTCTGCACCACATACGGGCCGATCCAAACGGGTTCCCATTTTCCCAGGGGGTTGTCTCTGGTAGGGGGCTTCACTTTCAACACTAAGTCACCCTCTTTGATGTCTCTGGCTTTGACTTTTTTGTCAAATGCTCGGGCCATTCGCCTCTGGTAGGCTCGGGTGTGCTCCATGGCTTTAAGCCTTCTTTCATCAAGCAGGGCCAACTCATCATGCCGGCTACGTAGCCATTCTACTTCGTTGACACTGTTTTCCAGGAGGACCCTTAATGACGGGATTTCCAACTCCACTGGTAACACTGCTTCCATCCCGTAGGTTAGGGCAAAAGGAGTTTCTCCTGTGGCTGTTCTGACAGACATTCTGTAGCCCCAGAGTGCCAGGTGAAGCTTTTCATGCCAATCACGACCACGGGTGGCCATTTTCCGGATGATCCGTTCGAGCTTCTTATTAGCAGCTTCCACGGCTCCGTTAGTCTGAGGTCTGTACGGGGACGACTTGTGGCGAGTGATTCTGAATTCTGACAGTAACCTATCGCAGTCTCCTTCAAAGTGCGACCCATTATAAGAAATGATCTCATTGGGCACCCCATATCTGCACATTATGTTTTCCTTGATAAACTGGGCCACCTTCTTGGAAGTGAGGACCTTGTAGGACTTGGCCTCTACCCATTTGGTGAAGTAGTCGACGGCTACTAAGACAAATTCATGCCCATTGCTTCCTGCCAGGGCTATCTTCCCTATCACGTCAATACCCCAAGTTGCAAACGGCCAAGGAGTCGTCATGCAGTATAGGTCATGAGGCGGGAGATGGTTGAGGTTGGCAAACCGTTGGCATTTATCGCACGTTCGAACATGCTGGACACAGTCTGTCTCCATGGAAATCCAGTAGTAACTCATTCTGAGGATCACTTGCATCAGGGCTCTAGCATTCATATGAGGACCGCAGGGACCATTGTGGACTTCGGTCATCAACTCTCTGGCCCTTTCTTGAGTGACGCACAAGAGGAGTGGTCCTTGGTACCGCTTCTTGTACAGTTTGCCTCTTAAAATGACATAATGGGAGGCTAACCTTTTCAGGGCTTGCAAGCTCTTGGCTTTGACACCTTCTTTTGGTCTACCTTCTTCGTCTCTGAAAGCTGACTCTCCATCTTTGAGGAACTGGTAAATTTGATTATACCAGGGTTCCTTGATAGGCTCAGGTCCCAAGTCTACTTCACAACAGAAAGCCGGGGCTTCTCTTCTACCCACTCTGAAGGGTTTTATGGCTTTTCCCTCGGGGATCTCTACCAGTGAGGCTAGAGTAGCTAGGGCATCTGCGAATCTGTTCTTTTCCCTTGGCAAGTAGTGGAAAGTCACTTCTCTGAACTGTCCAGTCAACTCCTCCATATAGGCATGATACCGCTGAAGATTAGGGTCCACAGTTTTCCATTTGTTAGAGACCTGGTTGATGATCAGGGCTGAGTCTCCATAAACTTCAAGCTCCTTGACATTCCTCTCTAAGGCAGCTTCTAAACCAGCAATGTAGGCTTCGTATTCGGCAATATTGTTCGTGGCAGGGAAGTTCAGCTTAAGGGCTATGGGCGTGTGCTCATCTTTCGGATCAACCAGTAGCATTCCTACGCCATTTCCTCTTTTGTTAGCAGCTCCGTCAAAGAATAGCTGCCATCGGTTCTCAAGCTCGACTACAAAGATCCCTTCATCTGGGAATTGGGGTTCAGTCCCGCGGTCCTCATTACTGGGGAAGTTTTCCAGATGGTCTGACAATGCTTGACCCTTGATTGCCTTTCTGGTCACATAGTTGATGTCATACTCAGCTAAGAAGAAGGACCATTTTGCTAGACGCATCGAGAGGGAAGGCTTATCAAAGATGTACTTGATGGGGTCCATTTTCGAGACCAAGTTCACAGGGTGGGCTTGCATATAATGCTTCAGCTTACCGACTACCCAGACCAGTCCTGCACAAGTCTTTTCACATGCTGAGTAATTGAGTTCACTCCCCTGCAGCTTCCGGCTGACAAAGTAAATGGCATTCTCTACCCGAGAGTCTTTCTTCTCTTGAGCAAGCATAGCCCCAACTGCCGTATCAGTGACAGTGAGATAGAGCAGAAGAGGTTTCTGTCTATGTGGGGGGCATAGTATCGGAGGATGTACTAAGTACGCCTTGATCTGGTCAAAGGCATCCTGGCATTCTTCGGTCCATTCTGTGTCTACATTCTTCTTCATGAGCTTGAAGATGGGCTCGCACATAGTGGTCAACTGGTTGACAAAGCGGCTGATGTACTGCAGTTTGCCCATAAAGCTTTTGACTTCTGTCTGGGTTTGAGGTGGCCTCATGTCCATAATGGCTTTGATCTTTCGGGGGTCGACTTCGATACCTCGCTCCGTGACCATATACCCAAGCACATTTCCCTTTGTCACTCCGAAGGTGCATTTAGCAGGTTTTAGTCTCATGGAATGTTGTCTCAGCCTCTCAAAGAACTTTCGCAGGTCAACAAAGTGCTGCCCATCCTCGCCTTTGGAGTGGATTATCATGTCGTCGACGTAGACCTCAATCTCCTTGTGGATCATGTCATGAAAAAGCACAGTCGCTGCCCTTTGATAAGTAGGCCCGGCATTCTTAAGCCCAAATGGCATTACTGTATAGCAGTAAGTTCCCCACGGTGTGGTGAAGGCTGTCTTTTCTTGGTCTTCTTCGGCCATCTTGATCTGGTTATAGCCTGCAAAGCCGTCAACGAAGGATTTGACTTCGTAGTTGGCAGTGGAGTCCACCAGGATGTCTATATTTGGCAAGGGGTAATCGTCTTTGGGGCTGGCCTTGTTCAGATCCCGGAAATCTATACAGCAGTGCACCTTCCCATTGGCCTTGGTTACGGTCACAATATTGGACAACCATGTCGGATATTCGATGACTCTGATGAATCCTACCCGCAATAGCTTCTCAATTTCTTCTTTGACCTGTAGAGACCACTCTAGCTTGATTTTTCTCAGTTTCTGCTTTACTGGCTTAGCATCTGGTGCTAGAGGGATTCTGTGCTCTACTATCGAACTGTCTAGCCCCGACATATCCTTGTACAACCTGCTTAAAGATTTCTTTAATGTATTATTCATTTAGTGTATTTGCATCTTCTTCAAATGATTCATTATTAACTGTTGTTAAGTTTTGAGTTAATTTATCATTTGTTAAGTTGGCAATAAGAGGATACTCAAAAAGATCTGTCATTTCATTCAAAGCAAGGGGAAAGATGACATTGATTACATGTTCATAATCCTCAGGCGTGAGGCCTTCGAATGACTCAGAGGAGTGGAATTCAAAGATTCCTGACTCAACTGACTCTTGACCCTACTGACTCTGGACCCTACACTACTTATTGACTCGAAGTGTTTGACGCGGTTTGGACTGGGGTTTACTCTTTCCTGCTGTTGCCCTGGGGAGTAGCAGTCTTTTCAGCATTCTTCAGAAAGTTGGAAACTTCGAACTGATTGAAAACTTGCCGAAAATCATTGGTAGGCCGGTACCGTGGAAAGATGGTGAGGGGAGCTAGAGTAGCCTGATGCAATCTCTCGGAGAGCTCGTCTGTGACAACTGGACTCATTGACTAAAGAGTCTGGCTCATCTTATCAATACACTGCTGATAACTCATTTTCTCTTTACTGATCTTTGATACCACAACCTTGTCAGTATAGCCAACGGGAGGGTTGGTCTGGATAATGCTGATAAAGTCTTCTTTAGGAGAGACCTTGATTCTTCCTTGATTGGCCACGTATTATATGGGTTTTCTGTATTCTGCTTCCAAATCTGCTAGCTTCTCATTGAACTTCACGATGGCAACAAATTCAGAACTTTCTGCCTCGAGAGGGTCACTGACCACAGGGGTATCAGGCTAGACTGCGTTTTGAATGACGGGTTCCTTGGTAGGCTCTTTGGCATAACTGACGTAGTAATCAAACTTGCCCGAAGGCTCCCCTAAAGTTCCAACGCTCTTGTCCCCGACTTCGTACCTTTACTTTAATTTTTGTTGCATGGACTTCCTCTTCTTCTTCTTTCTTGAAGGAGCGTCTTCATTAATCAATTCTTGATACTCATATTCCAGACAGTCTTCACAATCGCACACATCATACCAGATATGGGGCCTGGGTTGAACTGGGATGGCCTCTCCGACTACTTGGTTATTACCATTGTTGACTACCACATTGGCCATTTTGACACTGGAAAGTTGAGACTTGAGGATTCTGACGGGTTATCTGAGAATTCTGCGCTAACAAGCCGCTGACCCGGTATTCTCACCCACTTCTTTCTCGCTGCGGGAAAGGGATAGGAGAGGTTTAGACTCGGGGTAGGTGTTTAGGCTGAAGGCTCAAGCAATATGCAAATTAAGAATCTTCCAGTTTACTTAAAACAGTGTCTTTTATTAATTTCTATTTGGTTGGAAAAGGGGTTCTGCCCTTCTTTTTCGCAACTACTCTAGATCCTGGATCAGTGGGTTCCGTCACTACGTCTATAAGCCCCTCGTATTCCACCTGTATTTCGACCTCCCAGGGTGGACAGCCCCGGGCGAGGGTCCTATAGGGCACGCGGATCCCACCGACCGAGAGAGAAGAACGCTCCTAACGGGTCTAGCGGGTCATAGGAACTTTTAACGCACGAGCGATGCGACTTATAGTCAAGGCAATACCGGGAAAGTCTCGTCTTTCAGCCTTAACGGAATTTTGGCAGAATTTCGCTTGTGCGATTGACGTTTTGACTTTTCGGTATTGTCCGAGAAGATAATAGGCATGGGTCGGGCGGTAAAAGCCGGATGACACAGTGTCACATTGAGCTTCGTTGCATACGCCGTGCGTGAGTCAAAATCGAAGTCAATGTCGGGCCAAGATCTTGCCAATTTTTCCTTGTCGGAATTTTGGCAGAGCTTCGCTTGAGCAAAAGATCTTTGGATTTTTGGCAAGGACTCGGTCTCGACTCTTACACATTCCGTGCGGGTCAAGGTCAAAGTCAACGCCGGAGTCAAGATCTTGCCATTTTCTCCTTTGTCAGAATTTTGGCAGAGTTTCGCTTGTGCTAAAGATCTTGACTTCCGTTATGAACTAAGGCTTGACCTTTACGGGGACATGCAACTGGGCTATATGACATGGACTAGACCAAAAACCAACCAAAAGTCACGGTTTTTTGAAACGTGTGACACGGACTGTGCATTGGTCGACACTGGCTGCCATGGGGAGTTTGGGGTGATTCCGTGCGCGCCCGGGAGCATCGTAAGGCTATCCGTGACTGCAACTGAAAAACCACCCCGGGTTTAAAGGGACGTGCGTGCAAAGTGTACAGGATATATAAGGTGCGCGTAGTGTGCGGCCTCCTAAAAATATTCCTTTTTGAGTTAAAACAGAGATTTTCAGAAATGTGTTTTAAAGGAATGATTTTTTTTTCGGGACGGGGGAAAATGCAACAGATAAGGCACGTAAATTTTCTGGGAGCCCCAGTCAGTCTTGGAACTGAATAGCCCCAAGCTGCCAAGGCTGCCAGATTAACCTCAATTTGTCCTGGTGGAATTGCCACTGAGGCCGCCCGGTCAGAATCCAAGGAGGATTGAGCCGTACGACTGCATGGATCAATTTTCCAGGTTCCACTCCTTTGCAATTTCAGGTTATTCCCCGAACATTTTAGGCACCTTTTAGTAGGCTTTCCTGTTCAGAGTATGCACAATTTCCAAGATGCAAATGATGCAATGCAATACAAGGAAAGAAAGCAAGCACGATAATTGGAATCCGCGACGGGAGTCTAACCCGCTCAAAGGAAAAAGATTTCTTTTTATTTTATTTTTTTTCGAAAAGAGATACCGGTACGTGGGATTGTTAGACCACCGTTTATCCCAAGCCCCGGGTTAGGAAGCGATACAGGAAGGTTAAATGGTTTCCACCTATATACCGGGTATCGTTTATTTTGAAAATGAAAGCTTTTCTCCTTTGGGATGTCCCCAGCGGAGTCGCCAAACTGTGAATGTGTGCCCAAAATTTAAATTTTTGTTTTTTAGATTGGATTCACGCGAGTTTGAAAACATCCGGTTTAATTTGAAAAACGGAGTCGCCATGCCATTTTGATTTCCCCAAAACTTTGAAAAAAAAGGTTTTTAGGGTTCGGAGGTTAAGCTACCCCTTGGGAAGAACGGATCGTCGTTCACCCAAGGTGCCTTGCCGTAGCAAGTCTCCCTAGATTCCATTTTTCGTACTTGCTTGTGTGCTTTCTTATGTGCATGTGTTGAAAAGAGGGGGGGGGCGGAAATGTTCCAAGTTGTCTTCCGGACGTACAAACCATTTAGTTGGTTGTCGCTCGGGATTCCTTGGATTTTTATGTGTTCGGGACTTTGATCCCGTCCTCATCTTGGACTTGTGATCATCGCTATTTGACCTTGGGTCTTTGCGTGATCGAGAGAAGGACTCTCTTTTATAGTCCAAAATGGGATTCTTTAGGAAAGGAGTGTCCTTAGCCCATCAATCCTACGCCTTGAGACGATTCAGCTTATATTGGAGCTATCATGCTCGTCTCAAGCGATAATCGGAGATATAGGTTCAAGGTTTATCCCTTTCTAAAGAGATTGCGGCACCTTTAATGGAAGAAACGATGTAAAGATAGGATCTTTACACCGGTCCGTTCCGAAGGTTGCATCAAGTACCAATTGGGGACTCGGGGAATGCATGTTAAAAATGACATTTCTAGTGAAACGATGACATTTTGGGTGCAAAGGATGCTCTTTGATTTTGCAAATGATGCTTTTTTATGTAAAGAAACAATTTTTAATGCAAAGGATGCATTTTTATGCGGAAAAATAGTGTTTTATATGCAAATGATGCACAAAGACTACATCTTGAAAGCAAAGGATGCTACTATGATTATAAAGACATGATTTTTAGTGCAAAGGATGCATCTTTTGTATATGAAAATGGGTTTTAGGGGCAAAGGATGCACCTTTATTGTAAAGACATGATTTTTATATGCAAAGGATGCATTTTTATGTATGAAAATGAGTTTTAGGTGCAAAGGATGCACCTTTATTGTAAAGACTACATTTTATGAGCAAAGGATGCTAAAGATCACATTTTTATGAGCAAAGGATGCAATGATAATGCAAAGGATGCAAAGGGGATGGGGATATGATTTACATGAATAAATATATGATCTTTAACAATAATCTACCAAGTCCCAAGCAAGATATAACAATATATGAATGCAAGGAGCAAGAATCACATAAAGCAAGTATAATGCAAGATAAGAGGGTGAGAAGTTACCAATGGTGGTGACCTCTTCTTCTTGGGATTTTGCCTAGTGGAGGGACCAACTTTCGGAGGCTTCAAGGAGGAGTGGGGTGGCTTCTTGGCACCTTCAGCTTCCTGATCTTCGTGGGATACTTTAGGAGAGTTTTTATGCTGGAAATTGGTTATCTCAAATGGGTAGAGGAGGGCTCTATTTATAGGCAGTCTGGATAAGACCAATGAAGCCGTGCGGCCTGGAGTTCCCTCCTAATGCAGCCGTGCGGCATTATCCTGTATGACTCAGCATCTTTCTAGAATCATGCAAGGTGGCCTTTCTAGAAGGAATTTTGCACAAAAGAAAAACGTGTTTCTTTAATTTAAAGCAGTCCCTTCAGCCCTCGGAAGGTTCGGAACAGTTCTGGAATTGCTCCTGAACTTTAGGAAAGTCCGGGGAATTGCCGGAAAATTTAACCGGAAGGCATGAGCCAGATTTGGGTACTTACAGCAGCACAAGTGATCATATAGAATAAAACCATTTCAATTAAGTGTAACGTGGGTGTGCAAGTGATGTCTCGAGTATAGCAAGAAGAGAAGTAAAGACTTTTACTATTGAAATAAAAAGATCGGTCCAATGGGGAACTCAGAATTCAGAGAGAGCCAGAAAGCCTGTAACCTGGGATCAGATTCGTGAAGCTGCCTATACCTCCGATGATGCTGTGAACCAAATCAATCAGAAGAGTTGGTCGTATGCCAGCAAAGGCCCACCTTTAACCCTGAAGGAGCTGAAGGAATCTTCCAATAGGGCTAATGACTCGGAGAAGTCTAATGCCTATGTGATGACCCGGTCTGGGCTGATGAATGTGGAGCTACCTAAGGGTAACAAAAGAAATATCAGCTCCGAACCGAAGACAGACAAGAGGCCTTATAAGCCAGAAGCATAAAATTTAGACTCTGAGAAGGAAGACCCGGTGTTGACTCAGCTAAAGTGCACTCAAGCCAATATTTCCCTGTAGTCCCTGTTAACCTCCTCCTATCCTCACAAGCTGAAGTTAGAAGAAAGCTTGGCCAAGACCATGGTGCCAATAAATTTCACCCCAGATGAGGTCGTCCAAATGATTGGAAACATTTACTATCGGAACATCATCACTTTCACTGACCTGGATTTACCAAAATATGGGGTAATCATACTGAGCCGCTTTATATCACTGTCCAGTTGGAAGAACGCTGGTTACCAAGGGTGTTAGTCGACGGAGGGTCTGCAATGAATGTCCTGCTAGCGAAAATGATGGACTTGCTGGATTTGAAGCCTACAGACTTAAAGCCATCAATTCAAACTATTAAGGCCTATGATTCCACTGCTCGGTCAATTTTGGGGATTGCGACTCTAAAATTGTGGTTCGGAAAGAAGGTCATAGATGTAGACTTCCAAGTGATAGACATCCCCATTTCATTTACCGCTTTGCTAGGACGACCCTGGATCCATCAGATAAATGGAGTAGCCTCTACCCTGCACCAGTGTGTCAAGTTCCAGTCTGATGATGGAACTATCACTACTATCTATGGGGACAGTGTCACTGTGGAAAGGACCAACACCGGAGGTATTCCGAAACTGGAAATCAAACATGATGATGAAGGACTTACCCTAACCGATTTCTCTGTTGCCACCTCTAAGGTGCAAGTGTACTGTGCAGACCTCACTACTACCTCCGATAAAATACCTCCTGCCATGCGAATGATGAGAAAGATGAGTTATCTTCCGGGGCTTGTATTGGGTAAAAGGCTTCAGGGTCGCAACACTATCATCGATGCAAGAGAACAAACCACCCGACATGGTCTAGGCTATAAAACGCATCCTCAAGATTACAGAAAAGCTGGGGGAACAGTTCTGGAAAAGCGAAATGAAGGGGTCCGTCTTCATCCTTATAGTTTGTCTCTGGCCCAGTACTTCATAAAAGGTGAGACTCAGTATGATGAGAGCGATAGTCAGCAGTCCGTGAGGAAAAGTCTACTGGAAAACCTTGAAAAGACTCGTGGAAAACCAGCTAATCCTATTCGGAGGATGTTTCTTGACTTGCCGAATATTCTTGGGGCTAACACCACTATTCAGAACAAGTATGTCTTCAAAGGAAGCCCAGACTACTTCAAAGAGCCAGCAATCTTCCCATCAGGGGTAATGGATTTCTCCACCCTCGAGTTAGCCCTCCCAAAGATCAGCCTGATAGAAGCTGCCAGTAGTGAGGATAGTGAGCCAGTCTTATAGAAACTGTTTGATGAAGAAGCACCGATTACTGACTTGATCGACTTCAACTCAGATGATGAGACAGTTGCGGTAATTGGAGACGGTGGTGAAGAACTTTTAGATCCCCGCACTCTGGTGACTAAGACAGAGATGCCTTTGAAGAATTGGGAGACATTTTCAGGGCCAATAGCCAGCCGACAACAAATGATCACGGAGCTTGGATTGGTTCCCCATCCCTCTCAATCTAGTTGTGTCAAACACCATGTCATCCATACTCTAGAGTCAGGAGTCTTTGAGTTTCAGTCCTCTGAGTCATCTGATGGCCTCACGCCTGAAGATTATGAGTATGTCGCCAATGTTATCTTTCCCTTTGCATTAAATGAAATGATAGATCTTTCCGAGTATCCCCTTATTGACAACTTAACAAATGATAAATTAACTAATAACCTAACAACAGTTAATAATGATTCATTTGAACAAGATGTAAACACACTAAATGAATAATACATTAAATAAATCTTTTAAGCAGGTTACTGATAAAGAGGAAAACCGGGCCCAAGCTACCGAGGAGGTTTTGACGAGTGTTAACCTGGGTACTATCGAAGAACCTAAATAGACACAGATCGGGAACTTCTTTCAAGGGGCTGAACGGGACAGACTGGTTGATCTGCTCAGAGAGTATGTAGATTTGTTCGCCTGGTCTTACAAGGACATGTCGGGGCTGGACAACTCAATTGTGGAGCAAAGGATCCCTTTGACACCCGATGCCAAGTCGGTGAAACAGAAGCTAAGGAAAATCAAGCCAGAGTAGTCTCTGCAGGTCAAGGAGGAGATTGAAAAGATGTATTGTTATACGGTGATGCCTTTTGGGTTGAAAAATTCTGGGGCTACGTATCAAAGGGAAGCAACTGCACTCTTTCACGACATAATCCACAAGGAGATCTAGGTCTATGTCGATGATATGATTATCCACTCTAAAGGCATGGATGGACAACACCTTGTCGACCAGTGAAAGTTCTTTGAGCGGTTAAGACAACATTCTATGAGACTGAACCCTACAAAATGCACCTTTGGAGTGACAAGGGGAAAATTGCTTGGGTACATGGTCACGGAGCGAGGCATTAAAACAGATCCCCGAAAGATCAAAGCCATAATGGACATGAGGCCACCTCGAACCCAGACAAAAGTCAAAAGCTTTATGGGCAAGTTACAGTACATCAGCCGTTTCGTCAATCAGCTGACTACCATGTGTGAGCCCATCTTCAAGCTTATGAAGAAAAACGTTGATACAGAATGGAATGAAGAATGCCAGGATGCCTTTGATCAAATCAAGGCGTACCTAGTAAATCCCCCGGTACTATGCCCCCCGCATGGACAGAAACCTCTTCTGCTCTATCTCACTGTCACTGACACGGCAGTTGGGGCTATGCTGACCCAAGAAAAGAAGGATTCTCTGGTAGAAAATGCCATTTACTTTGTTAGTCGAAAGCTGCAAGGGAGTGAGTTCAATTACTCGACATGTGAAAAGACTTGTGCAGGACTAGTCTCGGTAGTCAGGAAACTGAAACACTACATGCAGGCCCATTCTGTGAATTTGGTCTCGAAAATGGACCCCATCAAGTATATCTTCGACAAACCTTATCTCTCGATGTGCCTAGCAAAGTGGTCATTCTTCCTAGCAGATTTTGTCATCAACTATGTAACAATAAAGGAAATCAAGGGTCAGGCGTTGTCAGACCATCTGGAAAATTTCCCTAGCAATGAGGACCGAGGGCCTGAACCCCAGTTTCCAGATTAAGGGATTTTCGCTGTTGAAGCTGAGAACCGATGGCAACTTTTCTTTGATGGAGCTGCTAACAAAAGGGGGAAATGGCATAGGAATGCTGTTGGTAGACCCGAAAGATGAGCATACACCAATAGCCGTCAGGTTGAACTTCTCATTCACAAACAATTCGGCAGAGTATGAAGCCTGTATAGCTGGTTTGGAAGCTGCCCTAGAAAGAAATGTCAAGGAACTCGAGGTCTACAGAGACTCAGCCCTGATCATCAACCAGGTCTCAAACAAATGGAAGACTGTGGATCCTAACCTCCAGAGGTATCATGCCTACATGGAATAATTGACGGAGCAGTTCATAGAAGTGACCTTCCACTACCTGCCAAGAGACAAGAACAGATTTGCAGATGCCTTAGCTAATCTAGCCTCATTGGTAGAGATCCACGAGGGAAAGGCAGTAAAACCATTCAGAGTGGGTAGAAGGGAAGCCCCAGCTTTCTATTGTGAGATAGAATTGGGACCTGAGCCTGTCAAGGAACCTTGGTACAATCAAATTTATATGTTTCTCAAAGATGGGGAATCAGCTTTTAAAGACGAAGAAGGTAGGCTGAAGGAAGGCATCAAAGCTAAAAGCCTGCAAGCCTTGAAACGGCTGGCCTTTCACTATGTCATCCTAGGAGGTGATCTGTACAAAAAGCGATACCAAGGACCACTTCTTTTGTGTGTCACCAAAGAAAAGGCAAGAGAGCTAATGAACGAAGTCCATAATGGTCCCTGCGGCCCTCACATGAATGCCAGAGCGTTGAATCAAGTGATCCTCAGAATGGTTTACTAATGGATTTTCATGGAAATAGACTGTGTTCAGCATGTCTGAGAGTGCCACAAATGCCAGCGGTTTGCCAACCTTAATCATCTCCCGCCTCATGACCTGTACTGCATGACGACTCCTTGGCTATTTGCAACTTGGGGTATTGACATTATAGGGAAGATAGCCCTGGCTGGAAGCACTGGGTATGAGTTTGTGTTAGTGGCAGTGGATTACTTCACAAAATGGGTAGAAGCAAAGTCTTATAAGGTCCTCACTTCCAAGAAAGTGGCCCAGTTTATCAAAGAAAACATCATGTACAGATATGGGGTGCCAAATGAGATCATTTCAGATAATGGGACACACTTTGAAGGAGACTGTGATAGAATGTTGTCTGAATTCAAATTCACTCGCCACAAATCATCCCCGTACAGGTCATAGACCAATGGAGCAGTAGAAGCTGCAAATAAGACACTCAAGAGAATCATCCGAAAGATGGCCACCTGCGGTCGTGACTGGCCCAAAAAGCTACATTTAGCACTCTGGGCTACAGAACTTCGGTCAGAACAGCCATGGGAGAAACCCCTTTCGCATTGACCTATGGAATGGAAGCAGTACTACCAGTAAAGTTGGATATCCCGTCGCTAAGGCTCCTCCTGGAAAATAGCATCAACGAAGTAGAATGGTTGTGCAGCTGACATGATGAGCTCGCCCTGCTTGATGAAAGGAGACTAAAGGCCATGGAACATACCCGAGCCTACCAGAGGCAAATGGCCAGGGCATTCGATAAAAAGGTCAAGGCCAGAGACATCAAAGAAGGTGACTTGGTATTGAAAGAAAAGCCCCCTACCAGAGACAACCCTCTAGGAATGTGGGAACCTATTTGGATCGGCCCGTACATAGTGCAGAAGATACTATTGGGAGGAGCAATGAAGCTTGCAGACCTGGACGGCAATCCTTTTGTTCACCCGATCAACGGTGACAAGCTCCGTCGGTACTATGTCTAAAATAAAAAAATAAAAATAAATAAAAAAAGAAGAAAAAAGTGCAAAACGAGTAATACCCAGTTAGGCTGAAAACCCTGAAAAGGGGGGTTTAGGCAGAAAACAAGGTCGCACATAAAAAAAAAAAATAATAAAGCAAAAAGAGTAATACCTAGCTAGGCTGAAAACCCTGAAAAGGGCGGTCTAGGCAGAAAACAGGGTTCCACCAAAAAAATAATAAATAAAAAGAAAAAAAAAACAAAACAAAAACCCAAAAGTTCACCAGAATGAACTACGAAGGGGAACGTAGGCAGCCAGAAATAGTTTGGTCTAAACAATAAATAAGACATTTAAATTTCCATGAAATGTGTCTTGAATAATTTCTAAGATAATATCTCTTGTTATTTACAAATTAAAAACTTTTTGATGAGTTCAAGCACGGTCTACTCTTGACTCTGCTAACCTGCTACAAAGACTAAAATATACAATAAAAGGCCTAATCAGCTAATGTGTTTGCAAAAGCAATAAGTAGATGCTCGAAATAGGCCTATCAGTTGTCAGTAACTGTGTCCTCCTTGCTCTTCTTTCCTCTACCTCGACCCCGTCGAGTGTTCTTCCTTTTCTTCTCAATGATGTCGGTCTCCCTCATCCCTATCTCAGGAATCCTCACTGGAGCTTCCATCAAAACCGTGTCAATAAGTTTCTTCTCTACCCTGGCATGAGTTCTTACCTCCTCCCGCTGAGCCTCGGTGAGAGGAGAAAGCTCCGATAGTCTCTCATATCGGGCTTCCATATCTCTAATAAGATCGCCTGACTGGTTATGGCGACTAGACTTTGCCTCGGTCTCCCTCAGAGTCCTACTAGATTCACTTTCAGCACCCAATAAAGCCTGGAGCCTCTCTCCCAAAACAATCTGAGTCGCCCCTATCTTCATCTTGTACCAATCGAAGTAAGTCGTGGTCAAGATGGTACTCTTCCTGTTCTTGAGAATGGCCCTGGGTAGAAAAGCAGCATATTTCCACGCTCTTGAGAAAAAGGAGAAGCTATTTGGACCTCTCATGTCGAAAGGTGCCACCTCCATGGTACGAATATCATCCCAGTCATCCAATGGCTCCTGCAAGGTCCCGAACTGCCTAGACACTAAGCAGGGAATGTAGAAAGACGACAAGGATAGCCCTAGAACCCTCACTATGTAGGACTCCTGAAATGACCTACGAGTCTGCAACCTCCAGTAAGGCACCCACCAATGGATATCCGAGGTAGACAGCCGAGCCATCGTTCGCTCCCAGCTACCCTGATCTTGCTGTCTCGGTGCACCCCTCCGAGAAATCACCCATGGACACTGGGTAGGTGATGGAGGAAAACTCCCTCTTGTAATAAAAATCGAGCAAGTGTACTCACTACCGGTGTAGCAGTATGCAAATGCAGGGGTTGAATCCACAGAGACTCGTTGGTAAACAAATAAAGTGAAAGTAGTGAATTTTGTAACCAAAGTTTGTAGAATTGATTTAGAACTAAAAGCATAAAATAAATAACAAAAACTAACTAAACGAGAAAACAGATTATGAGCAGAGATTCGTAGATTGGATTTCACTTCACCATCATTCTATGCAGAATTTTACTTATAAAACATCAACTCAACTTCTAGGGTTCATTCACTTTAGCTAGGATCGACACGGTTAGATGGCCGGATTACAATCCTAAATACTCTCTTAATATTGTGACTTCTATTACGGCACCACAATATACCAAGAATACATTAAACACGAAAGAATAACAAAACCTAACATTGATCCGATTCTATTACGGCACAGACCACGTTAATCAATTAATAGTGGTCTATGTATCAAAATCCCAAATTAATGGCGAATTCGATACCCAATTCTTCAAAGACGAGTTCGTATATTAACATACATCTCAAATCTAAGAACAAGAAATTAAGATCTATTAATGAACTAAAAGGAATTAAATTGAAAGAATTAAAATACTATTGCATAGAAATCCGGCGAAGATCAAAACAATCTACAAATATAAGAATTTAGCTACTCATAATTTACACTGATAAAAACCTGGAATGATGAATTGTTCTTATCCAAAGAATTATTAAAGAAAAGCCAAATCATAAAAACTCTAGTAATCTCCTTCCCTCATATGGCTGCTTGTGAATATAAATAACTAGGGCAGAATTACGGACCAAGGCCAGGAAATCCCAAGAATGCCCTCAATTAAACCGCTGCAAAACTGGTGCTGAAACGGGCTAGCGCGGCCCCTAGTGGATGGCGCGGTCGCCCTTGTTGGCAGGGACTTTGGCTTTGAATTTCGTCTTGAGCGCGGCCGCCCTTGTGGTTAGCGCGGTCGCCCAAGTTGGATAGGGTCGATCGGTACAATTTAATAAAAGGGTCGATTGGTACAATTTAACAAAGGGCCGATCGACCCTTTTATTTCTTCACTTGAGCTGAGCGCCTTGTTTGCCTTGGCCTAGTCTGTCAACAGCCCCAAGCTTGGCCCCCACTGGCCTACATTGCCTCGGCCATGTACCATGAAGTGGCCGGCCACCTTGATTTGGTTTGGCCACATTTTGGATTACTTAGTATTCGTTTCGTCTCGCGATTTTCCCGTCGCACTTTGATCGCTATAATGAATTATTTTGCACTTTGCTCTTTGAGATTTATTTTTAACTTTAACCCACGAATTTTTATAAATCAAATTTCCTCCCAAATTTCCGTATTTTCAGTTTGGTCCCTGAATTTCCAATAAATTACAACTTGGCTCTTGAACTTCCAAAGTGGGCACAAATCCTCCGTTTTCAGCATTGTTGCACTTCAATCCCTGTACTTTCAAAACACTCACAAACCATATCAAATATACATAAAACCCGGGAATCAAACACAAGGAAAGCCTAAAAGTGCATCATTTGGATGGGTAAATACATATCCATCAGTAGGCAAAGCCCTAGGTAAAGCCCCGAGTCTCTCCTGCAGCCATAAAGTCAGTACAGCTGGTCTCCCAGACCGCATAAAATGGTCACCCCTAGCCATCCTGTCAATGCCATGCAGAGTCTCTCCCAAAATTAGTGGGACAATATCTCTCACAGCCCTGCAGTCTCTGACCATGTCCAAAAGGCCCCTATGGCACACTCCGAAGGACTCGACAGTGAATAGGAAAGAGAATACGCAGAGGATAAAGGCGTCCATAGACACTATGGTCGCAGCAGTACCCGGAAACCCGAATCTGCTCGAAATATCGGAAATGTCAATTCTGTTAGGAGCTATCATCATCCCTTCGGCTTCTTCTGGAGAAATTTGCAAAAAAGATGCCAACTTTACGGTCACTGGCAAATCCCTGGCCAAAGGAATCGAAATGGCCTCAATCTCTGGACCCCCAATCAATGCCCAAAAATCCTCTAAGGTTGGAATGGGCTCGTTGTAGGAAAAGCAGTAAACATGTCTCCGGATGTCCCAAAATCTCGCTGCTGCTCTCAAAAGGTCCCAATCAGGCAGGAGATCCTTCAAATGCCATAAAGACTTGATCTTGAAGATGTTGTCAAACAGCCCCTTATGAGATTGAAAGTTGTGTCTCTTCCAAGACTGGAGGTCGGAAATAAAACGATCCCTTTTCCCCTTTTGCAATCGGACTGGTTTTTCCATAGCGGTGATCGGACCCGACGATTTTTGGTCAAAAATGTGCTTTGGAATTAGTTGGGAAAAGCCTAAGATGAAAATGAAATGAAAAGGCCCTCCCTTGGTTTTATTTGCAGAAAATTAGTTCAGACAAGGCTCCAAGCCGTGCGGCCTCATTTGCCCAGGTCCTAGCCGGGCGGCTTCATTTGCTTCTGCAGAAAAAAAAATCTGCAGCAGCCAAAGCTGCTGCCCAAGTGGGATTATCACCCCACTTTCTCAACAAAACCTACATAAAAACATTCACAATCACCATTCATACATTCATATACCATCATAAACTATTTCGGCTCAAATTTTGCCCCATTTCCATGCAAAAAGTTGCACCGAGGCTCAAGTAATATGCAAAATAATAAGATAGCAATAAGAAAAGAATATAAAAGGATCATTACATTATCTTTGCCTCATTGGCTCCCAAATAAAAAAATAAAAAATAAATAAGAAATTGTTTGTTCATTTGTTTTTTCCTTCCCTAAGTGTGCACCAAAAGATCCCTAAGCCTCCGACTCATCGTCATCACTGCTCAGCTCATAGAGCTCGGGGTCTCTTAGAAGGTCTTCATCATCACTCACGGCGGTCAGGTTGATGGGCACATGCTCGTACTCCGCCAGCTGCTCTAAGATATCAGTGTTAGGCCCTCGCCCCCGAGGCACGACACTGGTAGAGGATGAGGGGTACCCTGAGGCTGATGATGAAGAAGTGTAAGTACGCCAATCCAATTCGCTACCCTTTTAGATGCATTTTAATACGATAAAATTGCATTAAGGGGCGTTTTGGTAATTTCTCGGTCTATTCCGAGACTTCCGGAAACATTCCATAAGTTTCTTCAGAAGGAAGTACTTTTTAGTACTTTGCTCATGCTAAAGGACCTGCAGGGAATAAACCTGTTTTGGACCTTTTAGGTATTTACTCAGAATGTTCCAGAACCTGGTTTTGGTGCCAAAAGCAGTTGGTGACACCTTGTGTCACGCGACAGAATGAGGCATGGAAAATGGTTACAGAAGGTCGTGCGACACCTTGTGACCATCAACTGCAGCCTATAAATAAGACCCTACCCCTCTCAGAAATGGATCCCAACTTTCACATACTGTTACTCTACCAAAATAGGAGCATAACACACACACTGAAAACACACCTCTCTCTCTCCTACCCAAATCCACCTTCAATTCCCCCTAATTCAACCCAATTCACCCACCAATACATGGATCCACCTTCAGCCATCTCTCCTCAGTTCAACCAGTTCCAGAAGCAGTTGTTGAAGGATTCTATACCAAACTTGGTATAGAATTCGTGGAATCAACAAGGGTAACACTCTCAATTCCATCTCTCTCCTACCTTGCTACTTTCATAATTCCATCATTTTATCTTCCATGGGTTCAGTAATCAGACTCCATCTGTCTTAATTACTGAACCCCAATCGCAATCTCTGTGTTTAACATTGTTGCTTTGTATAATTGAATGTTCATGGCTTGATTATTGTTGAAATTGGTATTGTATTCCCAAGGGAGTGTGGATCTACCCATATCCACACCCCCTTGGTCGAATTGTCGTTAATTGTTCATTTTGAAGCATAATTGGTTGATTGTGTAGATCTGTGCTGATTTCTGGTTGGTCTGTTGCTCAATTGTCAGATCCCTGCAGAAGGCCACCTTGTGTCACGCGACACATTGTGCATGGGTGGATCCTGTGTCACGCGGCACATACAGCCATGCATGTCCTGTGTCACGCGACACACTTTGTCCATTTGCAGGGATCCATTTCCTTTTTAATCTGTTCTGATCTATTGTAATTGGGATGTGGCCTCCCTAAACAAATGGCTCACAAGTTGTAAGATCTCAGTTCAAATCAATAAAATTCATGATTTATCGCATATGTTCATCATCATTGCTTGCACACACCTTGGATTACTTGGATGTTTAATTAGAAAGACTCGTCTAAAGACGAGGCATGTTGGGTGAACTCTCGGTTCTTCCCAACACGTAACCTGACCCCCGGACCCATTTTCTCTTTCAAAGGTTTTTCAAAGTGTACCTTAAAACATGGCGTAGTGACTCCTTTTTTCATCATCGAAAAAAAAAATTCGGCGAGCGCACATTCAGTGGCGACTCCGCTGGGGATACACTTTTTGAAAACCTATTTTTCAAAATTAAGAGGGTCATGCTTTCATTCAATTAAATATCCAACATATCCATCTTTGTGTGCATCCTTGATGATCTTTTGTGGTACTTGCATTTTATTGCATTATGAGACTTGTGAGCCTTTTGTGTGTCTTTTGTGGCCATTTTTGTTGTGTTCTATTATTGTGCTTTGTCCCTTGCCATGGAGAGGCAGGGGAAGATTTCATTTTGCAGGTTCTGGTTCAGTGACTGATCAGGTCATGCGACAGCTTTGTTCCATGCTGTTCTGTGTCACGCGACAGGATTGGTCACTGAACAATTTCTCAGATGCTGGCTTGAGGGCAGTCCCTTGAATCAAATTTGCGCAGTTGATTGTTGTACCCCTTGTCCCCTGTGAGAGTGTGTGTGTATTCTCCTTTGCTTTCCTTTTTCAATAAAAAATTGTTTTTTTTTCATAAATAAAAGAACATAGTCATCCGCACACTACACCACATAGATTTAGAACCCTCGGGTGCGATTGACGGCATCGCGGACGGTGATGAAATTCGCCTACGCTTGAGTGCCTAATGTCAAACCCATCCCCCTAGCGCGTTATAGGTGGCGCCACACTTAAAGGTTACCCACGGTTGGTTTTTTTTTTTTGGATACAACATTTTAATCACACTAAAATGAATTGTTTTTGAAATTTACATTAGGCCTTCATACCTTCCCCAAAACCTTGCACCTTGTGGGCATGTTGCCAATGCAACATGGTTTCACGTGAGGACATGTCACTCTCGTGACGTGTTCCAACGAGAGATCATGCCGCATTATCACCATGCACCGACGAGAGGTCATGCCGAATTTTTCTTGGAAATTCTTCAAGAATACCCGTTATGGTGCCCAAATTTCCCCAGAAATTTGGACCACTCGTCCGTCTCACACCGTGTTAGGTCTTGGTTAGGTATCATTACCTAATATTAATTTCAAATGCAAAGCATTTAGTGTAATTTGAATGTTGCGTCTCTAGGTTTCCCCAAGGTGTAGTTTGCATAATAAAGGCTTATCCTTTCCCAACCGCATTTAGGATTTAAAGTACCAATTTATACTTGAACATAAATAAATTGTTTGCACTAGTCCGTCCTCCTTTTCCTTTCCCACTCCCGTACTTCCTCAAAGTCTTCCTCCTTCACCACCTCATAAATCCATATCTACCCTCTGTAGTATTGACAAGTTGGGTACGTGTTCCGGTGTCCAGTGTTCGTTCGATTCTTGTCTCTAAAGTAGTTGCAGTTCGTGCGAAGCTCTCAGCTGTTCTAATATTTGAGATGTCTGGTGCAAAAGATATGTCGTCCGCTCAGTCTGGAAATCCTTTTACTTCGGGTCAGTTGGATATGAATGATTTGTCCGTGACAGAGTTACGAGCTGCTCTTGAGGCTGCTATGGTTCGTGAGTGCAAGGCCCAGTTGCTTGCCCAAATAGCTAAAGCCCGAGAAGAGGAAGCACACGCTAGGTTTGTGGAAGCCATGCCTGTCCAAGGGATCACAGTGATTCATCACGAAGATGGGTCGTACGAAGAGATCATTGGTGCTAGTAGTGTTGAGCATGGAACTGGAAATGTGATGAAAGGGATATATAAGAATGATCAAGATAAGATTCTTCCTCCGGCACCTCAAGTGGTCCAAACTCAGATTCAGGAGGGACAACCGATCCCCAATGCTTTTAGTTCTCCTAACCAGTATGGGTTACAGAGTCAGTATTAGCAAGATTCCCAAGGATCATGTTATTATGTGAACAACCATTTCAACCAGAAAGGATCACCGCCATTCCATGATGACGAAACTCCTCTTCAAGGAAGTGTTTCTAAATTGCCAATGAGTTCATATGGCTTCAACTCATCATTTCCGCAAGATCAACGTTCAGGACCAGCCTCATACGTAACTGTTACTGAAATGTCTTTCATTCCTGCCGTGAATCCTATCCAGCAAGGGGCGCCAATACCTGGGTCCTCTCCAAAGATAGCTCAGACGGAAAGGAAAAAATAGTACTGGGGTGATTTGGGAATGCCCATGAATCAATTCCTCAAAGTTTTGGTAAGCAAAGAAGTTTTGGTAAGCAAAGGACTGGTTCAGCCACTGGTCAATTATAGCCCTCCTCATAACAATATAAAGCTGGACCAAGCAAGTATTGCTATTATCACTGATATCCTGGCCATACCACTCATGAATGCAGACAGTTGAGGGTGATTATCCAGGAACTCATTGATGAAGGGAAGATCGAAAAGAGCTCCCATGAGGAGAGTGGTGTCCGAAATTGTGATCGGTTTCCACCTCGCAAGCAGCGAGAATTTAATGACCTTGGAATAACAACTGAGGAGGCTTTCAATGGGTTGATGCGAAGAGTAATGATCAAGCCACTTGATAATTACCATCCCACCAAGCCCAATCCGGATTTGGATCGCAGCAAGTATTGCTACTATCATCAATACCCTGGCCATGTAACCAATGGTTGCGTCCCTCTCAAGCTGTTTATTCAAAGGCTGGTTGATGAAGGCAGGATTAAGAAAGCTCCTCCCAAGGTGGTTGCCAATCCTCTTCCACAATTTCAAGGACCTCTCATGTGAAGAAGTCAGTCAGTCAGTCATCATAGGAGCTAGATTGTTTTTATTTAGATAGCGAATGTCTCTTTTATGATTTGAGTCTGCTATATCCATGTTATGAGTCTTTTATTGCAATAATAAAAATATTTGTTTCTATTCTTGCTAGACTCGAGACATCACTTGCACACCCACGTTATATTTTAATTGAAATGGTTTTATTCTACATGATCAGTTGTGCTGCTCAATTACTAATACTTTAAAATGATTGATATTTAAATTCGATCAGAATGAGAAAACCGACTGATATCTTTCTCAAATTGGGGCTTACCAAATCCCCACCTTGCATCTCATATGCTCACATCTCTTTCATTATCCTCATCATCTTATTGCTCGATGAATTTGCATGAATCTTCTTCAAGTAAGCTTAAGCAAGCAACGAAGTTTTGATCTCGTTTAGATCATCCGGTATGGACTGCGGCAGAAACCTTTCACCCTTAGGAAAACCATTACCTCACCCTCACCAAATAATACCACTTCCTTTCGAGATCGACATGTTTGAAACCCGTCTAACCATCTCCAAAAAAAGAGGGACAATCCTTGAGGCTCCCATGATGCAAAAGAAGGTTGACCGTGTCCAAGCTCAAGAACGGCGAAATGCAATGATCCACTCGGGAGATTAGCTGAAATTCTCTCTCAAAAACATAATTGGAAAGAGAGAGAGAAGAATGAAATTATATATATATATATATATATATATATATATATATATATATATATATATATATATATATATATATATATATATATATATATATATATATATATATATATATATAAAGAGGAAGAAAAAAAAAGAAAGCCAGTCCCTGGTGATCCTCTCAAAAGCAAAAGTCAAAAGATCCGGTCGTTACTCAGGAGGAGTCTCAGAGTGAATAAAGAGACAGAGTGGATGTCCCCTCACCATTACCTCTAGCTAATCCCAAGACATTCCCTCATTTTCAGGAGATAATCCAATCACCCTTTACCTTGACCAAAACAAAGTTTGGACCTCTCATTCTTGGAGGCAATCAATATCCTAGCCTTAGAAAATCCAAACACGTCGAGGTTCAGTCAGCAAAAAGCCCAGCCGACCTCTCATCTTAAGAGGTCATCCACTTCCCAAATTACCTTATGGCCGATCGAAGCCCTGAAACCCAGCCGTAGTTCCTACCGGATAGCAGTTTCATTCCAATATCGTCAGGATCTAAATCATATTATTGCTTTATCACTTGCTTAAATCATAGCCAAATCTATCTCGGTTCAAGATCATCAATCAAAGATTGTGCAAATTCCATCCGTTCACCTGACGTTTCATGTGAGTATATTTCATTTCTCCTCCGCAAAACACATCCCGCGAATGTCCCACTGGGGCTTCGCATCCGTATCTTTCATTGACACTCCAAAGAGACGTGTGCGTAAACTCTCCAGAGCTTAGAAAATCTGGTCTCCTCAAAGACCGTTCCTATACACTTTCCATCGTTCGGAGTTTGATTCTCGATATCAGTTGATTTTTCTCCTCATGATTAATTGAAATATTCGTCCATATCAGGATTAGTATTTGAATAACCCGAACATCAATAAAGGGTTTTAAGAGGCCTGGTGATCATCACGAATAAGACAAGATTTCAAGTGTCTCGGCAAGTCTTCTTTTCTACATCTTAGGAATATAGAGCTAAACACTGTTTTTCTGTCAAGCAGGGGCTTCCATACACTTTCCACACCTTGTGATGCTTATACTCTCCCAAAAGAGTCAAACCTAAAAGCGAGTGTGTCACATAAATTAGTATTCATTCCACCTTCGAAATATGTGCCCCTGCACATAAACATTTCCGAGTCTTGTCCGTCGACTGATTGATTGAAGCTTGAAGAATAATCTCCTCCTTGGCTACGTGATGTGTTATCTGCAATAAGGTTGCATGACAAACTGGGGATTGGTTAAGGAAAAGAATATTGATATGTGCATTTGTGCAAATTCCGGGGCCTGCTTTATAATCTCGATCCTTGGGAATGGATTTGTTACTTAAGGCTTACTTCATGAGGGGGCTGCTAATTTTCTTGCCCTAAGCAAAGGGAGGAGGTTGTGAGACAATAGTGAAGCTTGATGGGGAAGGACTGCCAGTATGACTTGTTGTGTCACGCGACACAATGTGCCACAGAAGTCCTGGGTCACGCGACATCTGGAGCCTAACACCAGACATCAGTAATCTGCAACCAGTTCTGCACCAGGGCACGCCCCGACTTGTCCAAAGCTGCAAACAGTCAGCCAACACCCTGCAAATAACTCGGGAGAGGGCTCATTCATTCATTCAACTCGTATACACATTTACCATTCACATACAAACCATTATACATTCCACAATCCAAACCATGCAAACCATCCATATACACCAATATCATAAATACCTACTCCATTCATTCTCATCCTCCAAAACATTGGACTCATGCAAATAACAAAGCTGATAATAATGTATTAAGTTCAAAGTAATACGTAGCAAGTAATTTAAAAAAAAAAAAGAGATTGTTTGTTTGTTTCCTTCAAGGGGTACAATGATCAAAGGCTGCAATTTGGTCCAAGATGCTACTCCGAGCCATCACTCTCTGAAGCGTCACCACCTTCTTCATCCTCAGAATCGTCATCATCATCACCATCATCCTCACTCTCCTCTCCATCTCCATCATCCTCCTCAGCCTGTGCATGACCTGGATCAACAACAAGACCTCGGTAAATCACTGGATCATCACGGTAAAATTCGTGAAAACCAGGGATGGCCATAGTCTCAATCTCATGGGGATTGCCAGGGGCATCATCACTATCATATGCTGAGCTAGGAGGGTTGGGAGGACGATATGAAACATTCTTAGTCCTGGGTCTATGGTGATCGCTCGCAGCCGTGTCAGTCCGAGCCCTCTTCCTATCGGGCAAGCTGGGAGTAGAATCATCATCATCTGAGCCTCGGGCCAGGCACCGTTCCTTCCAGTAACGAGCACTCCTCTCCAGCTGCTCTATCATGTCCAGGGATCCAGTGTAGTATCGAGCAAAGCTCCAATAAATATCAGCCGAAATCTGGTACAATCAGACAATAGAAAATCAAGAGGCCGGTCATGACAAAAAGGCAAAAGATATAAGTAATACAAGCAATCTCAAGCAAGGAAAATAGTACTTATAGATCGGGTGCCCTCTGGAATCCAAAAATGAGGACGGATCTGACTAGTATCAAGAGGAGTCCATCTCAGGTAGTCCCCATCCTGGAAATCAATGAACGGAGGAGGTAAGGGTGCATTCGCCACAAATCCAATAGAAGGGCCTGCGCCCTGAGCAACACGCCTCGGCCCCACCTGCGGTGACCTCAATCTCTCTGCCACATATGCTGCATAATTTCCCTCCTCAGTATGGTTGAATACACCATCTCCCTGAATCAAGATAACCAGATCATCTAGCTGCCGAGGAAACCACATGTCCACTGGAGGATCAGCTGGGACCCGAGCAACACTGCCTGGACCATGCTGTCTATAAACCCTCTCTCCCAGGTACAAGGCATCACCAGACAAGCCTACCAGAAGCTTGCGACACTCGGTAAAGTGTGCAGCGTGTCCCAGATCAAGCTCGTCATACTGGACAGCCCAAGGGAACAGATTCAGGCTCCTAGGAGTCCCTCGTAAGCAAATCATCATATCCGAGTAAGAGGCTTTCACCCATCCCCTAGTATCAGCTGTCCGGACCTTCTGCCGTGCATCCTTCACCCAGCGTCTCAAAGCAGGAAACGTGGTGACTGGATACTCATCCTGGACCCGCCAGGTATAGCAACCGAAGACCTCATAGGCCCAAGCCTGAAAGAGAAAGATCAAAGCAAGTCAGATGACAGTAATGAATAACAAAAATGGGTACGTCAAAGAGAGAGTCGACAAGAATAGTACCTCAAAAGCCAAATGACAACAGTTGAAGGTCTTCGCCTCCCCCTGCTGATGTCATCTAAGGCCAGGTACATCTTAGCCAGGCCTGCCTCCCACCAAGATAAGGTCCCAACAGTGTCCCAAACCCTCAAAAGCTCCAACAGTGAAACTAGAGCAGAAGATGTGTCATTGATGAAAAGCATGTCAGAAAAACCTACCCACACAAAGGCTCTCGCCAACCTCTCGGGCCTCAGCCGGCCCTCATCAGAATCATCTAAGTCTGCCGGATAATCCCTACTCTGCACAGCAATGTGACTATGGAGCTCACCCAGCTCATACCCGTTCCCCTTCTTATCCTGGGGAACAAAGCCGATCAACTCCATGAAGTGTGCATCAGTGGGGGGCTGAGGTTCAGCAGCAGGTGCAGGCTCCTCTAGATAGAGAGGCTCAGCAGTAAATGGCAGGCCTGTGATAACGGCGAAATCATAGAGCGTAACCGTCGCCTCTCCCCAGGAAAAGTGAAAGGAGTGGGTAGTCTCCCACCAGAACTCCCGAAATGCCATCACCAACTCGACGCTCCGCTATGTGTCCCCAATGGCTTTTGCCATCTCAAAAAACTGACCAAACCCGGCAGCATAGATCAAGCCCTTCGGCGAATATACCAGCTCCTGGCTGCCAGGCAAGAGATCCCACAACCTGCCTATGACCTCCGGCGAGCCCCGAGTGTGCAATCCCTACAGGTAAACACAGCTCAGGTATGAACATCTCATTATCTCCTTAAAAACATGTCAATCAATATCCAGTTACATAAAAGCAGTCATTTTGGTACTTTGAATTTGTTTTATCCCCTTTCCAAAGAAAAATTAGGGTTAAATCATATAACATGCATTCACAATCTTTCCTAGTCCAGATTCATGCAGCGAATTCATAGCTTCACAGGCAAAGTTCGAATCTTTTGACATGAAACCCAATTTTCAAAGCAATAAAGAGCAAGGGTTACAAAAATACCGTGTCCTTCTTCTCGGGAGCAGATGTATGCTCCTTGAGCTGCGGGTAGAATTCTCCCCTAAAGGCTAGAGGGATGAAAGGTCGTTGATTCCGTAGAACTCCTTTCCTATGAGCAGCCAGCTCAGCCTGTTGCGGTCCCTTCTTTGTGGGGCGTGATCGAGGAGGCATATTTTACCAAGCAAAATCCGAATCAAGCTTTGAATTTCCTAATTTTCCAGAAATTTGTGCGAATGGTTCTCTCTCTCAAGGCACCTTTCGTCTCCCTCTCTAAGTTGTAATATTCAAATGGCGACTGTTCAGCGTTTAAAAGAGATTGTTCAATGGCTTTAAGACGTCGTGTGACACAATGTGTCCCTTTGGCCAAATTTTCCAAAACCACCCCTGTGGTTTGCTATGTTGCAGTTTAACCCCTGAGGCATACTTTGAAATTTCCCCCCGCAAGTACAATAATCAACTGAGCATCATCAAATCTCAAGGACTGTCCCTCAGCCAAAATCGAGACAAGGATTCTAAATCTGTCGGTCTCCCCTGCAATGTTCATCAGCATCATCGGCCCCGCCGCCAAAGCATCAACAAGAATCCTACCAAGCAAAGCCCATGACTCCAAAGTCAGCCAACCGTCAACAAAGGCCGTTCCTCGCACGGAAAAGTAGCAATTCATCAAGGATAGTGATCTAAGTTCCTCCAGCATCCACCACCAACAGCAATAGTGGCATGAGACCCTCCGGTAGCTACATCTATCCTCAGCAGAATCAATAGTAGCGTGAGTCCCTTGGCAGCTACCCTTCACCATCACCAGTGGTCTAAGTCCCTCTGGCATCCACGACCATCATCAACAGTAGCGTGAGTCCCCTGGCAGCTACCCTTCACCATCCTCAGTGTTCTAAGTCCCTCTGGCATCCACGACCGTCATCAACAGTAGCGTGAGTCCCCTGGCAGCTACCCTTCACCATCTCCAGTGGTCTAAGTCCCTCCGGCATCCATGACCGTCATCAACAGTAGCGTGAGTCCCCTGGCAGCTACCCTTCACCATCCCCAGTGGTCTAAGTCCCTCCGGCATCTTTGACCCTCATCAACAGTAGCGTGAGTCCTCTGGCAGCTACTCTTCACCAACATCTAGTGGTCTAAGTCCCTTCGGCATCCACGACCGTCATCAACAGTTGCATGAGTCCCTCCGACAGCTACTCTTCCCCATCATTTGCAGCATGAGACCCTCCGGCAGCTACTCTTCCCCATCAGTTGCAGCATGAGACCCTCCGGCAGCTACTCTTCCCCATCAGTTGCAGCATGAGACCCTCCAGCAGCTACAACCTTTCATCATCAAGCAAGTTGCAGCATGAGACCCTCCGGAAGCTACAACCTTTCACCATTAGCAGTAGCATCAGTCCCTCTGGCAGCTATAGGTAAGCACAGCAAAGGTATGAAAGCATATCTCTACCATTTCTAGCTGCTTGTCGGTTTCATTTTTTGAACTACGATTTAGCTTGATTCCCTCCCAGGGATACGTAGGAATCCATTCTCCAAAGGTCCAGCCATCCAATCTCACCAGATCATTGTCCCGCCATCCGATCTCACCAGATCATTGTCCAGCCATTCGCTAGATCCCCATCCGCTCATCGGGATTGGGTCTTATTTTATCAACAACCTCACTTCTTCCATAAGTGACGTTGCCGAGGGGCTCTGTAAGTATGCCAATCCAATTTGCTACCCTTTTAGATGCATTTTAATATGATAAAATTGCATTAAGGGGCATTTTGATAAATTCCCGGTCTATTCCGAGACTTCCGGAAACATCCCATAAGTTTATTGCGAAGGAAGTACTTTTCAGTACTTTGCTCATGCTAAAGGACCTACAGGGAATAAACCTATTTTGGACCTTTTGGGTATTTACTCAGAATGTTCCAGAACCTGGTTTTGGTGCCAAAAGCAGTTGGTAACACCTTGTGTCACGTGACAGAATGAGGCATGGAAAATGGTTACAGAAGGTCGTGCGACACCTTGTGACCATCAACTGCAGCCTATAAATAAGACCCTACCCCTCTCAGAAATGGATCCCAACTTTCACATACTGTTACTCTGCCAAAATAGGAGCATAACACACACACTGAAAACACACCTCTCTCTCTCTCTCCTACCCAAATCCACCTTCAATTCCCCCCAATTCAACCCAATTCACCCACCAATACTTGGATCCAACTTCAGCCTTCTCTCCTCAGTTCAACCAGTTCCAGAAGCAGTTGTTGAAGGATTCTATACCAAACTTGGTATAGAATTCGTGGAATCAACAAGGGTAACACTCTCAATTCCATCTCTCTCTCTCTCTCCTACCTTGCTACTTTCATAATTCCATCATTTTATCTTCCTTGGGTTCAGTAATCAGACTCCATCTGTCTTGATTACTAAACCCCAATCGCAATCTCTCTGTTTAACATTGTTGCTTTGTATAATTGAATGCTCATGGCTTGATTATTATTGAAATTGGTATTGTATTCCCAAGGGAGTGTGGATCAACCCATATCCACACCCCCTTGGTCGAATTGTCGTTAATTGTTCATTTTGAAGCATAATTGGTTAATTGTGTAGATCTGTATTGATTTCAGGTTGGTCTGTTGCTCAATTGTCAGATCCCTGTAGAAGGCCACCTTGTGTCACGCGACACATCGTGCATGGGTGGATCATGTGTCACGCGACACATCCAGCCATGCATGTCCTGTGTCACGCGACACACTTTGTCACTTTGCAGGGATACATTTCCTTTGTAATATGTTCGGATCTGTTGTAATTGGGATGTGGCCTCCCTAACCAAATGGCTCACAAGTTGTAAGATCTCAGTTCAAATCAATAAAATTCATGATTTATCGCATTTGTTCATCATCATTGCTTGTACACACCTTGGATTACTTGGATGTTTAATTAGAACGACTCGTCTACGGACCTGCGAGAAAAAGGAAAAGCTCATAAAAATCCCAGAGAAGTTCAGAATCGCAGAAAATAGAAAAGTCAATTAAGAAAAGGGACCCAGAGTTACTTACAGTGCTATCAGCCGGTAAAGTATACTCAACATCCCTCGTGTCTGGAATAGGCACCATCAGCCTCCGCAGCACCCCATTCACCACATAAGAAAGGTGAGCTGGAGGAACAGGTGGATCAGTCGGCTCTACCTCCCCGTACCCCTGGGCAGCAGCTATCTTCACCAACCTCTGAGGCGTCCTCAAACGCTCCTCCACAAAGGTGGCGTATGGGGTGGGATAGTCAAAATAGTCCTCAGCTGCCAAGTCAACCATACACCTGTCCCTCTCATCCGCTAACCAGTGCCTAGGCTGCAGCATGAAAGGAGGGGGGTCCTGATGGGTAATAGCGCCCAAAGGAGGGACATGACCGTGCTGCTTGGAGAATCGGTCCCCCAAATAGATAATGTCACAGGTCAAGCCTATCAGCCACCTCCTCTGCCTGGTCACCACCACGGCATCTCCCATAAGAGCCTCTGGATATCTCCCCCAAGGATAGAAGCTCACCCCCTCATAACCGTCCCTGTTGATGACGGGCTTCACCATCTTGTAGTCAAAGGTGATCCGGGTCTTCCCAGTAAACTTGTCCCTAGCCTCACCTCTCCAGCACACCATAGCCGAGAAGATAGCAGGATCACTCTGTTGGTTCCAAGGAAAGAACCCAATCACCTCCCAGAACCAGACCTGCGTGTCAGAACACAAGGGTCATTTCTCTAGCAAAATTTTGAGAACAAAAGGAAAAGTGAAAAAGAGGATGAGAATACCTCCAGGGCAAAAGAAAAGCAGTACATCGAAGCAGCCTCATTCCGGCAGTTCAAATCCAGAGAGAAATAAAGCTCCGCCAATCCGGTCTCACCCCAAGAGACCTCCCCAACCGTAGCCAAATCATCCAAAGAGTCCAGCAGACAAACCATCGCCAATGTCCCAGAATTGGCAAAAATGGTGACAGACAGAGTCAACCACAAGAAAGCTCTCGCGAGCTGGTGGGTAGTCACCTCATTGGTCATAAACCCCTACATACACCTCAAAACCTCAACCTCAACAAACCGAGTCTCCATCCCTAGCCCCTTCGGACAGAGGTCAAACCCCACATAGTCCCTGAACTCAGCCTCAAAAATGTGATCCCTCCAGGTCACAGGCCGATCAGTGAACCTCAGGCCAGTAATAGCTGTAAAGTTGGCGGGAGTCACCGTAGCCTCTCCCCAGTCTAGATGGAAGCTTTGAGTAGTGTCCCACCAAAACTCCGAAAGAGCTTGGACCAGCCCCTTGCTCTTGGAGGTCACATGAATGCCTCGGCCGATAGCCTTGACAAAAGAATGGAGACCCATCGCCACCACTAACTGCCTAGGATTGTGGCCATCCTTCTCAAAGTTGGGCATCCTCTCCCACAATTTCACCGCTATCTCAGCGGGTCCCCGTTATTTGCTCTCCTGCAGGTAAGCACAACAAAAGCACGTTAGTCCTTCAGCTTATCTCAGAAACATGCATACATACACAAAATAATGCACACATTGCTAAAGAAAAGCATTCATAAGAAGTTTTCTAGTATCATTTGCCTAGAACACGTGTCTTTCATCATTTGAAGCACATCACCCCGAGCACATGCTTGCCCAAGCACAAAAATTCCAGTTTTCACAAAATTATTTGTATATAGGTTTTAATCTTTCAAAATGGCATGCATGAATCATTTTCATCATCCAAAATCTTGTTTTCACATCCATGATCAGAAGTTGACCTAGTTCTAGCACATATAAGAACTCCGTCACATTTTAGGCATTATTTTTTTCACTTTATTTTCAAAAAATGAGTCATTCTCATATTTCTTCGAATAAATTGCACATGCATGATTACCCATATCCCTAGCCCCATAGGTTAACTATCAAATGCATAAAATCATCAACAAAATCATAAGCAAAATCCAAAAATTCTCAAAATTTGAGTCTAGCCCTAATCAATCAAAAATCAATCAAAATTGATGAAATCAAGTAAATTGAGAGTGCTTACCCCAATCGATTGAGGTTTCATAGACTTGTGCTCCCTTTTACTGGGATAGAACTCAGAAGTAGGCGCCATGAAGTCATACTTCCGCTCGGTCCTAACAAACTCCCTCCGCCTCATCCTCGCAATTTGTGACAAGGTCCGACACGCTTGACAGGGCAAGATGTTCCCTTCTTGATCCATTTTGAGCAATAGGAAGCTAGAGATTTGAAAACCATGGTGTTTTTCTCTCTTTTCTCTCCTCTCTCCTTGCAAGAACAACAGCAACAATGTGTTGCTGCCCGTTCTCCTTCTATATAAATAAATCTAGTGAAATTAGGATTCAAGCCGAACAGCTTCTTTTTCCCCATCTCATGTCGGGCGGCTTCGTTTGCCCCAGGAAAATTTACACTTTTGCCCCTGGACTTTCCACTTAAGTAAATCATTACCGTTATCTCCTAACAGAGTAACGTTGTCCCCCAAAATTTTCTGTTATCTCCAAGTGGGATAACGTCTCTTATGAAAAATCTCCGTTATCGCCAAATGGGATAACGTCAGGTGACAGCCTCCGAATTGTCAAATTCCAGCTTTAGCTGCCTCTATCTCTTCGATAGCGACGTAAGCTTTAGTTTTTCCAACTTTAGCTACCTCTATCTCCTTGATATCGACGTAAGCTTTAGTTTTTCCAACTTTAGCTACCTCTATCTCCTTGATAGCGACGTAAGGTTTAGTTTTTCCAACTTTAGTTACCTCTATCTCCTCGATAGCGACGTAAGCTTTAGTTTTTCCAACTTTACCTACCTATATCTCCTCGATAGTGATGTAAGCTTTAGTTTTTCTAACTTTAGCTAACTCTATCTCCTCGATAGCGACGTAAGCTTTAGTTTCTTAAGGTGACTCCTCCATTGATCGTCAAAATTCCAAGGATCCTAGACCTGTTCCTAACTTTCTAGCGATGACCTTGAACTACGATCACGGCTTAATTCCTCTAGGATACGTAGGTAGCCTTTTCAAAAGGTCCAGCCATCTGACCACATTGGTCATCCCCTTTCTTCATCACTCCTCAGTGATGCATGAGCCTTTCAAATGGTCCAACCATCCGACCACATTGGTCACTTCCGTCATTTGGAATATCCCCAGCAAGATAAGCCATTCAACCTCATAGGTCACTCCCTTTCCATCCTCATAGCAAGGGACCAGTTTCTCTTTGCCATTCCCCAGTGGATTCCGAACTACGATCATGGCTTGATTCCTCCGAGATACGTAGGTAGCCAACTTTAGGTTCAGCCAATCCGTCACATATGACACCCTTTCCCCAGTGGACCTAGAACTATGATCATGGCTTGGTTCCCCTGGGATACATAGGTAGCCTTCCAAAGGTTCAGCTACTCGACCTCCTTGGTCACCCAAACCCAATCCATCTCGGCAGTTCACCAGATTGGATTCTTTTATCGACAACCCCACTTGCCTTGCAAATACCATTGTCGAGGGGCTTCTGTAAGTACCCAAATCTGGCTCATGCCTTCCGATTAAGTTTACTGGCTATTCCCCGAACTTTCATAAAGTTCAGGGGCGATTCGGGAACTTTTCCAAACTTTTCAAGGGAGGAAGGACCTGCTAGGAATTAAAATTCCAAGAGCGACCTCGCTGGAAAGAGGCTTCTAGCTGCCACCTTACATGAATCTAGAAACATGCTGACACGACAGAGGATTACGCCGGGCGGCTTCTTTTGCCAAGGATTAACGCCGGACGGCTTCTTTAGGAAGCACACTGCAGCCTATAAATAGAGGCCTCCTCAACCCATTTTAAGAGGACAAAAAAGAAGCACTGTTACTCTGCCCATTTAATACCACGAATTTCTAGAGATTAAAACACTCCAAAAACCACCTCCCTCCTCCATAAAACCCTTCCTAAACTATTCCTAAATAGGAAAATCCCCTTGGGAGATAGAGAGAACCACCATTGGTAATCTCTCCTTCCTTTCCCCGTGAAATACTCTCATTATATTGCTTTATTTATTGCTTGTCACTTATTTTGCCTTTATTTGCCATTTATATTGATTATTTGCTATAAAGTTCCTATATTTTCCATGTAAATCACCACATCCCCCTTTCCCCTACACAAATGATTCATTAGGGATCCTCTCCCAAGGATGAACAAGGGTCCACATGTAGCTTGTTCTAGGGAAGATCCACCACATGATGATGTGATGTCCCTTTATTTTACATAAAAATGCAATCTTTATTTCCATAATGTCATCCCCCTCCCTTGATCTAACCTTCCAAGGATTGTCCACCTTATGAGGTCTTAAAGGACATAGGAAGAGCCATAAAGATCTCCCCTTTACTTCATGTCTTTAGTTTAATAATGTTCATTACGTTATTTACCTTAAAAATGCAATCTTTACTCTCAATGTCAATTCCCCCATGTCCCTTAAGGATGGATCACTCTCCGAGGATTGTCTAGTAGCCTTTTAAGGCACGAAAGACATAGGACGAATATAAAGATCCAACCTTTATACCCCTTCCCCTAGTCCCCTAGGTTCTTGGAGCATCCCGTGGTGTGGATCGGTGTAAAGACCTCATATTTACATTGTTTCCACCACTAAAATGCCATAGTCGTAGTCCCTTTAGAAGCGGATGGATCTTAGTCCGGACATCTCCGATAATCACTTGAGACGAACATAAATGTCCCTACGAATCTCTATCGTCTCAAGATGTAGGATTGATGGGCAAAGATCCCTCTTTTTCTAAAGAGTCTCATTCTTGGACTTTAAAAGGTGTCCCTCTCTCGATCACATGTGACCAAGTCCCCAAAGAACGTTGGTTTAAGACATACCAAGGCCCTTACGCCTATTATGGTTGATTAATCCAACGGGATGGTAAAAAAAAGGTCACGTAATGATGTTCACAAGTCCAAAGTGAGCACGGGATCAAAATCCCGAAAACATCAAATCCAAGGATTCCCGAGCTATAACCTACTTATATGGTTTATATATTCGGCAGATAAACTTGGCACATTCCCTCCCCTTTTACAAATCACACACACACACGAGCGCACAAATAAGCACAAACTTTGGGTCTAGGAAGACTTGCTTTTGCAAGGCTCCTTAGGTGAACGCGATCTGTTCTTCCCAAGGAGTAACTTAACCTACCGACCCTTATCCTTTTTTTCAAAGTTTTTAGGAAATCAAAATGGCGTGACGACTCCATTTTTTCAATAAAACTGGTGTCTTCAAACTGAGGTGAAATGGCGACCCTATAAAATGGTTCAATAGCCGAAGGGCCCTCATTCGCAGGTGCATCCTCACCAATTCAAGTCGTTTCTCTGCAGCCTCTCTACTTACCCGACCTCGACGGACTACATTAGCTCCTCCCTCTCGCTCCATAGCCTCGATTTCGAAGGATTCGGCAAAGAAATTGGACAACAATGGAGGTTTTTCTCCTTCTTTTTTCTCTCTCTCGGCGGACTGATGTTGGAAAAGAAGAAATAAGACCACGGCCTGTCCATCTTTTGGAATCTGTCGCCCTGCTGATTTGGTTTGCGCGGATAAGATCGTAGGGTAAAATCCCTACTTTGCCCTTTTAGTTCTTGGCACTCTGCATTCAGATCCCCAGTTTAACAGAAAGTTAACAGGAGTTAAATTCTTCAACAAAACTTAATGGAAGCCCATTTCCTTCTGGATTTTCAACCCCGGCCTTCAACGTAAGACCGACCTCTCCTACAAAACATAACGGAAGCCCTTCCCTTCCTCATTTTCAACCCCGGCCTTCAATGTAAGCCCGACCTCTTCAACAAAACTTAATGGAAGCCCATTTCCTTCCTCATTTTTAACCCCGGTTTCCAAAGTAAGCCCGTCCTCCTTCAATGGAATTTAACGGAAGTCCATTTCCTTCCAGATTTTAAACCCCGGCCATCATCATGAGCCTGTACAAAGAATGCATATCCCCAGCAGATAAACCCCGGCAATCATCGTAAGCCCAAGTTTTCCCCAACTAAGAAAATAAAGCAGCGCCTCCGTTAGTCAAGTTACCTTCGGCAATGCCTTCGTTAGTCGAGTCTACCTTCGGAAATGCCTCCGTTAGTCGAGTTATCTTCGGCAACACCTCCGTTAGTCGAGTTACCTTCGGCAACACCTCCGTTAGTCGAGTCCGTCTTCGGCAATGCCTCCGTTAGTCGAGTTCGTCTTCGGCAATGCCTCCGTTAGTCGAGTTATCTTCGGCAATGCCTCCATTAGTCGAGTCTACCTTCGGAAATGCCTTCGTTAGTCGAGTTATATTTGGCAACACCTCTGTTAGTCGAGTTATCTTCAGCAACACCTCCGTTAGTTGAGTCTGTCTTTGGCAATACCTTCGTTAGTCGAGTCTACCTTCGGCAACGCCTTTGTTGGTCGAGTCTACCTTTGGCAATACCTTCGTTAGTTGAGTCTACCTTCGGTAACGCCTCCGTTAGTCAAGTCCGTCTTCGGAAACACCTTCGTTAGTCGAGTCCGTCTTCGGTAATGCCTCCGTTAGTCGAGTCCATCTTCAGAAAAGCCTCCGTTAGTCGAGTTTAACTTCGGCAATACCTTCGTTAGCCATGTTATCTTCAGAAATGCCTCCATTAGTCGAGTCTACCTTCGAAAATGCCTTCGTTAGTCGAGTTATCTTTGGCAACGCCTTCGTTAGTTGAGTTATCTTCGGCAACGCCTCCGTTAGTCGAGTTATATTCGGCAACACCTTCCTTAGTCGATTCTACCTTCGGCAACGCCTCCGTTAGTCGAGTTACCTTCAGCAATGCCTTCGTTAGTCGAGTCTACCTTCGGCAATGCCTCCGTTAGCCGAGTCTATCTTCGGCAATTCCTTCGTTAGTTGAGTTATCTTCGGCAACGCCTTCATTAGTCGAGTCCGTCTTCGGCAACGCCTCTGTTAGTCGAGTCTATCTTCGCAAATGCCTTCATTAGACAAGTTATCTTCGACAACGCCTCCGTTAGTCGAGTTATCTTCGGCAATGCCTCCGTTAGTCTAGTTACCTTCGGCAACGCCTCCGTTAGTCGAGTCTATCTTCGGTAACGCCTTTGCTAGTCGAGTTATATTCGGCAATGCCTCCGTTAGTCGAGTCCATCTTCGGCAACGCCCCCGTTAGTCAAGTCTACCTTCAAAAATGCCTTCATTAGTCGAGTCTACCTTCGGCAAAGTCTCCGTTAGTAAAGTCCGTCTTCGGCAATGCCTTCGTTAGTTGAGTCCGTCTTCGGCAACGCCTCCATTAGCCGAGTCTACCTTTGATAATGAAAATGCGGTGGGAGGTCCATTCATTTGACCGCTCCTTTCCCCCTCAAGACCTGAACTACGACCGACTTGATTCCCACTTGGGATACATAGGAATCCTTTAAAAGGGTCCAGCTATCTGACCACCTCGGTCACCTCCTCACCCATTTAGGTAAAAGTTTTCCAGATTGGGATCCTCACTTTGTCGATGACCCCACTTCGCCTGGAAGTACCGTCGCCGAGGGGCTACTGTAAGTGCCCCAATCTGGGTCGTTAATGCTCCATCAGCCCAAATTAATGATTTATAATCATTTAGGGATATTTTGGACATTATTTTGACAATTTGAATGAGGAAGGACCTGTTAGGAATAAAAAATGGGCAAATACCTCGCTGGAAATTTGTCATTTCCAATAAAAAGGAATATTGACTATTTAACAAACAGCCAAAACTGCTTTCTGCACAGTACCAGGCACGCTGATGATCCCATCCGCGTGGATGAGATTGTGCCTACAGTCTCATCCACGCAGATAAGATTGCACCCCAGTCAACCTATAAATACAGCCCTTCTCCCTCAGTTTTAACAGGCCAAAAATTCGAAAAACCTACTGTTACTCTGTTAAATTCCTCCCTCAAACAGCCCTTAACACCTTCACCACTCAAATTCCATACCAAATTCAACATCAAATCCACTCCAAAACCACTTCCAAGTCATTGAAACCCTCAAACCATAAACACAACCCCAAGAAACATTGGTAAACCCTTGTTCTCCCTACTCAAAACTCCATTGTTCATGCATGAATTTCATGTCTCCATGATGTGATTTTACTTGCTTTTTTTTTTGTTCATCCCCCTTCCCTTTGTCCTAGGATCCAAGAGGATCTCCATGGAACTCATTTCCATGGATGATTCTCTACAAGGATCTACATTTTTATTATGAATTTTCCTTGTCCCTTTTACATTAACTTGTCTTTACTAGTTATTTGCTCACTTGACCTAGAAGATGGTCATCTTGGAGTTCATCTCCATAGATGATCACTTCTAAATGGTCCACATTTTTTACTTCCCTGTCTCTTTACATTTTTAGTTCTTACTTGTTACTTGACCTAGGATGTGGTCAACTAGGAGTTCATCTCCATAGATGATCACTCCAAATGGTCTAAATTGTTCATTTCCTTGCAAATCCCCCTCCCTAGTCTAAGATGCTCATCTTGGAACTCTTTCCTTGGATGAAAATCATCTAGACTCACAAACTAGGTCACACAAGATGTATGAGATACACTTGAGTATAGGTCTCAAGGATGGTCCTCCTTATGGCCACCTTAGAGATCTTCCTCTAAAAGTTGATACATCTTGACCTATCCCTTGTTCAAATATACTTTCATGTCAAATCCCCTTCCCTTTTGCAAATGATATGTTTTAAGTCCTAATGTATGCCCGGGATGGCTTGATTAAGTGGATTCATCACTTATGACCACTAATCAAAGTCTAGGGAAAGAGAGGACAAAATATGGATGCCAAAATCCCAAACATTCCCTTTGTTTTCTGTTTTCAGTTACATTTCCAGTTAAGTCATGTAAATCCAGTTAAGTTTCTGGAAATTACAGTGACTAATTGAGAAACTATAAAAAATTAAGACTGCAGGTTAGCCCGCGCGGATAAGATTGCACTAAAATCTCATCCACGCGGATGACATTGTCATTCTGCAAACAGTTTTCCAGTTTCTGTTATTTTCATTTCAGCCCTTGTTTTCAAACTGTTTTTCCAGTTCAGTCCCTTGTATTTCTGTTATTTCTAGAAAACCCCTTTTATTCAAAATCTTTTTTCAAACACACACACACAGACACACAAAAATTTCAAATGAGGAAGACTCATCATACGAGGCATTCCGGGTGAACACCAAATGTTCTTCCCGGAGTGTAACGTGACCTCCGAACTCATTTTCTCTAATTTTGGGCATTTTTCAAAGTTTTCAAAGTCCGATAAAGATTTTTCAAACTGTCCAAAAAAAGGTTTTGTCGGGCTTAGGCGCAAAAAATCGGGTACATCACAGTGGCGACTCCGCTGGGGACGTATAAGCTTTTTTTTTTTTAAACTCGTTTTTCAAATAATAAATAAAACTTGTTTTTCTAAAAAAAAAGGGATTTTGTGGGTCAAACTTTCATCCCAGCACTTGAAACTTTTTTGTGTGTGAGTGTGTTTTCGTGTGTATGTGTTTTCTCATGATGCGTTGTTATCGGTTTGACTGTCCCGGGAAAGCCAAATTTTTTACTGTTGGATCCATTTCCTTAACTATTTAAATTTTATGTGCCTATGTGCTTATGTGCTTATATGTTTACATGCCTTTCAAAAAAAAATGATATTCAGTATATAGGCTGGAAACCATTAACCTTCCCGTTAAAAAACGCTTCATTATTGAAGCCTGGGATAAATTGTTGTTTAACAATGCCACGTACTAGTCTCATTTCAAAAAAATTATTTTCAAAAAAACAAAATCTTTTTGCATGCATCATGCCCTTCAGACACATTTGAAAATTTCTGTTTTTACTCAAAAAAGGAATGTAGACTGCCGAACACTATGCGCACGTTGACCGTACACTGCACACTAAGTCTTAACCTGGGAAATCTCAGTAGCAGCCTGGGAGGCCTTACTACGCCTCTCGGTGCCAGCACGGGACAACCCAAACAGCCATTGGTTTACCCTCGTGTCGACCCTGCACTTGTCCGTGACACACATTTTATCCGAGACTTGCATGGTTTTTGGTCTGGTTCGTGTCAGACCGTGTCAGTGTATACCTCGCATCGGTCAAACCCTAGTCAACGTGCCAACTCAGGATCCTCCAACAGACCTAAATCAGTCGAAGTCATGTCGATTTTCCGTCATGAACTTTGACTCGATCTTGACTGGGGCTCGACTTTGACTTTGACCAGCACGGTTTATGCACCGGCTCCCGGTGTGACACCGAGTCATCAAGGATTAACGCCCAGTCCATGCTTAATTACCGTTTAACCAATGACGAGTCAAGATCTTTTGTGAACTATTATCAGTCAAGGTCATGCCGGCTTTTCGTCAGGCACCTTAACTTGATCTTGACCCTCGACGTTGCCTTCGCCGGTAATTTACATCGAACGCGCGTTAAGACTTCATGATCTGCCAGACCTTAGGTCCGTTTTCCTTTTTGATCGGTGGGACCCGCTTTCCCTTACGGAACCCTTGTTCGAGGTTACAGGTTGAGGGTCCGTAGGCATAGTGATGGGTCCTACTGATCCAGGACTGAGAATAGCAAAAAAAAAAGAGCAATCTTTTCCAACCACTTAGGGTTTAAGAATACACGTTTTAAGTAAACTCAAACAAATAATTGTATGTTGCATGAGCCCTGAGCCCAAACACCTACCCCTCCCCCTTTTCAAATCCTAATGTCTGAACCTCCCTTATATCTTCCTCCCGCAACACCTCGTAAAGCCTGGGTACGGACAGCGGGTCACCGTCTGGTCAGTTGGGAAGAATCAAGCGCATCGTCAGCTTCACCATTCGCTTCAACTCCAATTTTCAGAATGTTTGCATCAGCTGGTAACAATGGGGACAATACCACTCCACCTTCCGAGATCCCCCAGACAGACCAGCATTGGATTTAGTTGGTAGAACAGATGAGACTGCGACAGGAAGCTCAGATGAACAACCTTCTGAAGGCTATTAAGGGCCATGGCTTGATCGTCAGTCTCAATCCTGATGGAACTTTTATCGTGGAGGAGGAAGAGGACCCTAATCCCACTCTCGGTCGCCCTGAATATGTCAGGATGCCACCACCAGCCTCCTATGTGACTATCGCCGGAACCCCTGCTTCTCGGCCTACGGGTCAGCCAACCCCCAAGCAATAGTTTGAAATGCCGCCGCCGCAGTTTTGTCTAAAGCGGCAGTCAGGGATGGGTCTGTTCGGCTTTTCTCAACAGCAGTCAGGTGTCCCTCCCCAGAATAGTACCAGTCAGGCAAATCCCAGTGCTTCACAAGCTGTCCAAATAGATATCAGTAGGGGAAATGAGACTTTGCTTCCAGGAAGCTCGCGAACAATAGAGGAAGTATGGCTAGCCGTCAGGGCTCTCAAGGAATGCCAGAATGAGTAGCAGGCCTGGTTCGAAGAGGCCAGGCGTCATTTTGGAACATTGGCGATTCCCCAACTGACTGGAGCTCCCCTAAAGGACAAATACGTGCCTGCTCCCCCAGCTTCTAATGTCTCTCGTTACCCCTCGAGATCTAATCATTTGCTTCGAGGCGAGCCCAGCAGCCACAATCTGAAGTCCCAATGCCCTCCAGGGAGGAGCTTACCAAACCAGCATCTCGAGGCTCCGAATTCACCAACGGTTGTCGAACACATTTGGTGGAATGTCTGTGACTGCCCCGATTGTCTCGAGGGGGACTACCAAGATGAAATCAGTGAAGAATGTCCCCCAAAGAGGAATGCAAAGCCCTCTTCCCAGCAAAAGTTGAAGGCAAGATATGAAGCTGGTGATCCCGCAGTGGGAACCCTCGAATAGCCATCCGGAAAATTTGATTACTATGTCATTTATTCCAGCAAATCTCCTCAGTCCAGCTCAACTCAAAACCACTCCAGCTCAGCTCGAGGCCCCGAATTCACCACCGGCTGTCGAACACATTTGGTGGGATGTCTGTGACTGCCCCGATTGTCACGAGAGGGACTATTAAGACAAGATAAATGAGGATCGCCCTACCAAAAAGAAGAAAGCCTCCTCCCAGCAAAAGTTGAAAGAAAGGTTCGAAGTCGGTGATGCCAGTGTAGGGACACTCGGGGAACCTTCAGGGAAATTTGACTCCTATGTCCTCTACCCTAATGAACCTAAGCCGCGACAGATGACTGCGCAATCTTGAGGCCCGCGATCCAAGCACCAATGAAGAGTAGCTATGGTGGGGGCTACCCGTTCTTGAATGAAAGTATTAAAATAGTCTTTTAGTCAACCTTCGTAGGCTCTAGTATTTTCCTTTCACCTAAGTCCTTCATGGACATCTATTATTGTAAGTCCATTCTGGACATGTTAGTTAAACACTTGACTTCTGTATAAGTCTCTTTTTTTTTCTCTTCTCGCTAGACTCGAGACACTATTTTACATTTAATGAAATGGTCTTATTTCAAATGATCACTCGTAATTCTCAATGCTTGAACTACGAAGTCCTGAGCTCCTCACAGTGAGGGGAACGTAGGCAACCAGAGATGGTCCGGTCATAAACGCATTCAAATTGATAAAGGGTCCTGGGCAGTCTTGTGATCATTTTGGATGAAACACATTTTCAAATGTCTCGACAAGTCTTCTTTTTATACATTATAGGGGAAGTAGAGCTAAACACTGATTTCTGTCAGCAAGGGCTTCCATACACCTTTACAAACCTTTCCACGTGAGTTCTTTTGTGCCCTCATCAAATGAGGCCATTTTAAAAAAATAATGATTCTCAGTATATAGGCTGGAAACCATTAACCTTCCCGTTAAACGCTTCATTATTGGAGCCTGGGATAAATTATGGTAGAACAACGCCACGTACTGGTCTCATTAGTCTATCGAAGACTCGCCCTCCCACCTTTTTGAAAACATGCCCTTGCAGGTATACATTTCTAAAGATCTTTTTTTTTTCGGTTGACTAATTGACTAAAGAAAATAAAGTGAATATAGAAGGATGGGTTGCCTCTGTTGCTACATGGCCATTCAATCTGCATTAGAGGTGGGCCATTCAAGGAACGACAGCACAGTCCTTAGTTCAGAAGCCCGTAACTTGGGAAGCGATCCGAAAGGCCGCCTAGTCAGAAGCCAGTAATACTCACTATCCCCAAGCTCAGCCCCTCACTATTGCTAAGCTCCAGGAAACATGTAACAGAATCAGCCAGAGCCAGTGGCCAGTTGCCAAGCAAGCTCCTCCGTTGACCCTAGCAGCATTGAAAGAATCCTGCAAAGAAGTAACAGATAAACCGGAGGGAGAAGTAAACCTGTTAACCAGATCCGGGCAAATCCACCAGGGTAATCCCAAGACAAAAAAGAAGTCAGCAGATCAGGCACCCAGGGTGAACCGTAATCCTTATGCCAAGACAGCTGAAACTCCTGACCTCGAGAAAGAGGATCCTATGCTCACTCAGTTGAAGCAGACTCAAGCCAACATCTCTCTGTGGTCCTTACTCACCTCATCTTATCCCTACAAGCAGAAATTGGAGAAAAGTCTGGCTCGCACCCTGGTTCCTATTGATGCTACCCCTGATGACGTGGTACAACTAATTGGGAACATCCACTACGAAAACATAGTCACCTTCACTGACCTCGATCTCCCCCAGTTTGGAGCTGATCATAATGAACCTCTCTTCATTACAGTCCAGTTGGATGAATGATGCCTCCCTCGGGTCCTAGTTGACAATGGGTCTGGAATGAACATCCTCCCAGCAAAAATCATGAGCATGCTCGGCATCAAGCCCACAGATCTGAAGCCTTCCTCCCTTACAGTCAAGGCCTATGACTCAAAGTCTCGTACAGTACTTGGGGCTGCTACTTTGAACTTGTGGTTTGGCAAGAAGATGATACCTGTAGAATTCCAGGTCATTGATATCCCAATCACCTTTAATGCTCTTTTGGGAAGACTTTGGATGTACCAAGTCAATGGAGTCTCTTCAAGCCTTCATCAGTGTGTGAAGTTCGCTTCAAATAGGGATCTAACAACCATTTATGGAGACCTAGTCACTCTGGAAGGCACTGACACGGGTGGAATACCCATCCTGGAGATCAAGCATGATGAAGATGGTTTCATGCTAACCGGCTTCACAGTCGAATCTTCTAGAGCTCAAGTTTGCAATGTGGATCTAACTGTCACTCGAGACAAAATTCCCCCCGTCATGAGGATGATGAGAAAGATGAACTACCTTCCTGGTCTGGGTCTTGGGAAGTGCCTACAAGGGACTCACAAGGTCATTGAGGTGAAGGAACAAAAAACTCACCATGGCCTGGGATATGAGCCAACCTCGGAGGAGATTGCCAAAAAAAGGAAATCGCTCGGAAGAGGAGGGAAGATGTTGCAAAAAAGATCCCTTATGGTGGTCCTAAATCTCTCCCTATCAGTCTTGACATGACTGACTACTTCGTAGAGGGGGCTCCGCAGGTGGACCACCGCAGTCAAAGAGCCCACTCCTATAGAAGGCTGGTTGAAACTACAAGAGAATCTTTGCATGTTCAGTGGAGCCAAAGCCAACCCCGTTCGAAGAATGTTTCTCGATTTACCCAATGTACCTGGGGCTACTACCACCATAAAAAGTGAGTATACTTTTAAAGGAGTGTCGGAGTTGGTAAAGCAGTTTGAGAAGCTCAATGAGGTCATCCCGACTGTCGAAGAGGCCACAAAAGCTAAGTTAGAATTGGTCATGGTAAAGGCCAAGACTCCAGAGTTCTCCCTAGATGAATGGGATGGTCCTGTCATGCAGCAGATGTTTGGGGAAGAAGTACACGTTCCAGACCTAATCAACCTGAGTTCAGTGAAAGAAATGATTGCGGTTATTGAAGCAGGAGGGCAGAAGCCATTAGATCCCCGAGCCATGGTCATGCAGTCTACAATGCCCCTAAAGAATTGGGAGACTCTCTCCGGTCCGTCCGCGAGCAAAGAAGAGATGATCACAAAGCTTGGATTGGTCCCTCATCCCCTTGTGTCCACCTATCTCAAGTCCTCTGAGTCTCTTGTCGTCGAATTTGAGTCCCTAGAGTCATTTGATGGCCTTATGCCAAAAGACTACGAAATTGTAGCCAATGCTATACTTCCTTTTGCTCTGAATGAAATGACCGACCTTTCCGAGTATCCCCTGATTGCCACTTTAACTAATGATAAATTAACTAATAACTTAAAAACGGTTAATAATGATTCGCTAGATAAAGATGCAGACACACTAAACGAACAATACATTAAAGAAATATTTAAGCAGGTTGTCGAGAAAGAGGAAAACCGAGCTCAAGCTGCCGAGGAGGCTTTTACTCGTGTGAATCTGGGGACTGCAGAAGAGCCTAAAGAGACGCAGATTGGCAGTTTCTTCGATGGGGCTGAACAAGAAACTCTGACTGAACTACTCAGGGAATTTGTGGACATGTTTGCATGGTCTTACAAGGATATACCCGGCCTCAATCCCTCCATAGTGGAGCATCGGATACCATTAGACCCCGAAGTCAAGCCAGTAAAGCAAAAGCTGATAAAGATCACGTCTGAATGGTCATTACAAGTAAAGGAAGAAATTGAGAAGATGCTCAAAGCAGGATTCATCCGGGTCATTGAATATCCCACCTGGCTCTCCAACATTGTAACAGTCACCAAGGCCAACGAAAAAGTCCGATGCTGCGTGGATTTCAGAGATCTCAACAAAGCCAACCCAAAGGACAACTTCCCCTGGCCAAATATTGACATGCTGGTAGATACCACGGCCAACTACGAAGTCAAGTCTTTCGTTGACGGTTTCGTCGGCTATAACCAGATCAAAATGGCCGAAGAGGACCGGGCTAAGACAGCTTTCACTACCCTATGGGGAACATACTGCTACACAGTCATGCCTTTTGGTCTGAAGAACGCTGGGGCTACCTATCAGAGGGAAGCCACCGCCCTATTCCATGACATGATTCATAAAGAAATCGAGGTCTACGTGGATGACATGTTAGTCCACTCAAAAGGATCAGATGGCCAGCACTTCATCGATTTGAGAAAATTCTTCAACCGTCACAGAGAACATTCCATGAAGCTAAACCCAGCTAAATGCTCCTTCGGCATCAAGCGAGGTAAGGTGTTGGGGTACATGGTAACTGAACGGGGAATTGAAGTAGACCCTTAGAAGATCAAAGCCATAGTTGAGATGAAACTGCCTCGAACACTGACAGAAGTCAAATCTTTCATGGGAAGGCTACAGTACATAAGCCGCTTTGTGAATCAACTTAACTCCATCTGTGAGCCTATATTTAAGCTAATGAAGAAGAGCACGTGCACTGAATGGACCCCAGAATGTCAGTTCGCTTTTGAGAAGATTAAGGCATACCTTGTGAACCCCCCAATCCTTTGCCCCCCACATCGGCAAAAGCCACTATTGCATACCTAACTGTCACAGATACAGCAATTGGGGCTATGCTGGCACAGGAGAAGAAAGACTCCAAAGTTGAAAGCGCCATCTATTTTGTGAGCAGAAATCTACAAGGCAGCAAACTCAACTACTCAGTTTTCAAGAAAACCTGTGCAGGTCTAGTATGGGTAGTGGGAAAGTTGAAGCACTACATGCAGTCTCACTCAGTGCACTTGGTCTCGAGGCTGGACCCCATCAAGTACATGTTCGACAAGTCCTCCCTCTCCATGAGATTGGCAAAATGGTCATTCTTTCTGGCCGAATACGACATCACTTATGTCACAAGAAAATCTGTGAAAGGGCAGATAATTGTAGAACAACTAGCCGACTTCCCAAGTGATGAATGCCAAGGACCTGAACCTCAATTCCCCGACGATTGAATTTTTGCTCTAGGAGAAGAAAATCGCTAGCAACTCTCCTTTGATGGGGCAGCGAACAGATGGGGGAATGGAATAGGAATGCTCCTGGTCGACCCCACTGAAGAACATACTATTTTGAAATTGAAGTAGAAAATGAACCATTAGATGACCCGTGGTATGCTCAGATCTAACAATACCTAAAAAGCGATGAAGCCTCTTTCAAACATGAAGATGGGGAATACAAAGAAGGAATCAAGGCAATAAGTATGATAGCTCTGAAATGCCTAGCTTCCTACTACGTCCTTCTGGGAGATACGCTATATAAAAAGTGCTACCCGGGTCTGCTCTTACACTGCATCAGCAAACAAAGGGCTACCGAGCTAATGAATGAAGTACATGGTGGTACCTATGGCCCCTACATGAATGCTCGAGCCTTGATGCAAGTCATCCTGAGAATGGGTTATTTCTGGATCTCTATGGAGACGGATTGTATCTAGTTCGTGAGAAGCTGCGACAAATGCCTGCGCTATTCAAATCTCAACCATTTGCCTCCACACGACCTCTACTGCATGACAACCCCTTGGCCTTTCATTACCTGGGGAATTGACATCATCGGCAAGGTTATACCACCAGGAAGCAACGGTCACAAGTTCATCCTGGTAGCCATAGATTATTTCACCAAATGGGTCGAGGCCAAGTCTTACAAGATCCTTAATTCTAAGAAGGTGTCCCTCTTTATCAAAGAAAACAACATGTACAGATACGGGTTGCCAGCTGAAGTAATTTCTGACAATGGCTCCCATTTTGAGGGAGAATGCGACAGATTGTTGGCAGAGTTCAAAATAACTCGTCACAAGTCATCCCCTTATCGGACCCAAACTAACGGCACTGTTGAAGCAGCAAACAAGACTCTAGAAAACATCATCAGGAAGATGGATGTCCGAGGCAGAGATTGGCCAGACAAGCTCCACCTTGCTCTCTGGAGATACAGAACATCCGTCAGAACTGCCGCGGGAGAAATGCCATTTGCCCTCACTTACGAAATGGAGGTCGTGCTCCCAATCGAGTTGGAAATTCCCTCACTCCGTGTGTTGTTGGAAAATCAGATCAACGAAGTCAAATGGCTCCAGAGTCGCCATGATGAGTTGGCCCTGCTAGATGAACATCGTCTAAAAGCCATGGAACACACCCGAGCTTACCAAGCAAGAATGGCCAGACACTACAAGAAAATTGGTCTTTCGCGATTGCTTTTGGCGATGGCAAAAAAAGCAGTCGCGTTTGAGTATATAAGGAGACGGCCTTTGTGACTGCATTTAGTGCAGTCACAGTAGGCTAGCGTGATGGCTAAGCAGTCATGAATGCCATCACATATATGTTTTTCCCTCTAGCGCCAACAATGTAGTCTGGGCGGGAATGCGAAATCCTAATTTTTATCAAAGGCGATGGCTTTAGCAATCGCGTTTTATAAAAATATTAAATTAAATAATTTTAAAATTGGATTTTTAATTTTTTTTAAAAGCGACTGCTTTTGCGATCGCCTTATATAAAGAAAAAAAATAAAATTATTCAATTAAACAATTAAAAAACCCTTTTCTTTTTTCTGATAGCATTCTACGGTCTAGAAAACCCTTTTCTTTTCTGCCTCTCTCATTCCTCTTCTTCTTCCTCACCCTCCAGCGCCGTTCTTCCAGCGGCAATTCTTCCTCCGTTGCCTATTCTTCCGATTCCAAGGTACAAGGTGACTATTTCTCTCTCTCGCTCTCGCTCTCTCTCTCTCTTTCTCTCCCTCTCTCTCTCGCTCTCGCTCTCTCTCTCCATGTCTACTCGGGGCATTTACAGTTGATTGGGGGAGGAGAGAGAAATGGGGATGTTGAGATTTAACTGGGGATTATGCGCCTCATCCCAATTCAAACTATTCTCCGTAAGTTTCTTCAAATTTATTCACGAATTCTATTCCATTTCTGGATTTCTATTCTGAATTTGTATTTCTGTGTGTATGTGTCTGTTGGTTGTCTGTATTTTGATGAAATTGTGAGGTTTTTTTGAGCTGTTTTGAGGTGTTATTATCTATTGGTTTATGTGAAGCTTCAATTTTCAGAATTGTTGGATGAATGATTCATTATGTTGTTAGGGTTTTCTTTGTATAATTTTATTTCAAAGTGATTTCATGTTTATGGATGCCATTTATATCCTGGCCTTTCTTTGTCCTGAGTCGATATTCTGGTCCCTACTCATGTCTCGTGATAGTGTGATACCTTCGACAGTTTCAAAATAAGAATTGGGTTGCACCATACTCCCTCCATCCCGGTAGAAACCGCACAGTTACTGTTTGCGCGGGGATTAAGGAAAAAAATAATGATATAAATGTTGTGAGTGTAAAAGTAAAATAGGAGAGAGAATGAGTGGAGGGAATAGTAAATTATAATGGTATTGTGAGTATTAAAATAATGTAGGAGAGAGAATGAGTGAAGGGAATAGTAAAGATTCTTTGCCATTTTAGGAAGTGTGCAATTTGTAATGGGACGCCCAATGAGGAAAGTGTGCAATTTGTAGCGAGACAGAGGGAGTATATATGAATGTGGGTTCTTGTTTCAAATGATGATGTATATGTTCGTTGGGGGGAAGAGTGAGTGAATCTGAATATTAGTATGAATTTAATTGATTTACTCTTCGTGGGTCTTCATAATGTTTTCTATTATCCGTTCCTTGCCCTGTTCCCTATCTCTGACGTGCTTTTCTCTCTGATGCTTGTGAACTTTTCTGACTTCTCAGGAACAAAAGGAAGCAATGGCTTGCTCATCGCCAATTCAATTGGTAACTGTCATTTTCCGTCATCTTTCTTTTGTTTAGATTTTAGATGGTATGATATACTCATTTGACTGTCTTCTGATCTTGATGAAGTGCTCAATGCATTTGAGCCATTATATATATATATATATTATATTTATAGATTGGTTTATTTCACTTGTAGCCCTTTCTCTTTTGTTACCTTCTGTTATAATTGCTACCATGCTTAGGAGTATTGTGGATTTGATAACATATTTTTAATTGACTGTTAACTGTCATTGTTTGAAAGTGTGAGGAATATTATGATCCCTTAACATAAAGATCAAAAAATTTGCAGCAATTTAATATTTTTTTTGTTGCTATTGGTATATAGCCCCTTCTCTGAAATTGGTTGATTTACCTGTGGAGTGGAGAAAGGAAATCTTGATGATTCATTGGTAAGTTGCTACTTTTTATAAAAAAAATTACTTGTGAATTTTTCATTGTTTATGAGTAAGGTGCATATTAATAGAATTCAATTCATTAATTAAAAGAGGGATTCAATTGATTGATGTTTCTTGTAGAATGAGTATGCTGAGCACAATGATGCAATTTTGCTGGTTGTAATACCTGTTGCTCAAGCCCCAGAAATTTCATCAGCCAAGGCCCTCAGACTGGCAAAGGAATATAATGGAAAGTGTGGGTGTTTGATTAACTTTCCAACTTGATCCTTGCTTGCTAGTCCTTTTATTTATTTTGTGATATTTTCTAGAAGAACTTTCAGAATACCCTCTTTATATTTTGTTTTCTTGTTAAGTTTGAGGTACTTATGTTGTTATCTGTTCATTGTAGCTACAAGAACCATTGGTGTGATTAGTAAAATAGATCAGGCTTCTTCATATCCCAAAGTACTTGATGTTGTTCAGGCTCTTCTTTTGAATCAAGGACCATGAAGTACATCTGATATCCCATGGGTTGATTTGATTGGTCAATCTGTATCCATTGCGTCACCGCAATCAGGAAATGTTGGGATGGATAAGTCGTTCGAAACTGCTTGGCAAGCTGAAAGCGAAAGTCTAAAATCAATATTAACTGGAGCCCCTCGGAATAAGCTTGGTAGAATAGCCTTGGTTGAGACTCTCGCTCAGCAGATACGTAGCCGTATGAAAGTCAGGCTTCCAAGCCTTCTTTCGGGGTATGATTTGTATACACTTAAAATTAATGGATTGACTCTTTTCTTTTAATGGTTTTCTGGTTTCTGAGGAATGTTAGTGCGGTATGCATATCTTTGGTACTAAGAATTCCCTAGTGTACATCCTTAATTCGGAATAGGCTCCAGTTTCAGATGCTATGTACACCCCTCTTTATGATTTTGCATCATAGATTTCATTGTTTTCCCTTTCCTTCTGGTTTCAAATTCTTTTCCCTTTCTTTGTTTAGTTGGTCAGAAATAAGGGAGAGACAACCCCTCTAATCTCCATAGATGAGTTTATTTGCTTTTGTTTTGTTGTTTGGGAGTGGGTGGTGGCAGTTGATAATTTGTTGTGTTGTTGATGGTATTTTGTGCACACCCCTATATGATTTCGCATCATAGATTTCATTGTTTTCCCTTTCCTTCCCTTCTGGTTATAAATTCTTTACCATTTCTTTGGGTTTAGTTGGTCGAGAACAAGGGAGAAACATCCCCTCTAATCTCCATAGAGGGGTTTATTTGCTTTTGTTATGTTGTTTGGGAGTGGGGGATGGCAGTTGATAATTTGCTGTGATATTGATGGTAATCTTGGATCACACTGGTGTTTGTTAAGAACATATATTTCAAACTACTTACATTTGAAACCCCTACTTGAGGGGTGGGTGCCTATCCCAATTCAAGATAAAATTCTTTGCTTACAAGGTGTTCATAATCTTTGTCTATGCTGGAAGATATGCATTGAGCATAATAGACACGTTTAAGTAGAATGTATGCCTCTAGAGTGATTGGTGTACTTGTAATCCTGGACGGATGGATACTCATCCATAGAAATGACGGTGGTGTTATGTTCAGAAGTGCATCTGATTCTTCTTGTTGGTCAAGATTGTTGGTGGTTTCCTGCTTGCGCACACACACATACACACTTTTGCTCACTTTGACCCCATATGTGGAAAAGTTCTGTATAATAAGATAGGAAGCCCAAATGTCAAAAGCCAATGCCTATGCAACTTTTATGGGTTCGGTGTATCTTTCCTATTATTTGTGAGTTATGTCACACTTTATTAATTTTTAAGCTGATTGGATAGATATTGTCATTAGATTATGCCCTTTATTTTTCTTAATATTGGTTTATATTTTCATGTGCCTTTATCAGCTATTGATTTACTTACTATTTTGCAAATCTTGCAGACTTCAAGGGAAGTCTCAGATAGTACAAGATGAGTTAGTAAGGCTTGGAGAATCGATGGTTAGTAGTGCTGAAGGTACTAGAGCGCTGGCGTTGGAGCTTTGCCATGGCGTTTAGGTTATAAGTATATCTAGGTCGTATTCTTTCATGAGGAAGCCCTTCTTCCATGGCTTTTCTCTTGTTATTAGCTTGTTCATCTTGTTGATTTTCTTGTTCTTGTTCTTGTTGTTGCTGTTGTTGTTGTTGCTGCTGTTGTTGTTGTTGTTGCTCTGAATGGTGATGGTTCACTTCGAGATGTGGAAACTATGTTGGATCAACTATGTTTGCTTGGAAAAAATATCACACCTTCTCTGGTTAATGAACTTGTGAGTTTCTACTACCCTTTCTTGGCTTTTATTTTTTCAACTTGGTTCATAATCTTCTACATAAAACCAACTCCTGATAACTTATATTATCTCCTTTCTTTTGCAGACTACCGAAAGTGGATCCCGCTGGGAAGGACATTAAAATTGTTGGGAGTTACTTTTTTTTTCTTTTCTTCTGTCATGTAACATTAGATGACTACATTCATTAGAGTTTAGTTTTTTACATGTCAATTCTTATCCTTGTATTTATATTGACCTAGTAGGATGATGCATTTTCTTGACAAACCTAGTAGGTTGATTTTTTTTTGGATTTTGTAACGATGATTATGGTCCATAATATAGTGTTAAATGCAATTAATTTATTAATTTTCATGTTGTGCTAATCAACATTTCTTTAATTTTTATTCAATTATTAATTATAAATAGGGCCAATGAAATGGAAAAAAATATAAATTTAAAGTACCTGGAAAAAAAATATAAATTTAAAGTACCTAAGGCGATTGCATTTGCCGTCTCCTTTTGTTAACCTAAGGCGATTGCATTTGTCGTCTTCTTTTGTTAACCTAAGGCGATTGCATTTGCCGTCTCCTTTTCTAAGCTTAGGCGATTGCAAATGTTATTTAAATAATTAAATAAATAAAATTAATAAAACTTTTATGCGATGGGAAAAGCAGTCGCGAAAAACAAATACCTAAGGCGACGGCTGTTTTCCGTCGCCTTAGCTTTCCGCGACAAGGCTTTACGCGACTCCCTTAGCGACTGTTTTCCCAGTCGCGTTAACATTCCGCGACGGCTTTGAAGCTTTACGCGACGGCTTTTGGCCGTCGCAAAAAACTGTTTTTCTTGTAGTGAGAGCCTATGACAAGAAAGTGAAACATCGAGACATCCGAAATGGCGACCTTGTGCTGAAAGAGAAGCATCCGACCCACGCCAATTCACTTGGCAAATGGGAGCCCGTCTGGATCAGACCCTATGTAGTTCAGAAGATCTTCTCTGGAGGAGCCATGCAGCTCACAGACTTAGATGGAAATCCTTTCGTGCATCAGGTAAACGGAGACAAGCTCCGTAGATACTATGCCTAAAGACTGAGTCATTTCCCTCCCCCCCCAAAAGTGCTAAAAGAGTAATACCCAACTAGGTTGAAAACCCGAAAGGGCGGCCTAGGTAAAAAACAGGGTCGCACTTCTCTCGTCCTTCTCTCTACCTACCCCTTCTAAAAAAATATATAATAATTTTAAAAAAATGAACAACTCATAGAGTCCAACTACGGAGACCTGAGCCCCTTAGTCCTCTTGTAAAAGGGGAACATAGGCAGCCGGAAACGATTCGGTTTTAAACATAAACAAAAATCATACTTTGTCATCAACACATTGATAACATCATGACTGCGTCTCGAAAAACTCTAATGAAATTCATATATTCATTACAGTTAAAAACTTTTTGATGAGTTCAAGCCCGGTCTACTCTTATACTTACAACTAAGCTAAGAGATAAAAATACATAAAACTAATGTGCCTGCAAGGATGATCAGTAGATACTCGAGGCTCTAGCCACTAGTGCACGCGTCCTCTTCCTTCTTCTTCTGTCTCCTCCCACCGTGCCTCGTGTTCTTCCTAGGCACGAGAATGATGTCCGTCCTCCTCCTCCCTAGCTCCGGCATAGGGGCCGGGTCCATCAAGCCTACCTCTATCAGAGCTCTGGTCGCCTGGGCTTCGTCTCTTATCTCCTGCTTCCTGGGCGGTGCCATAGGAACCCTGTCTCTGACGTTCCACTCTCACCTCATAATCAAGCATGTCGTCCCCGCTCCTGTCGTAAAAACTACCCCTCGCCTCGGCTCTCCTCAACACCGAAATAAGGACATCTTCTGGTCCCACAATGGCCTCACGCCTCCTCATAAAAACTACCCCTCGCCTCGGCTCTCCATCCCGAACTGTCGAAGAGCTAGAGCTGAATGTAGAAGGTAGACCAACAAAGCCCCGGAAGCATAACTACCTGGGATCTATCCTAAAGTGTCCTCCTAGTCTCTATCTGCCAGTGAAGAATCCACCATCGGATATCCTAGGTACGACAATGAGCCATCCAGCGCTCTCATGAGGCCTGATCCTCGATCTCGACAGTAACCCCCCTCCTGGCAAAATTCCATGGTCTGAATGTGTGTGGAACCTCCCACAGAACCCCCAGTCTCTCCATCAGCCACACCGACAGCAGAAACGGGCTTTCCCCGTGCATGTACCGCTTCCCGGTAGCCAACCGATCAATAGCATGAAGGGTCTCTCCCAAGATCAAGGGAACTATATCCCGACCGAATTGGTAGTGAACAACAACGTCTAATAGAGACCGGTGGCACATCCCAAAGGAACAGATCATGAACAAGGACCCATTTGCACAAAGAGCAAAGGCATCCCAATAGCAATCACCAACCGTACCCAAGCTCTTAAACCTATCAGGGAGACCAGAAATGTCAAAATAGTCGGGTCCTCGAATCATACCTTGGGCTTCCTCCGAGGAGATTTGAAGGAGACTAGATAATTTGTTGATGAAAGACATCCCTCCGGGCAAGGGAAGTGCAACCTCTTCCACCTCGGGCCCTCCGAGTAAAGCCCTAAAATCTTCAAGGGTGGGAACCATCTCGTTGTAAGAGAAGCAAAAGATGTGCCTCTGAGTGTCCCAAAATGCGGCGGAAGCCCTCATCAAGTCATAATCTGGGACAAGCTCCTTAAGAGACCACAAGGATTTGATCTTGTACCTCTCTTCAAAGAACACCTTGTTCCCATGCATAATTTCCCGACACCACTCCTTGAACTTGTTGAAGAAGATCATTTTCAACTCCTTTGGCAATTTAGGAGAATTCGTCATGTTTTCCATGGTTTTTTTATGGTTTTGCCCAAACTTCAGAAACACTGAGAGGAAGATGAAGGGGAGAGATAAAAGCATATATGAGGTGAAAATTTAAATAACCTTGTCAGATGTCGTCCTTGTCCGCGCGGATGATATTGCAGCCTCAATCTCATCTACGCGGATAAGATTGTCACCCATTCAAAAAATTCTGACAGTAGTAAAAACTGCTGTCCCCTAATGAGGAAATGTTTATCCTGTCCCCTAATGAGGAAATGTTTCCCCAAACAGCCAAGCAGCAGAAAATCTGCCCATTCCCCTTTTTTCATCCAAAATCCCAACAAAGATCCCATACATGCCCACATAAAACACAAAATCGGGCTCAAGCAACTTGCATTCAATACATAATTAACAAAACAAAAATACAAAAAATATATAGGGAAACAAACAATAATGTATTAGCCTAGTTATTACATTCCGAAAATAGAAAAACAATGTGCATCAAATGTATGTGTTCTCTCTCTGCCCTAACAGATACATTCACTCACTGTCAGTCAGAATCGCTGTCCGAATCAGGAATGGGATCAGCCTCCCTAGAGATCTCCTTGCCGCCCTCCATTGAGTTGTGCTCAGTCCCTCCGCAGCTGCCTCTGGGAAAGCCATCCTCGGCTCTACGTCATCCTGCTCAGCATCCGAGTAAGTGTCCTCAGGATCAGCAGGCACGCCTCGGTATGGCACCCCGATGCCAGCAAAGAAGTCGTATCCAAAGGAGAAGGCGTTAGTGCTCTGGCCGTACGTCCCCTAAGTCTGCAAGGGAGTCTCGTAATCTCCCTGCGACTCAAAGGCGCCATAACCCCCACAGTGCGAAGAGGAGCCCTCACGAGCTCTGCCCTGTACGTAGCTCGGCCCCTCCATGCCCCCAAAGATGATGTGGTCCCGGGAAATCTCCACGCTCCTGTCCATATAAGGAGAAGGAGAAATGTCCACCGACTCTCTGTGCTGGGTACGGAGAGTCTCCAGAGACCTCCTGCCTGGTATAGGCCCGATGGCTGGAATAGGGGACCTCTCTCGCATAGAGGCACTAGATGCTAGCCGCGATGCCCTCTCAGAACCCCGAGCATTCCCCCACGTCACAAGGTTGCGGATGAACCTCTTAGCCCTAATGACCTGGCGCAGAAGCTGATCGACAACCCGGGCCGAATACTGCACAAAAAAATGAAAGCATCAAAAACAGTCGAAGCAATGGCGTAAAATGTACAAAGGCTAAATAATTAGAATGCGATCAGCACATACCTGAGCATTCGGTCGAGGCCGGAAAGCTCGCGGTGTCACCTTTGGGATGGGTATCTGCGCCCTCATTCTGACCCCCTCCTGGGTATACGAGAAGTCAGCTCGAGGGATCCTCACGACCAAAGCCCCCTCCCTCGCTAGCACCTGAGGCATCCTCAGCATGCATCTCATGAATGCCAGAGGCTCCTAAATGACATACTCCATGGCAGGTCGCCCAGCCCTAAACCACTGCCAGTTCGCTGACCCTTCCTAGGGATACATCATGTCAGACGGAGGCTCAGCCGGCGCCAAAGCGGCCATCCCTAAACCGTGCTGCCTCATCACCCTCTCCCCAAAGTAATAGACATCGCAGGTGAGTCCCCGCAGGATACACCTCAGCCCTGTCCAGCGCTCGGCACCGCCCAGCTAATTAATCGCAAACCGATCTCAAGGGTAAAAATTGACCCTCTCACTGGTCTCCGCCCCCAAAAAACGGAACCATGTCCTGGTACCTCACCTTCTTCCTGGTCCTGCTGGTCCTCTTCACCCTAGCATCCTTCGTCCACTAAAGCATTGCTGGGTACGCAAAAAACTCCCCCTGGACATGGTCCCACGGGCCACATCCAATGATCTCCAGAGCCCAGACCTGCATCCGACAAAGGAGACCCATCAATACCAAAAGTGCATACAAAATATGTACAAGGAATGTAAAGAAAAAGAGAGAGAAGAAGAAATAGAGACTATACCTTCAGCGAAAACTCAAAGCAGGTCAGAGAGGTGAACGCCTTCCTGATGTACCTATTCAGAGCAAAGTACAGCTTCGCCAAACCTGCCTCTCCCCAGGCATACTCATCTATCCTGTCAATGTCTGCCAAAGACCCCAGCAAGGCGAACATAGCTGTGCCCTCAGTATGCCCAAATAAAGTGCTAGAAAGGGCAAACCACAAGAAGCAGCGGGCAATCTGCTCAGTCGAGATGGTCTGATCCCCCCTCTCATACCGAGCTATGCTCTCAGTCAGCTTCCCAACGATCGCGGCATACTCCATGCCCATCCCCTTCCTCGGCACGAGAACAATCCCCAGCAGATCAATCAGTTCTGTGTCAGTGTACCCGTCATGCCACTCCAAGCTGAGCCCCTTGAAGGACAGGCCAGTGATAGCAGCATAGTCCGTGGGGGTCACGGTAGCCTCCCCCCAAAAGTGTGGGTAACATCCCACCAATGCTCAATCAGGGCCAAATAGAGCCCCTTGCTCTTATGCAACCCCACCAATCATCTCAAGCACTCAACAAAGCTGTAGAGGTTAGAAGCCACCACAAGCTGGCGAGGACTCCACTAACCCTCCCTACCTGTTGTGGGCAAGGCATCCCAAAGCTTCACGACCGCCTCCACAGAGCCCCGTGTCTTTAGCTTGTCCAACTTGCTTTGGATGACATCCGATCTCCCCTGCAGGTAAACACATCGTGAGCATGTCAATAAAATTGCAAACATGGCATAAAACACAAACAAAAAAAACCAAAATCCGTCCCATTTTTTGACACATTTTCCTTCATGCACTTTATTTTCATAAATCTAGCATGCATGCATCTTTTCTCACGTTCAGTCATCATGTTATCAAACATATACTCACAAAAAAGAGTTTTATCACAAAAATATCTCATGCAATAGTCCGTCCCAAATTCGGCAAATTTGTACCCACTTTATTTTCATAAATCTATCATGCATGCATCTTTCATCACGTTCAGTCATCATGTTATCAAACATACACTCACAAAAAAGAGTTTTCATCACAAAAATCTGTCATGCAAGAGTCCGTCCCAAATTCGGCAAATTTGTACCCACTTTATTTTCATAAATCTAGCATGCATGCATCTTTTCTCACATTCAGTCATCATGATATCAAACATGCATTCACAAAAACAAATTTTCATCACAAAAATATCACATGCAAGAGTCCGTCCCAAATTCGGCAAATTTGTACTCACTTTATTTTCACATTATGCAAACTACCCATGTTTTTCATAAACAAATTGCATATTCCTACTACCCATGCTTTTAATTAAAAATATGCATCATCAATTTCATATTCCAAAGGCAAAATCAACAAAAGCCCCAAATTTTGACATTTAAGCCCTAAAATCTAACATGAACCAATTTTGATGAAAAATCAATAAAATCTACAAAATTGAGTGTCATACCATACGAAGATCCTCATCGGTGGCCCAATGTTGCCACATGTCCGGGTAAAATTCATTGTTTACCGATTGCGAGAGTGTGTAATGGTGGTGCATCCTCACCAATTCAAGCCGTTTCTCCGCAGCCTCTCTACTCACCCGACCTCGGCGAACTACATTAGCTCCTCCCTCTCGCTCTATAGCCTTGATTTCGTAGGATTCGGCTAAGAAATTGGACAACAATGGAGGTTTTTCTCCTTCTTTTTTCTCTCTCTCTCTCGGCGGACTGATGTTGGAAAAGAAGAAAGAAGACCACGGCCTGTCCAGCTTTTTGAATCTGTCGCCCTGCCGATCTGGTCTGCGCGGATAAGATCGTAGGGTAAAATCCCTACTTTTCTCTTTTAATTTCTGGCACTCTACATTTAGATCCCCAGTTTAACAGAAATTTAACAGGAGTTAACTTCTTCAACAAAACTTAACGGAAGCCCATTTCCTTCCGGATTTTCAACCCCGGCCTTCAACGTAAGCCCGACCTCTCCAACAAAACATAACGGAAGCCCATTACCTTCCTCATTTTCAACCCAAGCCTTCAACGTAAGCCCGACCTCTTCAACAAAACTTAACGGAAGCCCATTTCCTTACTCATTTTCAACCCCGTCCTCCTTCAATGGAATTTAACGGAAGTCCATTTCCTTCCGGATTTTCAACCCCGGAAGTCATCGTGAGCCCGTATAAAGAATACATATCCCCAGCAGATAAACCCCGGCAGTCATTGTAAGCCCAAGTTTTCCCCAGCTAAGCAAACAAAGCAGTGCCTCCGTTAGTCGAGTTACCTTTGGCAACGCCTTCGTTAGTCGAGTCTACCTTTGGCAACACCTCCGTTAGTCGAGTTATATTCGGCAACACCTCTGTTAGTCGAGTTACCTTCGGCAATGACTCCGTTAGTCGAGTCTATCTTCGGCAACGCCTCCGTTAGTCGAGTCCATCTTTGGCAACACCTCCGTTAGTCGAGTTATCTTCGGCAACACCTCCGTTAGTCGAGTCTACCTTCGGAAACGCCTTCGTTAGTCGAGTTATCTTCGACAACACCTCCGTTAGTCTAGTTATCTTCGGCAACGCCTCCGTTAGTTGAGTCTGTCTTCAGCAACGCCTTTGTTAGTCGAGTCTACCTTCGGCAACGCCTTCATTAGTCGAGTCTACCTTCGGCAATGCCTCCGTTAGTCGAGTCTACCTTAGGAAACGCCTCTGTTACTCGAGTTCGTCTTTGGTAACGCCTCCGTTAGTCGAGTCTATCTTCGGCAATGCCTTCGTTAGTCAAGTTATCTTCGGCAACACCTTCATTATTCAAGTCTACCTTCGGAAACGCCTTCGTTAGTTGAGTTATCATCGGCAATGCCTCCGTTAGTCGAGCTATCTTCGGCAACGCCTCCATTAGTCGAGTCTGTCTTCGGCAATGCCTCCATTAGTTGAGTCTACCTTCGGCAACGCCTCCGTTAGTTGAGTTACCTTCGGCAATGCCTTCGTTAGTCGAGTCTACCTTCGGCAACGCCTCCTTTAGTCGAGTCTATCTTTGGCAACGCCTTCGTTAGTCGAGTTATCTTCGGCAATGCCTCCGTTAGTCGAGTCCGTCTTCGGCAATGCCTCCATTTATCGAGTCTATCTTCGGTAACGCCTTTGTTAGTCGAGTTATCTTCGGCAACACCTCCGTTAGTCGAGTTATCTTTGGCAATGCCTCCGTTAGTCGAGTCACCTTCGGCAACGCCTCCGTTAGTCGAGACTATCTTCGGTAACGCCTTTGTTAGTCGAGTTATCTTTGGCAACGCCTCCGTTAGTCGAGTCCATCTTCGGCAATGCCCCCATTAGTCGAGTCTACCTTCGACAACGCCTTCGTTAGTCGAGTCTACCTTCGGCAACGCCTCCGTTAGTCAAGTCCGTCTTCAGTAATGCCTTCGTTAGTTGAATCCATCTTCGGCAATGCCTCCGTTAGTCGAGTCTACCTTCGACAATGAAAATGCGGTGGGAGGTCCATTTGTTTGACCTCTCCTTTCCCCTACAAGACCTGAACTACGATCGACTTGATTTCCACTTGGGATATGTAGGAATCCTTTAAAAGGGTCCAGCCTTTCGACCACCTCAGTCACCTCCTCACCCATCTAGGTAAAAGTTTTCCAGATTGGGATCCTCACTTTGTCGATGACCCCACTTCCCCTGGAAGTACCGTCGCCGAGGGGCTACTGTAAGTGCCCTAATCTGGGTCGTTAATGCTCTGTCAGCCCAAATTAATGATTTATAATCATTTAGGGTTATTTTGGACATTATTTTGACAATTAGAATGAGGAAGGACCTCTTAGGAATAAGAAATGGGCAAAGACCTCGCTGGTGTAAGTACCCAAATCTGGCTCATGCCTTCCGATTAAGTTTCCCGGCAATTCCCCGGATTTCCTAAAGTTCAGGGGCAATTTGGGAACTTTTCCAAACATTCTGAGGGGCGAAGGACTTGCTAGGAATTAAAATTCCATGTAGTCCTTCATTGGAAAAGACCTTCTAGAAGGCCACCTTGCATGGTTCTAGAAATAAGCTGAGTCACCACTGGATAAGACCGCACGGCCTCATTAGCCTTGGGGTTACAGCCGCACGGCTTCATTAGCCATCACCAGACTGCCTATAAATAGAGGCCTCCTCTACCCATTTTGATATACAGTTTTTAGCATTGTTACTCTGCCAAAATACCACCACGAATTTACAGAGAGCTGAGAGCAACCAAAAACACCTCCCCCCTCTTCAAAACCCTTCAAAATTTGATCCTTCCCTAGGAAAACTTCAAGGAGATAGAGGAACACCACCATTGGTAACCTCTCCTCCTCTTTTCCTTAGAAATATACTTGTCATTACTTGTCATATTGCTCCTTGCTTTACATATTGTCATATATTTGCTTGGTATTTGATATATTGTCATTAAAGATCACATCTTTAGGCATGTAGATTATATATACCCCCATTCCCCTTTATCACATAGGATCCATGGAAGATCCAACCCAAGGATGAACAATAAGACCTCAAAAGGCTTGTTATAGGGTGGATCTCTCACATGGTGATGTGAAAATAGCATCCTTTGCATGTAAAATGTCATCTTTACATATAAAATGTCATCTTTGCATATAAAAATGTCATCTTTTCCTTAAAAATGCCATCTTTATGAATGAATGTCATTCCCCCTTCCCATAGACCTTGCTTCCAAGGATTGTCCACCTAAAAGGTTCATAAAGGACATAGGAAAGCCATAAAGGTCCTTCCTTTTCATTCCTAGTCTTAGATTGCATAATGTTCATTACATATGTTAGTGTAAAAATGTCATCTTTAGCTTAAAATGCATTCCCCATGTCCCTCATGGTTGGATCTATCTCCTAGGATTGCCTAGTGACCTTCATAAGGCACAAAAGGGCATAGGATGAGTATAAAGATCCAATCTTTATACCCCTCCCCTAGTCCCCTTTGGTACTTGGAGCATCCTATGGAGTATAATGGTGTAAAGGTCCTATCTTTACATCATTTCCTCCACATAACGATGCCATAGATGGATTCTCCTTTGGAAAAGGATGAACTTGAGCCCCACATCTTCGATCATCACTTGAGACGAGCATAAATGTCCCGAAAGAGCTCAAATCGTCTCAAGATGTAGGATTGATGGGCAAAGGTCATTCCTTTCTAAAGAGTCTCATCCTTGGACTATAAAAACAGTGTCCCTATTCCGATCACTTGTGACCCAAGGTCTCATCATGATGATCATAAGTCCAAGATGAGAACGGGACCAAAGTCCCTAACACATCAAAAATCCAAGGAATCCCGAGCGATAACCAACTCATGGTTTTTACGTCCGGAAGACCACTTGGTACATTCCCTCCTTTTCAAAACACACATCCCACACACGAAAACACAAAGGCAAGCTTGAAAATCGGATCTTGGAAGACTTGCTTCGGCAAGGCTCCTTGGGTGAACGACGATCCGTTCTTCCCAAGGGGTAACTTAACCTCCGGACCCAAATCCTTTTTTTCAAAGTTTTGAGGAAATCAAAATGGCGTGGCGACTCCGTTTTTCAATTTAAACCGGATGTTTCCAAACCGATGTGAGGCGGTGATCCCCTTACATGAGAAAGCGGTTTTCCAAATAAATAAAACAAAAGAGAGCCGCGATCTTGGGCACCACATTCACAATTTGGCAACTCCGCTGGGGACTAAACCAAAGGAGAAAGCTTTCATTTTTAAAATAAAAAGTGATACCCGGTATATAGGTGGAAACCATTAAGCTTCCCGTTATCGCCTCCTAACACGAGTCAGGGATAAACTATGGTCTAACAATCCCACGTACCGGTATCCCTTTTCGAAAAAAAAAAAGGAAAGCTTTTTCCGAGTGGGTTAGCCTTCCGCCGCGGATCCGACTCTCATGCTTGCCCTCTTTTCTTGCATTGCATTGCATGCATCATTGGTTCTTGGGATAGTGCATTGTCTGAATGCTGAACAGGAAACTTGCTGGAAGCTAAAAAGGTGCCAAAAAGGCCGGGGAAACAACCTGCAAATGAAAGGAATTTGAACCTGGAAAATTGATTGATGCAGCCATACGGCTTGATTCTCCCTGAATCCTGAAAAATCATTCCTTTAAAACACATTTCTGAAAATTTCTTTTTTAACTCAAAAAGGAATATTTTTAGGAGGCCGCACACTACGCGCACCTTATATATCCTGTACACTTTGCACGCACGTCCCTTTAACCCGGGGTGGTTGTTCTGTTGCAGTCACGGACAGTATTAAGATGCTCCCGGGCGCGCACGGAATCATCCCAAACTCCCCATGGCAGCCAGTGTCGACCAATGCACAGTCTGTGTCACACATTTTAAAACCGTGACTTTTTGGTTGGTTTTTGGTCTAGTTCGTGTCATATAGCCCAGTTGCGTACCCCCATAATGGTCAAACCTTAGCCCATGATGGAAGTCGATGTCCTTTGCGCAAGCGAAACTCTGCCGAAATTCTGCCAAGGAAAAATTGGCAAAATCTTGACTCCGGCATTGACTTTGATTTTGTCCCACATGGGATACGTAAGAGTTGATCTTGAGTCCGTGCCAAAAATCAAAAATATCTTTCACGCAAGCAGAGCTATGCCGAGATTCCGACAAGGAAAAAATGGCAAGATCTTGACCCGGCATGGACTGTGACTTTGACTCGCACAACGTATGCAACGAAGTTCAATGTGACACTGTGTCATTCGTCTTTTACCGCCCGACCCATGTATATTATCTTCTTGGACAATGCCAAAAAGTTAAAACGTCAATCGCGCAAGCGAAACTCTGCCAAAATTCCGTTAAGGCTGAAAGACGAGACTTTCCCACATTGCCTTGACTATAATCCGCATCGCTCGCGCGTTAAAAGTTCCTATGACCCGCTAGACCCGTTAGGAGCATTCTTCTCTCTCGGTCGGTGGGATCCGCGTGCCCTATAGGACCCTCGCCTGGGGCTGTCCACCCTGGGAGGTTGAAATATAGGTGGAATACGAGGGGCTTATAGACGTAGTGACTGAACCTACTGATCCAGGATCTAGAGTAGTTGCAAAAAAGAAGGGCAACCCCTTTTCCAACCAAATAGAAATTAATAAAAGACACAGTTTTAAGTAAACTGAAAGATTCTTAATTTGCATATTGCTTGAGCCTTCAGCCTAAACACATACCCCAGAGTCTAAACCTCTCCTATCCCTTACCCGCAGTGAGAAAGAATCGGGTGAGAATACCGGGTCAGCAGTGTATCGGTGCAGAGGTCTCAGATAATCCGTCAAAATCGTCAAGTTTCAACATCCCAGTGTTAAGAATGGCCCATGTGGTAATCAACAATGGAGATAACCAAGTACTTGGAGGGGTCATCCCAACTCAACCCAGACCCCACATCTGGTATGATGTGTGTGATTGTGAGGGTTGTTTGGAAGATGCTTATCAAGATTGGATTAACGAGGATGCTCCTTCAAGAAAGAAGAAGAAGAGGAAGTCCATGCAACAGAAATTGAAGGAAAGGTACGAAGCTGGAGATAAGAGTGTGGGAACTTTAAGAGAGCCCTCAGTCAAATTTGACTATTACGTCAGTTATGCCAAGGAACCTGCCAAGGAACCAGTCAGCCAAAACAAAGTCCAGCCCGACACTCCCGTCATCATTGATCCTCTTGAGGCAGAGAGCTCTGAGTTTGTTGCCATTGTGAAGTTCAACGAAAAGCTAGCGGATTTGGAAGCAGAATATAAGACTCCCATAGAATACATGGTTAACCAAGGCAGAATCAAAGTATCTCCCGAGGAAGACTTCATCAACATCATCCAGGCCAACCCTCCTGTTGGCTACACAGATAAGGTTGTGATATCAAAGATTGGTAAAGAGAAGATGACTTATCAGCAGTGTATAGACAGGATGAGCCAGAACCTCTAGTCAATGAGTCTGGTTGTCACGGACGAGCTCGCTGAGAAATTGCATCAGGCTTCTCTAAATCCCCGCATCATCTTTCCAAGGTACCGGCCTACGAATGATTTCCGACAAGTTTTTTATCAGTTTGAAGTCTCCAGTTTCTTGAAGAACGCTGACAAGACTGCTACTCCCCAGGGCAACAGCAGGAAAGAGTGAAACCCCAGTCCAACCCGTGTCAAACACTTCGAGTCAATAAGTAGTGTAGAGTCCAGAGTCGTTAGGTTCAAGAGTCATGTGAGTCAGGAATCTTTGAATTCCAGTCCTCCGAGTCATCCGAAGGCCTCATGCCTGAGGATTATGAATATGTAGCCAATGTCATCTTTCCTTTCGCTTTGAATGAAATGACAGATCTTTCTGAGTATCCCCTTATTGCCAACTTAACAAATGATAAATTAACTCAAAACTTAACAACAGTTAATAATGAATCATTTGAACAAGATGCAAACACACTAAACGAACAATACATTAAAGAAATCTTTAAGCAGGTTACAGACAAAGAGGAAAATCAGGCCCAAGCTGCCGAGGAGGTTTTGACAAGTGTCAACTTGGGTACTGTCGAGGAACCTAAAGAGACACAGATTGGAAACTTCTTCCAGGAGGTTGAACGGGACAGACTGGTCAATCTGCTCAGAGAATACTTGGACGTGTTTGCATGGTCATACAGGGATATGTCGGGGCTAGACAGTTCGATTGTAGAGCACAGAATCCCTCTAGCACCAGATGCTAAGCCAGTAAAGCAAAAACTGAGAAAGATCAAGCCAGAGTGGTCTATACAGGTCAAAGAAGAGATTGAGAAGCTACTGCAGGTAGGATTCATCAGATTCATCGAATATCCGATATGGCTATCCAACATTGTAACTGTGACTAAGGCCAATGGGAAGGTGCGCTGCTGTGTAGATTTCCGGGATCTGAACAAAGCCAGCCCCAAAGATGACTATCCCTTGCCAAACATAGACATTCTGGTGGACGCCACTGCTAACTACGAAGTCAAATCCTTCGTTGATGACTTTGCTTGCTACAACCAGATCAAGATGGCCGAGGAGGACCAGGAAAAGACAGCCTTCACCACATCATGGGGAACGTACTGTTGGGTTTTACGGGTCCATGCGCAGCGGAATTAAGCATTAAAATCATAAAACCCATGAAGCCCTAGGATCCGTTCTATACAATTAATTTAAATTCCTATGAGATAGAATTAAACCAACCTCGAACGCTTTCCGTTCTTGAGCTATCGAACGATTTTGATTATGTGATATCGAATCACAAACTTCGTTCTTCAACTTGCTTAAACTCTAGGCCTTGATCGATGAACGAGCGAAGACCCTCTTTTGGTATCCACACCTTTGAATGAATTCAAGAACAACTTCTTGATGATTGCTAGATCTAAAACCTTGAAGAATATTGAGAGTATTTTGTTGTGAATTTTGATTGAAAATTTCGGCTAGCTTCTAGGTCTCGAGAACCCTTGTATTTATACTACAATAGTAAGAATACTTCTCCTAATCGTATTAGGAGAGACAGGCTGTCAAAAACGCGTACAGGCCTGATATGTCGCGCGGTATATTAAGCCATTGGCTTAATATGTCGCGCGGTATATATAGCCAGATACAGAAATTCTCAACTATTCTTCCTCCCGTTTAACCAATTCATTCTAGTTGTGTGTGACCCAATAGGATTGCATTATGTTGGCAATGAGTTCGATCATATCGAACCTCATAAGACATAAGCGGACTCTAGCAAGCCATTATGTCTACCCAAATAATGTAACGTAAGAGTTCACGTTTCCAATGGTGTACTTCCATTTATCCCTTTGTCTCACGATGTTATATTGAACACAAGTCATGGTCCTTGTCAACTTGTTATTGTTCAATGCTTTCTCGATTCTTGAGTATAATGATAATTCCAATCATATTGGGGTACGGCCATACACTTTCATCATTATCACTCATCGAGGGGCCTAAGCATAACATCTCTCTTCCGAGGGACAAATTCCTTCTTGACTTATCATCCTTCCCATCATGAATCCGATCATGCCAATGATAGTCTTTATAGATATCGTGTTAAGATATCGTTTGACTAAAATCAAACATGACTTTCATCATATGTAAGGTTACGATAATCTTAGGTCTAGGAAATAAATGAAGTAACCGTATGAGATTTAAGTATGACATTTGACCATGACATAAATCTCATGCGGGTCATGTCCAGTCACTTGTTCTCTAACAAGTACCCATAATTTCAATGTGCATCTCTTATGCATATAATCATCACATGATTATCCATTGACAATTATACTAATTTATTCTCTTAATAATTAGGGACGGAGATTATTACAATAAATATGCAAACTATATAATAATCAAATAATAAACATAAACGATAAAGATGATACATAATGGTTTTCATAACTAAAGCCTAGGGCATTACACCAACAGTCTCCCACTTGCACTAGGCTCCATTTATGTATCGAATACTCATGGATCTAACATGCCCATCATGCTTCTGCCTATGCAAGGGTCTTTGTAAGTGAATCCCTTATGTCATCATCGGTTGATACTTTGTATATTTTAACGTCTTCTCATTCTTTATGAATTCCTCGAAGAACGTCTAAGTGAGTGTTTGGATCACCGTTGTGATTTTGGTTCCATTGTTTGCATAAATGACACCATAATTATCACAACAAAGTTCCACGGATTAGTGATACTTGGAAAAGCACTTGAAGTGTTTCCAAAACACTAAATGAACTTTTGATCCAAACTGCCTCTTTCAGCTACATCATATGTTGCTAAAATATGGCCTTAGTAGTAGAATCGGCTACAATTTCTGCTTGGAACTCTTCCAATCAAAATTGTACCTCTAATAAGCACAAACACAAATCCTAATTGCGATTTTAAAATAACTTTGTCAGTTTGGAAGCTAGCATCTTTGTAACCCTTACAACAAGATTAACTTCCAATCTTTCAAATCCCAAGAATGTATCCTTAGTTCTTCTTAAGTACTTAGGATCATCTTGACTGCCATCCATTGGTTCTCAACAGGATCAGATTGGTATCGACTCATCATGCTTATAGCATACGAGACGTCGAGTCTAGTACAAATCATGGCATACATGACAGATCCAAGTGCCGCAGCATATGGAACTTCATTCATTCCCTTTTGCTCATCAGTTGTCATAAGATAATGAATATTGCTAAGAAAAATACCATGACCCATTGACAAGCTACTCTTCTTAGAATCTTCTAATAATCTTGTCAATGTGAACAATTTGACTCAAACCAATTTATCCTTCTAGATCCATCTCTATAGATCTTTGATGCCAAGGATGTAAGCGACTTCACCCATATCTTTCATTGAGAAACCTTTCCTTGACCAAGACTTAACAGTCTTAAGTGTCGGAACTTGTTTTTCCAATGAATAAGATATCATTGTAATAAACAATAGAAATAATACCATGCTCCCACTGAATTTCATGCATACACAAGGTTCATCTTCGTACTTGATAAAGTCAAACTCTTTGACCAATTCATCAAAACGAAGATTCCAATTCCTTTAAGCTTGCTTCAACCCATCTCATGGATCTTTGCAACATGCATACTCTATTAGAGTTTCTTGGATCGTCAAACTATTAGGGTTGTGTACTATACACATCCTTAATAATCTTTCCATCTAAAGAAAGTCATTTGACATCCATTTGTCATATCACATAGTCACAATATGTGATAATGGCAATTGAAAATCTAACAGACTTCGACATTGTAACTGGCGGAAAAAGATTTCAACATAGTCAATACTATGAATTTGCCTAAATCCCTTTGTTACAATCCTTAGTCATAAAATTATACACCTTCACATCCATGTCGGTCTTTGAAGACCTACTTGCACCCTTTAGTTTTTACACTTTTAGGTAGCCCAATCAAGTTCCAAACTTGATTGTTAAACATGGATTGTAATTTGGATTCCATGGTTCCTAACCATTTATCCAAATTAGGAGAGGACATCGCTTCTTGATAGCAAGTAGGATCGTCATTCTTAATGACTTCCACTTCATCACTTTCCGCAACGAGAAATCACTATTTCTTGAGTTCGGATCGTAACCTATCCAATCTACGATGGACTTGTGCATCTTGAACCGGTTCCACAACTCCTTTGTGAACTTGGTTCCGTCTCTACTCTTGGATCCATGTCATTTTCAGGTTCTTGAACTCTTTTCAAGATTAATTTTACTCCCACTAGATTCTTTATTGAAAAACTATTTCTCAAGAAACGAATCGTATAGAGCAACAAATATTTTGTTCTCTTTGCGGTTGTAAGATTAATTTCCGAAAATAACCTTTGTCAGATTTGGTGCTAACTTATAAGAGACAAGTCTCTTTACATAAGATTCGCAACCCCAAATCTTCATGAAAGACAAACTAAGTTTTCTTCCATGCCACATCTCATGTGGGGCCTTAGGAACCAATTTAGTAGGGACTCGATTCAGTGTAACCGCATTATTTCTAATGCATATCCTCAAAAGGAAATAGGAAATAGGAAAGTCTGATTGACACATCATCGAACGAACCATGTCCTACAAGGTTCATCTCCTCCTTTCAGACACACCATACAATGTGGTGTTCCGGTTGGAGTCAACTTTGAAACGATTTCATAGTTTTGAGATGATTGTCAAACTCTTGGCTCAAATATTCATTACCTCGATCCAATCGAAGTACTTAATAGTTTTGCCAAGTTGTTTTGCACTTCATCTTGAAATGTTTGAAACATCTCAAACGATTCACCTTTGGACTTCATCAGATAGACATAATCATATCTAGATAAGTCTTTAGTGAAATATGATGAAATACCAAAATCCTCCCCTAGCAATGCTGCTTAATAGTTCACATACATCTTATGTATAATGACTAATAAGTCACTAGCCCTCCCACTACTTTAGTGTAGGGTGGTTTGGTCGATAATCCCAATAAATAAGATCCAAAATCCTCAAATGATTCATGGTCATATGAGTCTAAAAGTCCATGTTAATGGAGTTTAGATATATGTTTCTTATTTATTTGACCAAGCCGGCAATGCCATATAAACGCTTTGTTCATATTGTTCGGTTTAGATTTCCCATTTATATCATAGATATCTTCAATATTATTTTGTTTCTCATCATCAAGGATATGAAGACCATTTAATGACATATGCATTACAATAAGACATATTATTAAATAAATATAAAACTTCTTATTGAAAATAAGAAAATTATATCCTTCATCATCCATTTAAGAAACATAAATAATACTCCTACTCAAATCCGGAACGTAGTCATACTTGTTCAAAACAAGTACTACTTCACAAGGTAAAGTGACTTCATAAGTCCCTTATGGCTAATGTTGCAACTTTTGCTCCATTCCCATGCATAGGTTTAATTTACCTTATTTGAGTAGCTTTCTATTCTTTGTTCCTTGCACATTTAAACAAATGTGGGATCCGATCCGGTATCATATACCCAAGAACAAGAAGTCGAAGGGAAAATATCTATCATATAGATATTTGAAGTAGTAGCAATCATATTGCCCTTCTTCACCTTTTAGGCATTCCTAATAAGCCTTGCAACTTTGCTTCTAATGACCAATCTTATTGCGTTGGTAGCAAACTGCATCCTTTTGAGACAATTTGGGTTTAGCCTCTTCGGCTTTGACAACTTTTGTCCTAGGTTTAGCAACTTTTGCTTTACCTACTTTTCCTTCCTTTGTGAACCCTTTCTTGTGTTAACCATTAACACAATTTGCGGATTGCTCCTTCTTTCATCATATGAATTAAGAGCTTTCACCACAACATATATCTTTTGCCTAGCTTGCACTTGGAACATTTCCTTTTTGCGTTATGCTATAACAAAAAGAATAGTTATCATGTGCTCAAGGTTCTTCATAAGAGCCTTTAACCATGGTGGCAAATTCAAGGCAAGCAATATTGTCAGAATCATCAATATGTTTCTAATGTTGCTTCCTTATTTGCCCTTTGCAACATTTGCAATGGGTTTAGTAGGAACGGATTCGTCAAGAACGTACACATTTGCCTAAGAACAATTCTTGAGCGTCTGATCAAATCAGAATAACTTGTACCATTCTTTTCGAATTTTGTCCTTCATAAGGACGAATCGCAATTATCATTATGTAATGCTATTTCTACAACAAAATATACAAATTATATGAACACATATCAATATCAACACATTTATCATTTAAGAGCAAATAATGTATTTTACAAATACTCCCACTAAATCATACACCTTCCAATGCTATTAAGCATAATATGCATTTAATGGGCTAAGATCCAACTTTAATTTAATCTCAAGTACGCTATGGCGCACCGCTCAAGATTAAACTAATTAGGTAGAAAAACATCAATCATATCGTATATGACTCTTAGGACTAAGATCCATCTTTAATTTGATCTCAAGTACGCTATGGCGCACCGCTCAAGATCAAACTAATTAGGTAGAAAACATCAATCATATCATATATGACTCTTAGGATCTTTTATGAGATTTATTTAAGACATCATATGTCTAAGCATATTTTAATCTCATCTTATGCCTTGGGTCCAAAACCATTTTGATAACCCAATTAAGTTCATCCATTTTAAACGTATAGGAACCACCATTTCCTCATCTTGCTCGCAAACGGAATAGAATCAAAGCACCTTGCTATGGCAAGCCCACCCAAAACTATCCGAGTGGTCTCAAGTGTTTAAATCATGGATTGGCATAAAGAACTTAAAAGTTAAATGAAGGTTCTTTAAGGTAGATTATAAGCATATCAGCAAAGATAGTCATAATCATGCACCGGGTAAGTTCCCAGGAAGATAGGTGAGCCACAAGGACTACTTAAGTACCAACTCTTCCTTAGACAGAACTCTCCTAGTCATGCACAATTAGAAATCAACTCTGATTTGGCAACATAATCACTACCTTTTATAAACAATTAGTTTCCTTTTAAAATTTCGCGTAATTATGACTTGTTTCCATAAACAATCATAAAATCCAAAATTTACAATGTCTAAATCTAAACATATTTAGGAAACTATAATGCAATGTTTCAACTAAACATTTTAGGAAATCACAATTCAATGTTTCAACTAAACATCTAATAAAATTCTTAACACTTAAGAACAAATAATTCATGCATCGCGATAATTATTAAAATCATATTTTAATCAATTAATCATGCATATCAATGAATCAATCTAGCATGGACTTATAAACTCAATTTTATAACATCCAGATTTTCATATACATTGCAATAATTATTAAAATCACATTTTAATCAATTAATCATGTAGATCAATGAATCAATCTATCGAGGACTTATAAACTCAATTTTATAACATCCAGATTTTCATATGAACATATCGATTGTAAACACAATCACGTAATGCACAGCGTAAAAATTGAACAAACCGATTCTCGCCAGCTTTGGCTTATTATGTCGCGTGACAACATCAGCCAGAGACTTGATATGTCGCGCGACCTAACAGGCCAGTTAACCTGAACTCCACATGGCTCAACATGTCGCGCGACATAAGCAGCCAAGTAACAGGTATTTCCAGATTCGAACCAATACAGATTACATGTAATTAAATCACGTAAAACATCCTTTTTACAGATTTAATTCAGCATATTTCGAAAACGATTTTCACATTATTTCACATAAACAATTAAAATTCTATCGCATACAAAACATGCAATAAGCATATAAACAATTTATATCTTAAATCTAGCATGTTAATTCAAACTTAACCATACGAACGGGGCTCTGATATCACTGTTGGGTTTTACGGGTCCATGCGCAGCGGAATTAAGCATTAAAATCATAAAACCCATGAAGCCCTAGGATCCGTTCTATACAATTAATTTAAATTCCTATGAGATAGAATTAAACCAACCTCGAACGCTTTCCGTTCTTGAGCTATCGAACGATTTTGATTATGTGATATCGAATCACAAACTTCGTTCTTCAACTTGCTTAAACTCTAGGCCTTGATCGATGAACGAGCGAAGACCCTCTTTTGGTATCCACACCTTTGAATGAATTCAAGAACAACTTCTTGATGATTGCTAGATCTAAAACCTTGAAGAATATTGAGAGTATTTTGTTGTGAATTTTGATTGAAAATTTCGGCTAGCTTCTAGGTCTCGACGTAACCCTTGTATTTATACTACAATAGTAAGAATACTTCTCCTAATCGTATTAGGAGAGACAGTGTCAAAAACGCATACGGGCACGATATGTCGCGCGGTATATTAAGCCATTGGCTTAATATGTCGCGCGGTATATATAGCCAGATACAGAAACTCTCAACTATTCTTCCTCCGGTTTAACCAATTCATTCTAGTTGTGTGTGACCCAATAGGATTGCATTATGTTGGCAATGAGTTTGATCATATCGAACCTCATAAGACATAAGCGGACTCTAGCAAGCCATTATGTCTACCCAAATAATGTAACGTAAGAGTTCACGTTTCCAATGGTGTACTTCCATTTATCCCTTTGTCTCACGATGTTATATTGAACACAAGTCATGGTCCTTGTCAACTTGTTATTGTTCAATGCTTTCTCGATTCTTGAGTATAATGATAATTCCAATCATATTGGGGTACGGCCATACACTTTCATCATTATCACTCATCGAGGGGCCCAAGCATAACATCTCTCTTCCGAGGGACAAATTCCTTCTTGACTTATCATCCTTCCCATCATGAATCCGATCATGCCAATGATAGTCTTTATAGATATCGTGTTAAGATATCGTTTGACTAAAATCAAACATGACTTTCATCATATGTAAGGTTACGATAATCTTAGGTCTAGGAAATAAATGAAGTAACCGTATGAGATTTAAGTATGACATTTGACCATGACATAAATCTCATGCGGGTCATGTCCAGTCACTTGTTCTCTAACAAGTACCCATAATTTCAATGTGCATCTCTTATGCATATAATCATCACATGATTATCCATTGACAATTATACTAATTTATTCTCTTAATAATTAGGGACGGAGATTATTACAATAAATATGCAAACTATATAATAATCAAATAATAAACATAAACGATAAAGATGATACATAATGGTTTTCATAACTAAAGCCTAGGTCATTACACCAACACGTACTGCTATACGGTGATGCCATTTGGTCTTAAGAATGGCGGGGCTACTTATCATAGGGCAGCGACCGCACTCTTTCACGACATGATCCACAAGGAGATTGAGGTCTACGTCGACAACATGATAATCCATTCCAAAGGCGAGGATGGACAGCACTTTGTTGACTTGCGAAAGTTCTTCGAGAGGTTGAGACAGCATTCCATGAGACTGAACCCTACCAAATGCACCTTTAGAGTGACAAGGGGAAAAGTTCTTGGGTATATGGTCACGGAGTGAGGTATTGAAGTCGACCCCCGAAAGATCAAGGCCATTATGGACATGAGGCCACCTCAAACCCAGACATAGGTCAAAATCTTTATGTGCAAACTACAGTACATCAGCCGCTTTGTCAACCAGTTGACTACCATGTGCAAGCCCATCTTCAAGCTCATAAAGAAGAATGTAGACCTCAGACTAATGGAGCCGTGGAAGCTGCCAATAAGACGCTCGAGTGGATTATCCGAAAAATGGCCACCCGTGGTCGTGACTGGCCTAAGGCTGCACCTGGCACTCTGGGGCTATAGAACGTCTGTCAGAACAGCTACGGGAGAAACTCCCATTGCCCTAACTTACGGGATAGAAACAGTGTTGCCAGTGGAGTTGGAAATCCCGTCACTAAGGGTCCTCCTGGAAAACAGTGTCAATGAGGTAGAATGGTTGCGCAGCCGGCATGATGAGTTGGCCTTGCTCGACGAAAGAAGGCTAAAAGCTATGGAGCACACCCGAGCCTACCAGAGGCGAATGGCCAGGGCATTCGACAAGAAAGTCAAGGCCAGAGACATCAAAGAGGGTGAATTAGTGTTGAAGGTGAAGCCCCCTACCAGAGACAACCCCCTGGGAAAGTGGGAACCCTTTTGGATCGGCCCGTATGTGGTGTAGAAGATACTATCGGGAGGAGCAATGAAGCTTGCAGACCTGGACAGCAATCCCTTTGTCCACCCAGTCAACGGTGATAAGCTCCGTAGATACTATGTCTAAAAAAAAAAAAGAGAAAAAAATCTTAGTGCAAAAAGAGTAATGCCCAGCTAAGCTAAAAACCCAAAAAGGGCGGTCTAGGCAAAAAACAGGGCTGCACATAAAAAAAAAAAAAGACCAAAAGAACAAAAATCTCGATAGTTCACCAGAATGAACTATGAAGACCTGAGCCCCTTAGTCTTTCTTGTAAAAGGGGAACGTAGGCAGCTAGCAATGGTTCGGTCTAAACAATAAATAAGACAGTAAAGTTTCCATGAAATGTGTCTTGAATAAATTTCAAAGATAATATTTTTGCTAATTACAAGTTAAAAACTCCTTGATGAGTTCAAGCAAGGTCTACTCTTGACTCTGCTAACCTGCTACAAAGATCTAAAATACAATAAAATTCTTAATAAACTACTGTGTTTGCAAATGGCAATAAGGGAATCCTAAGAAAAGACTTATCAGTTGTCATTCACTGAGTCTTCTTTGGTCTTCTTCCCTTTACCTCGACCTCGTCGAGTGTTCTTCCTTTTCTTCTCTATGATGTCGGTCTCCCTCATCCCAACTTCAGGTATCCTCACTGGAGCCTCCATCAAACCCGTGTCAATAAGTGCCTTCTCAACCCGGGCACGAGTCCGTACTTCCTCCCTCTGAGCCTCAGTCAAGGGAGCGACTTCCGAAAGCCTCTCATATCGAGCCTCCATATCCCTGATAAGGTCACCTAACTGGTTATGGCGACTAGCCTTAGCCTCAGCTTCCCTCAGAGTCCTACTCGAGTCACAGTCAGCCCCCAATAAAGCCTGACGTCTCTCTCCCAAAACGACCTGAGTCGCTCCCATCTCCCTCTCGTACCAGTCCAAGTAGGCCGTGGTCAAGATGGTACTCTTCCTGCTCTTGAGAATAGCTCTGGGTGGGAAAGCAGTATATGTCTAAGCCCTCGAGAAGAATGAGAAGCTGGCTGGATCCCTCATGTCCAAAGGCACCACCTCCATGGTACAGATGTCCTCCCAATCGCCCAACGGCTCCTTTAATGCCCCGAATTCCTGGATACCAAGCAGGGTATGTAGAAGGATGACCAAGAAAGCCCTGGAACCCTCACTACATAGGACTCCTGAAATGTCCTCCGGGTCTGCAACCTCCAATGAGGCAGCCACCAGTGAATATCCTAAGTGGACAACCTAGCCATCATCAGCTCCCAGTCACCCTGATCCTGCTGCCTAGGTGCACCCCTCTGAGAAATCACCCATGGGCACTAAGTAGGCGAAGCCCCCGGCAAAGCCCCAAGCCTCTCCTGCAGCCATAGAGTCAGCACCGCCGGGCTCCCAGACCTCATAAAATGGTCTCCCCTAGCCATCCTGTCGATGCCATGCAGGGTCTCACCCAAAACCAGTTGGATAATATCTTTCCCAGCCCTACAATCCCTGACCATGTCCTAAAGGCCATCATGGCAGACCCCTACGGACTCAGTAGTGAACAGAGACGAGAATACGCAGAGGATAAAGGCATCCATAGCCACCGTGGTTGTAGCCGCATCCGGAGACCCAAACCTGCTCGGGATATCAGAAAGATCAATCCTATCAGGGGCTACCATCATCCCCTCAGCCTCTCCCAGAGAGATTTGCAGAAAAGATGCCAGCTTTACTGCCACCAGAACGTCTCTGATCAGAGGAATCGACACGGCCTCAATTTTCAGACCCCCAATCAATGCTCGGAAGTCTTCATAATTTGGGACGAGCTCATTGTAAGAAAAGCAGTAAACGTGTCTCCGGACGTCCCAAAACCTCGCTGCGGCTCTCAAAAGGTCCCAATCGGGCGGGAGATCCTTCAAATGCCATAAAGATTTGATCTTGAAGGTGGTATCAAACAGCCTCTTGTTGGATTGAAAGTTATGCCTCATCCAAGATTGAAGATCGGACAGAAAATGTTCCCTCTTCCCCTTTTGCAATCTGATTGGTTTTTCCATCGACAGCGATCAAAGTTGATGCCTTTTGGTCAGAAATATGCTCTGGGATCAGTTGGGACAAGTCTAGGGTGAAAATGAAATGAAAAGGCCAAGCCTTGGTTTTATTTTGAAAAAAACCAGTTCAGACAAGACTTCTGGCCGCACGGCTTCATTTGCCTCAAGACCTGGCCGGACGGCCTCTTTTGCTTGCTGCAGAAAAAAAATCTGCAGCAGCTCTAGCTGCTGCCCAAGTGGAGTTCTCACCCCACTTTCTCAATGAAACCTGTACAAAAACATGTCCAAATACCATCCATATAGTTATATGTCTTCACAAACCATTTTGGCCCAGTTTCAGCCCCATTTCCAAGCAAAAAACAGCCCCGAGGCTCAAGTAATATGCAAATTCATAAAGCATAAATTAGAAAAGCAAATAAAAGAGTAATACATTGTTTTCGCCCCATCGGCGCCCAAATAAAATGAAAAACAAATATATTGTGCATAAAAAGTGTTCATTGTCTGTTTCTCTCTTCTAGATCAATCTAAGGAATCCTAAGCCTCCGACTCCTCGTCATCGCTACTCAGCTCGTAGAAGCTAGGATCCTTCATCAAGTCCTCAGCGTCACTCACGTCCGATAGGTTAACATTCACATGCTCGTACTCTGCTAGCTGCTCCAGGATGCTGGTGTTGGGCCCCTGTCCCTGAGGCATGGTACTGGTGGAGGAGGTCGCATACTCTGAGGCCGATGAGGCAGAGGCAGTGCTCCCAACGTGCCTTCTTTTGCACACAGGCTCCTGCATATTCGTCCCCGCCCTGGAAGCACAAGCCAACTTCCTCAGAAGGGACCGGCACACATCCTTCCAGCCCCTATTCTGCCGTACCAAGCTATCATATGAGCGAGCAGGAACCTGAGAAAAAAGAGAAGAAAAACTCAAAAAATCTCAAGAAAGGTTCAAAATTGCAGAAATCAAAGAAATCCAAAAAAAGGAAGAGACACTAGAGATACTTACAGTGCTGTCAGGCGGCAGAGTATACCGGGGCTCCCTCGTGTCAAGGACAGGTATCATAAACCTCCTCGGTACCCCATTGACCACATAGGAGAGATGAGCAGGAGGCATAGGCGGGTCAGTAGGCTCAGCTTCCCCGTACCCTTGAGTGACGGCCAGCTTCACTAGCTTCTGTGGCGTCCTCAACCGCTGCTCCACGAAGGTGGTATACGGGGTAGACAAGTCAAAATACTCCTCGGCCGCCACGCCAGCCTGATACCTCGCTATATTATCAGCCGACCAGTCCCTAGGCTGCAACATACACGCTGGAGGATCGTGAGGTGTGATGGCGTCCAAAGGAGGGACATGGCCATGCTGCCTAGAAAAACGGTCCCCCAAGTAAATGATATCACATGTCAGGCCTGTCAACCACCTCCTCTGCCTAGTCGCCTCCATGGCATCCCCTAGCAGAACCTCTGGGTACCTCCCCCAAGGATAGAAATCAAACCCATCATGACCATCCCTGTTGATGACCGGTCTCACCATCTTGTAGTCAAAAGTGATCCGGGTCTTCCCGGTAAACTTGTCTCTAGCATCTCCCCTCCAACGAATCATGGCCGGGAAGATCTCCGGATCACTCTGCTGGTTCCAGGGAAAGAACCCAATCACCTCACAAAACCAGACCTGCATGTTCAAAACAAAAAAGGTCATTTCTCTCATAAAGTCTTAAGACAAAAAAGTAAAAGAGAGAAAAGAAAGTGAGACTACCTCAAGCGCAAAAGAGAAGCAGTCCATAGAAGCAGCCTTGTTCTGGCTGTACATATCCAGAGAAAAATAAAGCTCCGCCAATCTGGCCTCACCCCAAGAGATCGCCCCAACCTCATCCAGGTTCTCCAAAGAGTCAAGCAGGCACAGCATATCCAACATCCCAGAATTGGCAAAAATAGTGACTGACAGCATCAACCACAAGAAAGCTCTCGCGAGCTGGTGGGCAGTCACCTCATTGGCGGCAAACCCCTACATGCCTCCTGGACTGCCACCTCCACATTCCTTGTCTCCATCCCAAGCCCCTTAGGACGGAGGTCAAACCCAACCAGAGCCCTGGACTCCTCTGCAGTAATTTGGTCTCTCCAAGTCACAGGCCTCCCAGTGAACAGCAAGCCTGTAATAGCAGTAAAGTCAGCTGGAGTCACCGTGATCTCCCCCCAGCTAAGATGAAAGTTGTGGGTGATGTCCCACCAGAACTCTGAGAGGGCCTGGACTAGCCCCTTACTCTTAGAGGTCACATGGATACCTCTACCAATGGCGTCAATAAACAAATCAAGACCGGTAGCCATTAACAGCTGCTTGGGGTTCACCCCATCTTTCTCAAAGTTGGGCATCATGTCCCATAGCTTCACAGCAACCTCAGAAGGTCCCCTCAACTTGTTATCCTATAGGAAAACACAACAAAAATGTGTTAGTCCTTCATCTCATTTCAAAATCATGCATATATTCAAAAGTGCACATATTTTCAAAGAAAAGCATTCATAAGAAATTTCTAGCATCTTTTGCCTAGAAACGTGTCTTTCATCATTTGAAACACGTCATGTCAAGCACATTGTGCTCCTAAACACAAAAGTCCAATTTTCACAAAAATTCTTTGCACATAAGCATTAATTTTTTCAAAATGGCATGCATGAATCCTTTTCATCGTCCAAAATCTTGCTTTCCCATCCATGATCAAGAATTGACCTAGTTCTAGCACATGCAAGAACTCCGTCACATTTTAGACATTATTTTTCTTACTTTATTTTCAAAAAATGAGTCATTCTCATTATTTTTCAAATAAATCACACATGCATGTTCATTTATCCCTTTAGCCTCATAGGTTAATCATCAAATTCTCAAAATCATCAACAAAATTCATAGGAAAATTTGAAAAATTCCTAAAAATCGGGTCAAGCCCTAAATCAATCAAAAATTGATAGAATCAAGCAAATCAAGAATGCTTACCCCAACAGATTGAGGTTTCGTAGATTTGTATTCTCCCCTACCGGGATAAAGCTCAGATGGAGGCGTGTTGAAGTCATACTTCCTCTCCGTTCGAACGAGCTCCCTCCTCCTCCTCCTGGTGGCTTCCGATATGTTCCTCCGTGCTTGCCTAGGTACTGGGTTCCCTTCCGGATCCATCCTAAGCCAAGAAAGCAAGAGAATTGAAAATTTTTTGAAAAATCTCTCTTTTCTCTCTCCCTCTTCCTCGGCACAAGCAAAATAGCAATGATGTTTTCCCGTTCAAATCCAGTTTAAATAATCTGGTGAAATTGAATTCAAAGTCGTACGGCCTCTTTTTCCCTCATCTCATGCCGGTCGGCCTCATTTGCTCTGAGCAGAAATTACATCTTTGCCCCTGGACTTTCCACTTAGGCATATAACTCCTGTTATTTCTTAACCAGAGTAATGCTGTTTCCCAAGGATATCCGTTATCTCTAAGAAAATAAGCTTTCCTCCCGAGTCGCCTCCGTTACTTTCGTTATAATGGATAACGCTAGGTGACATCCTCCGAATTGTCAAAACTTAAACTTTAGCAACCTCTGTCTCATAAGATAGTGAAGTACACTCAAGTTCTCCAAAGTTTAGCTACCTCTGTCTCATAAGATAGTGAAGTACGCTCAAGTTCTCCAAACTTTAGCTACCTCTGTCTCATAAGATAGTGAAGTACGCTCAAGTTCTCCAAACATTAGATACCTCTATCTCACAGATGGTGAAGTACGCTCAAGTTCTCCAAACTTTAGCTACCTCTATCTCACAGATGGTGAAGTACGCTCGAGTTCTCCAAACTTTAGCTACCTCTATCTCACAGATGGTGAAGTACGCTCAAGTTCTCCAAACTTTAGCTACCTCTGTCTCATAAGATAGTGAAGTACGCTCAAGTTTCCAAACTTTAGCTACCTCTATCTCACAGATGGTGAAGTACGCTCAAGTTCTCCAAACTTTAGCTACCTTTATCTCACAGATGGTGAAGTACGCTCAAGTTCTCCAAACTTTAGCTACCTCTATCTCATAGATGGTGAAGTACTCTCAAGTTTTCCAACTTTAGCTACCTCTATCTCGTCGATAGCGACGTAAGATTTAGTTTCATCAGGTGACAACCTCCATTAATAGTCAATCAGGTGACAACCTCCATTAATTGTCAATAAGCTGACAACCTCCATTAATTGTCAATCAGGTGACAACCTCCATTAATTGTCAATCAGGTGACAACCTCCATTAATTGTCAAATCAGGTGACAACCTCCATTAATTGTCAATCAGGTGACTCCTCCACGAATCGTCAAAACCTCAAGGATCCTAGACATCGTCCATGACTATCTAGTGAGACTTGAACTATGACTAAGGCTTGATTCCTCCGGGATACGTAGGTAGCCTTTCATAAAAGGTCCAGCCATTCGACCACAATGGTCACCCTTTTCATTCATCACTCCTCAGTGGTGCATGAGCCTTTCATAAAAGGTCCAGCCTTCCGACCGCAGTGGTCACCCTCTTCCTTCATCATTCCTCAGTGGTGAAGTAGCCCCTCATAAGGTCCAGATATCAGACCACATTGGTCACCTCCTTCATCTAGCATATCCCAGTAGGATCAGCTACTCGACCTCCTAGGTCACTTTCCTTCCATTTCCCAATGCAAGGGACCAGTTTCTCTTTGCCATTCCCCAGTGGATCTATCCTGAACTACGACTTGGCTTGATTCCTCCGGGATACATAGGTAGCCTACTTTAGGTTCAGCCACTCGACCACCTTGGTCACCCAATCCATCTTGGCAGTTCGCCAGATTGGATCCTTTTTTATCGACAACCCCACTTGCCCTGCAAGTGACGTTGCCGAGGGGCTTCTCTAAGTACCCAAATCTGGCTCATGCCTTTCGATTAAGTTTTTCGACAATTCCTCGGACTTTCCTAAAGTTCAGGGGCAATTTGGGAACTTTTCCAAACCTTCCGAGGGGCGAAGGACTTGCTAGGAATTAAAATTCCACATAGTCCTTCGCTGGAAAAGACCTTCTAGAAGGCCACCTTGCATGGTTCTAGAAATAAGCTGAGTCACCACTGGATAAGACCGCACGGCCTCATTAGCCTTGGGGTTACAGCCGCACGGCTTCATTAGCCATCACCAGATTGCCTATAAATAGAGGCCTCCTCTACCCATTTTGATATACAGTTTTTAGCATTGTTACTCTGCCAAAATACCACCACGAATTTACAGAGAGCTGAGAGCAACCAAAAACACCTCCCCCCTCTTCAAAACCCTTCAAAAGTTGGTCCTTCCCTAGGCAAACTTCAAGGAGATAGAGGAACACCACCATTGGTAACCTCTCCTCCTCTTTTCCTTAGAAATATACTTGTCATTACTTGTCATATTGCTCCTTGCTTTACATATTGTCATATATTTTCTTGGTATTTGATATATTGTCATTAAAGATCACATCTTTAGGCATGTAGATCATATATACCCCCATTCCCCTTTATCACATAGGATCCATGGAAGATCCAACCCAAGGATGAACAATAAGACCTCAAAAGGCTTGTTCTATGGTGGATCTCTCACATGGTGATGTGAAAATAGCATCCTTTGCATGTAAAATGTCATCTTTACATATAAAATGTCATCTTTGCATATAAAAATGTCATCTTTTCCATAAAAATGTCATCTTTATGCATGAATGTCATTCCCCCTTCCCATAGACCTTGCTTCCAAGGATTGTCCACCTAAAAGGTTCATAAAGGACATAGGAAAGCCATAAAGGTCCTTCCTTTTCATTCCTAGTCTTAGATTGCATCATGTTCATTACATATGTTAGTGTAAAAATGTTATATTTAGCTTAAAATGCATTCCCCATGTCCCTCATGGTTAGATCTCTCTCCTAGGATTGCCTAGTGACCTTCATAAGGCACAAAAGGGCATAGGATGAGTATAAAGATCCAATCTTTATACCCCTCCCCTAGTCCCCTTTGGTACTTGGAGCATACTAGGAGTATAATGGTGTAAAGGTCCTATCTTTACATCATTTCCTCCACATAAAGATGCCATAGATGGATTCTCCTTTGGAAAAGGATGAACTTGAGCCCCACATCTCCGATCATCACTTGAGACTAGCATAAATGTCCCGAAAGAGCTCAAATCGTCTCAAGATATAGGATTGATGGGCAAAGGTCATTCCTTTCTAAAGAGTCTCATCCTTGGACTTATAAAAACGGTGTCCCTATTCCGATCACATGTGACCCAAGGTCTCATCATGATGATCATAAGTCCAAGATGAGAACGGGACCAAAGTCCCTAACACATCAAAAATCCAAGGAATCCCGAGCGATAACCAACTCATGGTTTATACGTCCGGAAGACCACTTGGTACATTCCCTCCTTTTCAAAACACACATCCCACACACGAAAACACAAAGGCAAGCATGAAAATTGGATCTTGGAAGACTTGCTTCGTCAAGGCTCCTTGGGTGAACGACGATCCGTTCTTCCCAAGGGGTAACTTAACCTCCGGACCCAAATCCTTTTTTTCAAAGTTTTGAGGAAATCAAAATGGCGTGGCAACTCCGTTTTTCAATTTAAACCAGATGTTTCCAAACCGATGTGAGGCGGTGATCCCCTTACACGAGAAAGTGGTTTTCCAAATAAATAAAACAAAAGAGAGCCACGATCTTGGGCACCACATTCACAGCTGGAAATTTTCATTTCCAATAAAAAGGAATATTGACTATTTAACAAACAGCCAAAACTGCTTTCTACACAGGACCAGGCACGCTGAAGTTCCCATCCGCGCGGATGAGATTGTGCCTACAATCTCATCCACGCGGATAAGATTGCACCCCAGTCAACCTATAAATACATCCCTTCTCCCTCGGTTTTAACAGGACAAAAATTTGAAAAACCTACTTCTACTCTATCAAAATCCTCCCTCAAACAGCCCTTAACACCTTCACCACTCAAATTCCATACCAAATTCAACGCTAAATCCACTCCAAAACCACTTCCAAGTCATTGAAACCCTCAAACCATAAACACAAACCCAAGAAACATTGGTAAACCCTTGTTCTCCCTACTCAAAACTCCTTTGTTCATGCATGAATTTCATGTCTCCATGATGTGATTTTACTTGCTTTTTTTTGTTCATCCCCCTTCCATTTGTCCTAGGATCTAAGAGGATCTCCATAGAACTCATTTTCATGGATGATTCTCTACAAGGATCTACATTTTTATTATGAATTTACTTGTCCCTTTTACATTAACTTGTCTTTACTAGTTATTTGCTCACTTGACCTAGAAGATGGTCATCTTGGAGTTCATCTCCATAGATGATCACTTCTAAATGGTCCACATTTTTTACTTCCATGTCTCTTTACATTTTTAGTTCTTACTTGTTACTTGACCTAGGATGTGGTCATCTTGGAGTTCATCTCCATAGATGATCACTCCAAATGGTCTAAATTGTTCATTTCCTTGCAAATCCCCCTCCCTATTCTAAGATGCTCACCTTGAAACTCTTTCCTTGGATGAAAATCATCTAGACTCACAAACTAGGTCACACAAGATGTATGAGATACACTTGAGTATAGGTATCAAGGATGGTCCTCCTTATGGCCACCTTAGAGATCTTCCTCTAAAAGTTGATACATCTTGACATATCCCTTGTTCAAATTTACTTTCATGTCAAATCCCCTTCCCTTTTGCAAATGATATGTTTTTCAAGTCCTAATGTACCCCCGGGATGGCTTGATTAAGTGGATTCAACACTTATACCACTAATCAAAGTCTAGGGAAAGAGAGGACAAAACATGGATGCCAAAATCCCAAACATTCCCTTTGTTTTCTATTTTCAGTTACATTTCCAGTTAAGTCCTATAAATCCAGTTAAGTTTCTGGAAATTACAGTGACTAATTGAGAAACTGTAAAAAATTAAGACTGCAGGTTAGCCCACGCCGATAAGATTGCACTACAATCTCATCCACGCGGATGACATTGTCATTCTGCAAACAGTTTTCCAGTTTCTGTTATTTTTAGTTTAGTCCTTTTTTTCAAACTATTTTTCCAGTTCAGTCCCTTGTATTTCTGTTATTTCCAGAAAACCCCTTTTATTCAAAATCTTTTTTTAAACACACACACACACACAAAAAAAAAGTTTCAAGTGATGAAGACTCGTCATACGAGGCATTCTGGGTGAACGCCAGACGTTCTTCCCGGAGTGTAACGTGACCTCCAAACTCATTTTCTCTAATTTTGGGCATTTTTCCATGTTTTGGCCCCTTAAACTAAAAACGGCGTGGCGACTCCGTTGATTTTTCAAATCAATGATTTAAATCAAGTGGGCTAAGTTGTGGGCTTAGGAGGTTAAAGGGGCCCAAGGAGGTTAAAAGCCTAGCTATTAATAATAAACCTCCTCATTATTTTTTTCATAATCCTTCATTAATCAAAGAAAAAGAAAAAAAATTAAAAACCCTAGAGGGGGGGCGGCGGCCGGTCAGTTGGAGGAGGAGTGACAGCCGGATTTTGGTCTTCTTTGGCCAATATTTCTTCATCAAAATCAAGGTAAGATGATACCCTAAACCCTAGTTTTTATTTCATTCAATTCGGAATTAAATTGAATTAGATATGAATTTTTGAAATCCTAAAACTATTTTAAATCTAGGTTTGGTCATTCTAGATTTTTAATGGGTTAATCTTAGTGTTTAATGTATAAATTAAGGGTTTAAATAATGCGGAATTGAAGGTTATAATGAAGTAATCATAACCCTAGTTCATCTTGATTTGGATTTAAATCTAACACAATTAATATGATTAAAAGTGTTTGATTAAAGAATATATAAATTAAATAAGATGTTTAATGCTTGGAAAATAAAAAGAGGAACAAAAACAATACTTTTGAAAAACCTGGGGTCTCGATCGAATTGGTCTAAGGTGGAATTGGGGTTGTCTCTATTTAGGTGTTAGACTTTTAGTTATTTTGTATAAAAACAGTTAGTTTTTAAACTGAAAAGGGACTAAACTGAAATGTTTACAAAGCTGAAGGGATTAAATTCTGATTTCCAGTTAAGTTATTCACTGAACAGTTAATTAAGAGACTAAACTGAAAAGTCCAAAGTTTCTTAGGGACTATTTTGCAATTATTTAAAAGTTGAGGGACTGTTTTATAATTTTTCAAAAGTTGAGGGACTGTTTTGTAATTTTTCAAAAGTTGAGGGACTGTTTTGTAATTTTTCAAAAGTTGAGGGACTGTTTTGTAATTTTTCAAAAGTTGAGGGACTATTTTGTAAAATTTGGAAAGTTAAAGGACTTTGTTGAAATTAAGAAAACCTAAAGGAACCTTTTGAAATTTAGGGGAAGTCCAAAGACTTTAAAGAAGTTATATCAAAGAGAAAGAAGAAAAATAACACTTTAGTATTAAAAAGAATACTAAAAGACTTAGGTTCCTAGAATAGTAGGGTTCGAAATTGAAAGCTTCCAATTTCAAAGAAGGAAACTTTCTAATTAAAGAAGGTTACCCAAAAAGAGAAGAGGGACCGTAATTAGGAAGCTATCAAGGAATTAGACTTCCATTGAAAGGAATGAAACTAAGTGTCCTCTTGAGGAAAGATTTATAAGAAGAAAGTTTCTAAATTAAGAAACTGCTAAATTAGGAAAGTTCCTAAAAATAGAAAGTTAGTTAACCAGTTAAGGTGAGTCTAAGAGTAACTCATAGGTTAACTAAAGAGAGGAAGTATAGGTACATAAGAAGTAATAAACGATTACTTGTGCCTAAGTTATGTTATTACGTGATTGTAGATTTCACGTAAAGGCGTTGCTTAAGGACGGAAAGCAAAGCTAAGGTAAGGAATTACGTTCCTAAACACTTTGTGTATCAATTTCGTTTGAAAACTCCATCGAGTCTTTTCAAAACATGAATGCTATCTGTGGCTGATAGTACTTTTCTAAAATATCCTTGCGAAATGTATCGTCATTGGAAATTCCTTATTCTATGATGTGATCTTGTTCATGGAATATCTCAAGTATTGGAAATTGCTATGTGTGTTCATGTACCTACGAATGCACCATATATTATGACATGTATGAAATGATGCATGCACGTCAAGTATTATTAGATAACATGAAATGATGCATGTTACCTGTGAATGGATTATGACTTGTATGAATGTACATGCATGTCAAGGTTATATGAATTGATATTGGACTGGTATGATATGTGTTACATACTGGTCTATATTTTTATGCACAGTCGACATCAATGCAGGTGATCGATATTGGGAGTACTCAATGTAGGGTATATCCTATGGAATTGACGGAAGTAATGAAAATGTTGGGAATACTCAATGTAAGGTATATCCTATGGAATTGACGGAAGTGATGAAAGTATAACTAAATGTGTAGTTGCCACACTTTCCTTGCTTACTATATATATACATGTTTGAATTTAACCTATCCTTGAATATACTTCTTTGGATTTCTGTTCATTCCGGTTGTCTCTTCATTGAATCGAAGGGACCACGTATGAACTTACTGGGCATTGTTCGCTCATTCCTTCATTTCTTTTTCCCCAGGATCGGAATAGAGGAGAAGGAGAATCGCCATCAGGATGAGGCGAAGCATTTAAGTAGAATAAATTAGTTAATTAATGATTCCGAGTTTCAAGACTTTTATTAGTTCTAGTAATTGTACTTAGCTGTTACATTCGAATATTCCGCACCGATGTAATGGTTTGAACTAAGTTACCTTGTGGATCCGTTTTGGGATATTTTATTATTCATGTTTATGGATTATTTGAATTATGGAAATTCGGGGTCGTTACAGTTGGTATCAGAGCTCCGGTTTTAGGTCTTATGGGAATAATACCTTTAGCCTTAGGGAACCTTAGTTCTAAGAAATTTCTGGAATGAAGGCAACCCTGAACTTAGATTTAAGTCATGCCTTGCTCTAGAATTATTATGTGAGCGAGGTAGGCTAAGTGGAAAAGTTAAAGGAATAACTTACTCGTTGCTTTGGAAGATTAAAGCATATTTATTTTAAGTATATAAATATTATGTATTGAAAATATACTAATGATGGTCTGTCTTGATTATAGGAGATGATCAGGAGATATTCTTTGAGTTTTGGCTGGTACTATGATCTAGAAGAGTCAAAAGTACCTATAGAGGAAGACGAGGCAGTTATCGAGGTAATAGAGGATGACGTTCCTAAGGTAGAGATACTCGAGGTACAAGCTGAAGAGATTGGGAGTAGTGAAGCTACTCCAATTGAAATTGAAGATGATGATCAAGAGTTAGAGTCAGTAAGAAGGTCTAGAGGAAGACCAAGAGGTTCTAAAAAGACACCAAAGGTACCTAGTGGAAGACCTAGGGGAAGACCTATGAAGGTGTTGTTTCACGATTGAAAAATGGGACGTTGAGCTGCTTATGAGTAGAGAAAATGAGTAGTTAGTTCTAAACGAACTCCAGATATTTTGTTTGATTTAAAGAGTCTAATGCAATGATAATATTTGAGTATTTTGAGGAATTGTTTGGGTTTTGTTCATAAGTGTTAAGCGTGTGTGCTAACCTAGAACGAGAAAGTTGGTCGAGTGAAAAGACCATGTGTGAAAAGTATTTGGCTGATTGAAATGGCCAAGTGAGAGCAATGATTGGTCTGCTGAAACGACCAATGTGAAAAGATGAACGGCCTATTGAAACGGTCGAGTGTAATTAAGTATTGGGTCTAGTGAAACGACCGGTATTTGATAAGTGGTCTATTGAAACGACCAATGATCTAATGAAACGATGATTAAAAGGAAAAGGTTAAAATCTTTTGAGACGGACAATTATCCAAGTAACAAACCTATAAGAAGTCAGATTTTCCTTAAATGTCCCAAAGGGGGGAAGGTTACTAAATTTAGGAAGATACTAAATTTAGAAAATTACTATTTTAGGAAAGTGCCTAAAGTAGAAAATATAAAAATTACTATTTTAGGAAAGTACCTAAAATAGAAAGTGTAGAAATTACTATTTTAGGAAAGTACCTAAAATAGAAAGTGTAAAACAGAAAGTATAGAAGCTCCTATTTTAGGAAAGTACCTAAAATAGAAAGTGTAAAATAGAAAGTATAGAAGTTCCTATTTTAGGAAAGTACCTAAAAATAGAAAGTATAAAGTAGAAAGTATGAAAGTTACTATTTTAGGAAAGTTGCCTAAAATAGAAAGCTTAGTTAACCAAACCAAGGAGTCAAGAATAACTCGTAGGTTAACAAGAAGAACTATTAAAGTGTTTTAGAAACAGAAAATCTTCAAAAGTTAAAATCTAGTCTGTTGAGACGGAGATAAGAAAGTTAATTATAGTCTGTTGAGACGAAAAAAAAAATTAATTATCGTCTGTTGAGATGGAAATATAGAACCAAAGTCAGTCTTTTGAGGCAGAACCGCAAAGTATTAACTAGCCAGACAGCTACGTATGTATATGTAGTGAGTTAGTTAAACTAAATATTATAGTTATTAGTACTTATTAAAGAAGCTAGTGGACCGAAAAGTGCCACTGGAAACTGGAAGCTGGGACCAAGATGAGACCAGTAACAAAAGGAAAGCTACGGATAAGAACCGTGGAAAGAAGGTACTGCAAGCAAGTACCAGAATAAGAATTCCGATAATCGCAAGGATGGGAACAAAATTGATGCCCAAGGGCGAGGAACTACTGAGAAATGTCAAGTGTGCGAGGGGAAGCACAAGACTGATGAATGCTGGTATAAGGGAAAGAAATGTTACAATTGTGACAAAGATGGGACATCCGTAGTGGAAATACCCAGAACCAAAGGAAGCTGGAATTGCTCAAGGAGAAAAGATGATAAAAAGAACTGGTAGTGGTGTAGACGAGCGTTACCATGATGGTCAAGGACGCAAGAGCCACCAATGAATTTGTTGAAGATACAATTCAGCTCTATGCTAGTAATGTGTATGCATTATTTGATTCTGGTGCTACGCATTCAATTATTAGTACTTGTTTGGTAAAGAAATTGAACTTGGAACCTGAGGCATTAGAATTACCTCTGGTCATAGATACTCCGACGAGAGAGACAATTCCTATTTCATATGCATATAAGTGTTGTCCTTTGAAAATAGGAGAAAGAGAACTCAAGGTTGATCTTACCGAGTTAGAAATGAATGAAACTGATATCATCTTGGGGATAGATTGGTTAGCTGCTTACCATGCCAAGATAGACTGCGTTAAGAAAGAAGTTTACTTCAGATTACCCTCTGGAGAAGAGTTTTAATTACCAAGAATCGAATCCTAGAACCCAATTAAGCTTTATTTCAGTGATGAAAGCCCGAATGATATTGGATAAAGGATTGATATGGCCGAGTGTTTCACCGTGGAGTGCACCGGTACTATTTGTGAAAAAGAAAGATGGATCGATGAGGATGTGCATCGACTATCGAGAATGGAATCATGTGACGGTAAGGAACCAGTACCGTTACCTAGGATAGATGACTTATTTGACCAACATCGGGGAGCATGTTACTTCTCGAAGATAAATTTGAGGACTGGTTACCATCAGTTAAGAGTAAAGAAATAAGATATTGCAAACGGCCTTTAGGACAAGGTACGGTCACTACAAGTTTTGGTTATGCCGTTCGGATTGACTAATGCGCCGACAGCATTCATGGAACTGATGAATAGGATAATTTCAGAAGTTCTTGGATAAATGTGTGATTGTATTCATTGAGGATGTTTTGGTATATTCAGAGACTAAGGGGGAGCATGAAGAGCACGTGAGGTTAGTGCTGCAAATTCTGAAAGAACAACAATTGTATGCTAAATTCAAGAAGTACGAATTTTGGCTAGAGAAAGTGGCATTCTTAGGACATGTGGTATCTAAGGATGAAGTTGCAGTGGATCCAACAAAACTAGAAGCTATAGTGAATGGGGAAAGACCAACCACAGTTAGTGAGATAAGAAATTTCTTGGAATTGGCTGGTTACTATAGGAGATTCGTTGGAAGGATTCTCTAAGTTGTCAGGACCGTTAATTATATTAACGCAGAAAGAAGCAAGGTTCGTTTGGTCAGAAGAATGTGAAAAGAATTTTCAGGAACTAAATCAAAGATTAGTGTCTACACCAGTTTTTACGTTACCATCTGGATCAGGCGAATCTATAATTCAGAGTGATGCTTCGCATAAAGGATTAGGCTGCGTGTTGATGCAGAATGATAAGGTTATAGCCTACGTGTCAAGAAAAAAAATCGTGAGAAGAAGTACCCAACTCATGATTTGGGGTTCGCAACAGTGGTGTTTGCATTAAAGATCTGGAGACATTAATTGTATGGTGTGACGTGTCAGATATACACTGATCACAAAAGTTTGAAGTATATATTCACTCAGAAGGAATTAAATATGAGACAGAGAAGGTGGTTAAAGTTACTGAAGGATTACGATTGTACGATATTGTATCATCCTGGAAAAGCCAATAAGGTGGCTGATGCATTAAGTAGGAAGAATCATGGAAGTCTAGCGATGCTAGTTTCGAAGGGGATCAGTTCATGGGAAAACATGGAAATTTCAAGCTTAGAAGTACGAGTGAAAGGGTATCTAGCTCAGTTAATTGTTCAACCTACGCTTTTGGAGAGAATCAAGGAGGCCCAAGGTGTAGATGATGAGAGGGATGCTCTTGTAGGGAAAGGACAAGGAAAGGACCTTCGCATGGGCGAAGATGGGACTTTGAGGTATCAAAAGAGAATATGGGTACCAAGTAACGAAGAGGTAAAAAGAGAAATCTTGATGGAGGCACATTGTTCAAGATTCTCAGTTCACCTGGGAAGTACAAAGATGTATAGAAATCTGCGAGAATCGTTTTGGTGAAACAACATGAAAGGAGATGTGGCTGATTTTGTAGCAAAGTGTTTGGTGTGTCAGCAAGTGGAGAGTGAACACCAAAAGCCTGCGGGGTTACTACAATCGTTACCTATTCCGGAATGGAAGTGGGATCATATAGCGAAGGATTTAGTGGTTGGACTACCAAGGACACTGAAGGGTCAAAATGCCATTTGGGTGATAGTGGACAGATTAACAAAGTCGGCTCACTTCTTAGCAATCAAAGTGACAGATTCATTAGAGAAGTTGGCTAAATTATATATTGATGAGATTGTACGACTACATGGGATTCCCGTTTCGATAGTGTCAGACAGGGACGCAAGGTTTACGTCGAAATTCTGGAAGAGTTTACAACAAGCATTGGGGACAGAGTTGACAATGAGTACAACTTTTCATCCACAGACGGATGGGCAGTCGGAAAGGACAATTCAAACTTTGGAAGACATGCTAAGGGCTACGTCGTTGGATTGGCAAGGCACTTGGGACGAACACTTATCTCTAGTGGAGTTCGCATACAACAATAGTTTTCATGCGAGTATTGGAATGGCTCCATATGAGGCACTTTATGGGTGAAAGTGTAGATCGCCTACTTGTTGGGATGAAGTAGGTGAACGGAAATTGACAGGACCAGAACTAGTCCAAGTAACTGTGGACAAGGTACAACAGATTCGTAAATGGTTGTTAACGGCACAAAGTAGACAGAAATCGTACGCAGACAACAGACGACGCGATTTAGAATTTCAAGTGGGAGATCATGTGTTTTTTGAAGATCTCACCAACCAAAGGTGTTATGAGATTTGTTATAAAAGGAAAGTTGAGTCCAAGGTACGTAGGACCGTTTGAAATTTTGGATAAGGTTGGGAAGGTGGCATATCGATTAGCTTTACCACCTGTACTCGCTGGGGTACACAATGTATTTCACGTATCCATGTTAAGGAAGTATATGGCAGATGCAAGTCACGTAATTGAATACAAGCAGCTAAGGCTTCGGACGGACTTGAGTTACGATGAGAAACCGATTAAGATTGTGGATCGGAAGGACCAAAATCTGCGAAGACGAGTTATCCCGTACGTGAAGGTGCAATGGAGCAACCACACGGAACGCGAGGCGACATGGGAGCTCGAAAGCGAAATGCGGGAAAAGTATCCCGATCTCTTCGAAAATTAAGGTACGTTTAGTTTGGAGGACCAAACTCTTTTAAGGGGGTAAGAATGTAAAGACCCGAAAATTTTGAAATTTTTTTTATTATTTTAATTAGAAAAATAAATAAAATAATACTCATTATTTAGTTTGGACTTAGATTTAATTGAATGGACCAAATCAATGATTTAAATCAAGTGGGCTAAGTTGTGGGCTTAGGAGGTTAAAGGGGCCCAAGGAGGTTAAAAGCCTAGCTATAAATAATAAACCTCCTCATTATTTTTTTCATAATCCTTCATTAATCAAAGAAAAAGAAAAAAAAAATTAAAAACCCTAGAGGGGGGGCGGCGGCCGGTCAGCTGGAGAAGGAGTGACAGCCGGATTTTGGTCTTCTTTGGCCAATATTTCTTCATCAAAATCAAGGTAAGATGATACCCTAAACCCTAGTTTTTATTTCATTCAATTCGGAATTAAATTGAATTAGATATGAATTTTTGAAATCCTAAAACTATTTTAAATCTAGGTTTGGTCATTCTAGATTTTTAAGGGGTTAATCTTAGTGTTTAATGTATAAATTAAGGGTTTGAATAATGGGGAATTGAAGGTTATAATGAAGTAATCATAACCCTAGTTCATCTTGATTTGGATTTAAATCTAACACAATTAATATGATTAAAAGTGTTTGATTAAAGAATATATAAATTAAATAAGATGTTTAATGCTTGGAAAATAAAAAGAGGAACAAAAACAATACTTTTGAAAAACCTGGGGTCTCGGCCAAATTGGTCTAAGGTGGAATTGGGGTTGTCTCTATTTAGGTGTTAGACTTTTAGTTATTTTGTATAAAAACAGTTAGTTTTTAAACTGAAAAGGGACTAAACTGAAATGTTTACAAAGCTGAAGGGATTAAATTCTGATTTCCAGTTAAGTTATTCACTGAACAGTTAACTAAGGGACTAAACTGAAAAGTCCAAAGTTTCTTAGGGACTGTTTTGCAATTATTTAAAAGTTGAGGGACTGTTTTGTAATTTTTCAAAAGTTGAGGGACTGTTTTGTAATTTTTCAAAAGTTGAGGGACTGTTTTGTAATTTTTCAAAAGTTGAGGGACTATTTTGTAAAATTTGGAAAGTTAAAGGACTTTGTTGAAATTAAGAAAACCTAAAGGAACCTTTTGAAATTTAGGGGAAGTCCAAAGACTTTAAAGAAGTTATATCAAAGAGAAAGAAGAAAAATAACACTTTAGTATTAAAAAGAATACTAAAAGACTTAGGTTCCTAGAATAGTAGGGTTCGAAATTGAAAGCTTCCAATTCCAAAGAAGGAAACTTTCTAATTAAAGAAGGTTACCCAAAAAGAGAAGAGGGACCGTAATTAGGAAGCTATCAAGGAATTAGACTTCCATTGAAAGGAATGAAACTAAGTGTCCTATTGAGGAAAGATTTATAAGAAGAAAGTTTCTAAATTAAGAAACTGCTAAATTAGGAAAGTTCCTAAAAATAGAAAGTTAGTTAACCAGTTAAGGTGAGTGTAAGAGTAACTCATAGGTTAACTAAAGAGAGGAAGTATAGGTACATAAGAAGTAATAAACGATTACTTGTGCCTAAGTTATGTTATTACGTAATTGTAGATTTCGCGTAAAGGCGTTGCTTAAGGACGGAAAGCAAAGCTAAGGTAAGGAATTACGTTCCTAAACACTTTGTGTATCAATTTCATTTGAAAACTCCATCGAGTCTTTTCAAAACATGAATGCTATTTGTGGCTGATAGTACTTTTCTAAAATATCCTTGCGAAATGTATCGTCATTGGAAATTCCTTATTCTATGATGTGATCTTGTTCATGAAATATCTCAAGTATTGGAAATTGCTAAGTGTGTTCATGTACCTACGAATGCACCATATATTATGACATGTATGAAATGATGCATGCACGTCAAGTATTATTAGATAACATGAAATGATGCATGTTACCTGTGAATGGATTATGACTTGTATGAATGTACATGCATGTCAAGGTTATATGAATTGATATTGGACTGGTATGATATGTGTTACATACTGGTCTATATTTTTATGCACAGTCGACATCAATGCAGGTGATCGATATTGGGAGTACTCAATGTAGGGTATATCCTATGGAATTGACGGAAGTAATGAAAATGTTGGGAATACTCAATGTAGGGTATATCTTATGGAATTGACGGAAGTGATGAAAGTATAACTAAATGTGTAGTTGCCACACTTTCCTTGCTTACTATATATATACATGTTTGAATTTAACCTATCCTTGAATATACTTCTTTGGATTTCCGTTCATTCTGGTTGTCTCTTCATTGAACCGAAGGGACCACGTATGAACTTACTGGGCATTGTTCGCTCATTCCTTCATTTCTTTTTCCCCAGGATCGGAATAGAGGAGTAGGAGAATCGCCATCAGGAAGAGGCGAAGCATTTAAGTAGAATAAATTAGTTAATTAATGATTCCGAGTTTCAAGACTTTTATTAGTTCTAGTAATTGTACTTAGCTGTTACATTCGAATATTCCGCACCGATGTAATGGTTTGAACTAAGTTACCTTGTGGATCCGTTTTGGGATATTTTATTATTCATGTTTATGGATTATTTGAATTATGGAAATTCGGGGTCGTTACAGTTTTAATCTCATCTATACCTTGGGTCAAAACACTTTTGAAAGCACCAATTAAGTTTAACATTTTTCAAACGTATGAGACACATAGAACGATGCACCCAACTGAGTTGAAACTACATCAACCGTTATCTCATCTTGATCCATATTAGGATATAATGATGTAGCCAACTGAGTCGAAACTACATCAAAATACCCGAATATTTCACAAGTATTCTAATTAAGGGGTGGCATAAAACTTAAACATTTAAGAAGGTTTTTCCACATAGAAACAAACATCGCATGGTTGTATATGAAACTTATGTATACATAATCATGTTATATCGCATATAATTGTTTTCATGAAACAATACACATAAAATCATCAATTTATATCATCAAGCATGTTAAAGCATATAATCCAATTATATCTAGCAGGTCAATTTAACCTAATCATGATTAAACGCGACTCTGATACCACTGTTGGGTTTTGGGGTTACATACGCAGCGGAAGACTTGGAATAAATCACAAAACCCTAGCCATGAATCCGTCTAATATGAATAGATTAAAATATGAATATAGATTTACTAACCTTTGTTGCGAGTTTTTCTTTCGTTCACGAATCGTAATTCACCTTGAATCGTAGACAAAACATTGATCTTCTTCCTTCTTCTTCCTTGTTCTTCCTTCCGATGAATCAACAACGGTAGGCCTTCAAGCTTTAGGTGATAAAGAAATCACCCTCTATCGGTAATCCACACGCGAACGAACCAAGATTGAATCTTGTTGGATTGCTAGATGATCCTCGATTGTTGAAACTCTTTTCAACAATCTATGGCTAATATGGAATTGAATCTAGGGTGTTTTAATATTTGATTCGTAATCAAAATCAACCAATTTGTGTTTCTCCAACCCCAAAATTTGTGTGTATTGGCTAAGGATAAGGGGGCTATTTATACTTTATAAATATCCCTAACAGTTAGGGAGAAGAGCCCTAATCTAAGCCAAAACAGATCTGCTGAGTCGTCGATATGCACGGCCGCGTACTTAAAGATGCACGGCCGTGCAACCACTTGCACGGGCGTTCGCTTTAAAATGCATGGCTGCTCCAGCATTCTTGCACAGGCATGCAGATTACAACGCACGGCCGTGCAACCCCTTTGCCTGGGCGTGCTCTTTAACCTGCACGACTGTGCAACAGCCCCGGAATTCCTTTTCCAGATTTGAGCCATTTTCAATCCGTTCTTTATGTGTGACCCTATAGGAATTATATTTATGTTGGTAGTGAGTTGAAACATCGATCCTCACAAGACATAAGTGGTTTCTAGCAATCCATTATGTGCACCCAATTAATATAACATCAAAGCTTGATTCTTTAATAGATCATTGTCACAATCCCTTTGTCACACGATGTCATATTGAACATATGTCATGGTCCACGTCAACTTATATTGTTCAATGCTTTCTCGACTCTGAATATGTTGATAATCCAAGTGTATTTGATCTCTATCAAATCTCTTGAGTGTGGCCACACATTTCATCAACACAATTCATCGAGGGGCCCAAGCAGACATCTCTTTTTACGAGGGACAAATCCCATCTTGACTTATCATTCTTCCCTACAAGAATACAGTCGTGCCAAAATAACCCTTATTGCTATCCTATTAAAGATAGTGTTAGACTACATCAAATGCAACGTTCATCATGTAGAAGATGATGATAATCTCAAGTACTAGGGATTCTAATGACACGACTATCATGAGATTTAATCATGACATATATGACCATAGACCATATCATAAATCTCATAGATGGGTCAGTCCAGTACCTTGTTCTCTAATAAGTACCCATAAGTGTAATGTGCATCCCCATACATATAATTATCTCTATGATTATCCATTACTAAATTATACTAGTTATTCACAATAACTAGGGACACAGATTATTATAATAAACATGTAAAATATATAATAATAGATAAATATTCTCTATAATAAATGGTAAAGACGATTACATAATGGTATTAACTATGAGTCAAAATATGTATACGCCTAGGGCATAACACCAACAATTGCAACTATGATGGTAACTCCTTTCTCTATGGCGGACCCATCTGCTTTCCTTCTCTTTCTGGAGATATGGAACTTTTATGCTTTTCCTCTTGGGGTACTTCTCAGACGCAGGGAGTATTGTTTTGTCTACTGAGTAATTAGATCGGTATGAGTAGCATCTTGGACAGGCTCAGATGATTCTGGGGAGCAGGTGTGAGGCAATTCTGGGGCAGGTTTGCAATTCCAGTTACAACCTTAGGGGTACAGAAGCTTGGGCTAACCCTCACGATATCACGGGGGATGTTTTGTTTGACTACGAGACTAGAGTTGACATACTGACAGAGAGAACTCCTGATCTTTGAAGTAGGGAGACATAGATAGTTCCTGCGGAATGAAAGAATACTCGTCGGGGACGGGGGAAGAAAGGAAAGAATGACGAAGGGACAAGCTCGAGCGACATGAAATGACCTTTTGAACTCTGAGTATTCATTCATTGTCATTGCAGACACATTAATTACTAGATGTTTTATGTTATCTTAGCATGTTGTGGGTCGAGAGTAGACCATGCTTGAACTCATCAAGAAGTGTTTTAACTGTAATGATTTGTGATTTACTATAAAGCTTTATCGAGACGCAAAATCTCTTGCTTGCTTCTTTTCTGACCCTTGATGGCATCCAATTTTTGGAATTTTGTGTTTTTTAGACCAGTCAAGCACCAGTCAAGCAGCTCTGACATTCCAAATTCACAATTAGTTTCCCGGCTCCGCTCCGCCAACTCAATATCACCATCATACCTATGGGCCCGCTCCCTCAGATCCCAATGCCTCTCGATATCCCCCGGGATTCAATCTTTTGCCTCCATACGAGCCCCGAAGCTACAACTTGAGGTCCCAATGCCTGCCAGGGACGGACATACCAAGCGGATACCCAGATGTTTAAAAATTGCCACCTGCCAGACTACCTCTTGGGGCTAATGAAAAATTCCCTCAGCTCCCAAACGCAATCCAGCATGGTCCGAATAATCACGCCCTCGGCTCCAATTTCGGTAATCCAGGATATGGATTAGTATACACTCAACTGCCTCCCCAAGATTCCCGAATGGCAATCCCGTGAACTAATCCACCTCCATCTTTGGTTTCTATCCCAGAAAATGGCAACCTACCTCTGCCCAATGATGCCCATATAGCTTGGTTGGTCGAACAGATAAAGGAGATGTAAGGGAAAATGGCCAACTCTCGGAAAGACTTGCTCATGCCCACGGATCCAAGTAAGGTGGTTCCTTTCCCTCCGAAGTTCAGGATGCCAGAGATGGAGAAGTTTGATGGGACAGAATGCCCGAAGACTCACATCGATACCTACGTTTTAGGTATGAGAGCCAAAGGTGCTACCCCTCAACAAATGGCGGACCACTTCCAACACTTCCTAAATACACGGCCTTGAGGTGGTTCCTCAAAGTAAAAGCAGAAAACTGATCCACCTAGGAGAAAATCAGTGATATCTTCCTGGAGAAATACCGTGCCAATCTCAAGTAGGAAACAAACCGGCATGACCTGCAGGCCACCGAGCAGAAAAATGATGAGCCAGTAGGGGAATTCTACAAAAGATGGAATTGGAAGTTGAGCGAGATAATGAACCTCCTATCCAAGGAAGAACAGATGAATATCTTCCACTCCTACCTCAAACCATCTTTGATGGCCTTGATTAGCCGCCATTTATATCCCGACCTTCCATCCATGGTCAACACCGGGACCAAGTTTGAAAAAACTTTGAGTACACAGAAGATGGTAGCCAGTCCTGCTTCTCCCTACCTCTACAAGACAGTCCTGCCTAATCCGGAATCTACCCCAAACAAGGGAAAAAGGGCTACTGAAGCATTCCACTACATTCAGAATGAAATCCAGAGAAGACGTGACCAAGAACCCCCGAGGAATAAACGGCAGCGCTTCCAGCCTTTTGATAACCTTGAGATGCCCTTGAGTCAAGTCTTCGAGGCATTAGTAGAGCGGAACATTCTCAACCCCTTAATAATTATTAACCGGGGAAATCCAACCATAACCTGGATGTGAGCAAATGGTATGCTTTTCACAACTACCCCAGCCACACAACTGTCGATTGCATCAAACTAAAGCAAGCGGTCCAAGGGTTAATCGAAGAGGGAAAGTTGGAACGCCCCAATGGGCTCCGTCGGATCGGGTAATTTCAGTTGGCGACTCTGCTGGGGAATATTGTTTTAAAAACTTAAAAAAAAAGATTTTTAAAACATGATGTGGGTCAAACTTTTGTTTTACCCCTTCTTTGACTATTGTGTGTGTATGTGTGTTTTACTTCTTTGTCTTGCTTATTCAAAAATACAAATAAATGATGTATATATATATATTTGTGTGCATATCTTTAAAACACATTCTGCGAAAACTTCTGTTTTTACTCAAAAAGAAATTTTAGTGACCGCACACTACGCCTACTCTTGTCATGTACACTTGCACACTACAACCCCAAACCCGGAATGGTCTCAGTTTCAGTTCGATTGGTGTTCATATGCCTTTCTTGCGCGCACAGGATCATTCCAAACATCCCATCCTCGTCAGTGTCAACCATGCACTATTTGCGTCACACTCTGTCCCAGACTTGGTTGGTTTTTGACCCAGTCCGTGTCATAAATCCTAGATATATATCCCATGTCGATCATTTTCTGAGTCAAAACCTAAAAGTCAAGGTCACTTGCGAAAGCAAGCTCGGCAGAATCATCTGTTGACCCGATCTTGACTTATAGCTTTAACTCAGACACTACTGACCTATGTCGGATATACGTCAACGCCAATATGACACCATGTCATCAAGCCTTTAATGCATCACCCATGAGAAATATGACCTAGTCAAAACCAAAAAGTCAAAGATCCCTTGCGAGAGCAAGGCAAAGAAAGGTCATGCCAAATTTTTAACCCAATCTTGACTCAAGGGTATTGGCTTTGTTCACTATTCACATGGTGGAAACATTGAAACTTACATGATAGGCTCGGTCCTTAGGTTCGTTTCCCTTTTGGTTGGTGGAAACCGCTTGCCCTATAAGACCTTCCCCCGGGATTGTCCGCCCTGGGAGGTCAAAATATAGGTGAAAAAAGAGGGGCTTATAGACGTAGTGACGGATTCCACTGACCCAGGATCTAGAGTAGTTGCGAAAAATAAGAGAAATCTTTTCCAACCATTTAGGATTCTGAGAAAACATGTTTTAAATAAATTGAAACAGCCAAAAAATAACAAAAAAAGGAAACTACATGTCGCATGAGCTTTCCCCTTTATCCAAAAAAAAAAAACCCTCCCGAGTCTAAATCCTGCCTTTCGCCTAACATTGTGAACCGAGAGTGGTTGAGGGTCCCCGGTTGCTGTCTTTTCAGTATTGAGGTCACAAGGTCTGACAGTCCTTCCGGTTCAGCAGTTCTAACGGTCCGTTATTCTCCAATGACAGGGTCGACGCAGCGAAGGGAATGGGACTCCACCCCCGGGAAATCTCCAAACAATGGAAGAAGTATTGCAAGCTCTCAAGGCTCTTGATAAACACCAAGAAGAGCAACAGGCTTGGATCAAAGATGCCATGCATCATCTTGGAACATTTGCAGTCCCCCAACCGGTTGGGACTTTCATAAAAGACGAAGACGTGCTTGCTCCCTCAGCTTCTCAGAATTACCAATAAGTCCCTCCTTCACAAAGCCACGGAAGCCTAGCAATGCAAAGCAACTCCCGCTCAAAGCCTCAATCGAGTCTCAGTTAAGCAGCTCCGATTTTTCGACCTCAGCACAATCAGTTTTCCGGCCCCGCTCCGCAAACTCAATATCACCAGCACACCTATGGGCCCACTCCCTCGGATCCTAAAGCCTCTCAATATCCCATGGGATTCAATCCTTTGCCTCCGTATGAGCCCCGAAGCTACAACTTGAAGTCGCAATGCCTGTCAGGGATGGACATACCGGGCGGATACCCCGACGTTTCAAATCTGCCACCCGTCGGACTGCCTCTCGGAGTTAATGAAACATTCCCTCAGTTTCTAAACACAGTCCAACACGGCCAAGATAATCGTGCCCCTTGCTCCGGTTTTGTAAATCAAGGGTATGGACGGGCATACACCCGCTTGCCTCCCCAGGATTCTCGAGTGGTGATTCCATCAACAAATCCGCCTCCATCTCTGGGAATCAAAAACCTAACCCCGCCTAATGACCCTCATATGGCTTGGTTAGTAGAACATGTAAAAGAGATGCAAGGGAAGATTGTCCTTAAGAAAAAGGAAAGAGGTTACCAAACACCTCCAAACAAGGGGAAAGAGGTTACCGGAACAGTCCACTACATTCAGAACCGAACCCCAATGAAAAACGGTCTCCCTCAAAAGAAGCGCTCCTAGCCTCTTGATAATCTCGAGATACCCTTGAGCCAAGTCTTCGAGACACTAGTAGAGCGGAACATGCTCAAGCCCCTTAAGAATTATCAACCGAAGAGATCCAACCCGGATATGAGCAAATGGTGTGCTTTTCACAACTAACCCGGCCACATAACCGACCATTGCTTCGTGTTGAAGCAAGTGGTCCAAGGTTTAATTGAAGAAGGAAAGTTGGAACGCCCCCGCGGTCCCAACACAGTCGGAAACCCTTTCCCTAAAAAAGATGGGGTAAGCATGGTCGCGTTTGATGAAACCTCATGTATGGATGAGTCCTCTGCATTTTCCCATGATGATTGGGGACGTGAAGACAGAACCTGGGGCTTCCGAAATGAAGAATTCGGAAGAGATAATCTAAGAATGGCTATTCCCCAAAAATTCTTTTCAACATCAGGGCACACCAATGGGTGGATTGAATGCTCCCCGGAGATAAGGCGGTTCGAGACAGGCCGAGCAAGTGGCAGCGTCAAATATGGCATAACTTTCACAAATGCTGACCTGCCAGAATGCAAAAATAGGCACAACGAGGCCCCCGACACGATCCAATGTGAAAGAAATCCCATCATCAACACTATAGAATTTGATAAACTAGAACACGAGGAGTCCCTAAACCAAGATGGGGAATCAGGTCGGTATTACTGCGAGGAGTACAGGACATATGACCAAGAAATGGATGCTCAACTGAAGCTTGATCGAGGAATCAATGAGTACTTCATCGAAAATCCTCTTGAAGAAAGCAGACCTATCACAGATGCTTTGAGACTTGTCAACCCCCACGTGGACATGTTCGGATCCCAGGAAGACAGCTATGACAGCATAATCGAATTCAACATCCCGATACTCGATATGGGGAAAAGTTGGCACAATATTCTTTGGAACATGGTCAAGGAGGGAAGGATAACATGCCCCGACAATTCAGATATCGTAAATGTGATCCAAGCCAGAACCTTCGCTGTGGGAAACAGACTTTCTAAAAGTGGTCAACGTCAGCAAGAATAAACTCTAAAGAGACGAGTGCCTCGCTATCCTGGAAGAAGCCCTCCATGATCTGTATCACTAAAAACCCTCGGGATCTGGTAATAGCATCAGCAAAGGGATACTTCCAAATGAACAGACATACATCACTTCAGTTTGGCTTGAGGTCGAAGCAAAAGCAGACCTACCCCTGGGATGGTATCTATCAAAGAATGGCTACCGAAACCTTCGTCACGGGCAAGGGATGAGCATCAAAAATGCCACTGAGGAACTAAGTTTCCTTTTTCGGACCCACAGCCAGCAAAGAAGAGATGGTTAAGAATCTTGGTCTAACCCCCCGTTTCCTAGAGTCTAGATTCGAAAAACATCCTGAGTCTGTTGTATTTGAGTTTGAGTCTCTCGAGTCATCTGACGGCCTTACGCCTGAAGATTGTGAGTTTGTAGCCAATAATGTGTTCCCCTATGCTTACATGAAAAATTCGACCTTTCTGATTATCCCCTCATTGTCACTTTAACAAATGATAAATTAACTAACAAACTAAGAACAGTTAATAATGATTCACTTGATAAAGACGCAGACCCATTAAATGAAAAATATAATAAAAAAATATTTAAGCATGTTGTCGAACGAGGGGAAAATCGGGCCCAAGCTGCCGAGGAAGTTTTGACCAAAGTGAATTTGGGGACTGCTGAAGAGCCTAAAGAGACACAAATCGGAGAATTCTTTGTCGATACCAAGCAAGAAGCACTGATCGTCCTGCTTAAAGAATTTGTGGACGTGTTCGCCTGGTCCTACCAAGACATGCCTGGTTTGGATCCCGCCATAGTGGAACACCAAATTCCATTGAATCCCGAGGCCAAGCCCGTCCAGCAAAAGTTGCGCAGGATCAAGCCCAAATGGTCCTTGCAAGTCAAAGAAGAAATCGAGAAAATGCTCCACGTCGAATTCATAAGGTTGATCAAATACCTAACCTAGCTCTCCAATATAGTCACGTTACCAAGGCCAATGGAAAGGTGCGCTACCGCATAGATTTTCGGGATCTCAACAAAGCAAGTCCGAAGGACGATCATTCACTGCCAAACATAGACATGCTGATCAACACCATGGCTAATTTCGAAGTTAAGTCCTTCATGGACAATTTTTCCGGATATAATCAGATCAAGATGACTGAAAAAGATCAAGATAAGACCGCCTTCACCACCCCATGGGGAACTTATTATTATGCGATAATGCCTTTTGGATTGAAGAACGTTGGGGCTACCTATTAACGGGAAGCGACAGCACTTTTTCACGCTATGATCCACAAGGAAATTGAGGTGTACGTCGACGACATGATCATTCACTCAAAAGGATCAGACGGACAACATCTCACCGACTTGAGAAAATTCTTTGATCGTCTTCGGAAGTAAACTCCGTCGATATTTCGCCTAAAGAATATCGAGTCTTCTCCCCCCCCCCTCTACACTCTAAAAAATAAATAAATAAAATAAAAATAAAAAATCATAAAGTCAAACCTCGTAGGTTCTAGTACTTTTCTCATTCAATCAAGTCCTCCTCGGACATTGTAGTTAAGTCTTTAATTTTCCATACATGAGTTTTCTTTCTTTTCTTGCTAGACTTGAGACATTATTTTGCACCCCACATTACATTTAATGAAATGGTTTTGTTCTATCTGATCACTTGCATTGCTCAATATATAATTCCCCAAAGGATTGATGCTTTGATTAATTGGTGTGAGAAAGTCAATCGATAGCTCCCCATACACTTACCATACCCCACACAAAGGCCTTCATCAAGCCATACACTTTCCAAATCACATCCCTACCATCACCTTGACCAAGTCAACGATGGCAGCGAAATCATGGAATAACAAGTGTTGCTCATCATTAAATGATTTCTCTCATGTTGACAATAAGCTAGGGGCTTTTCCTTCCCCCTCATGTGCATCAATCAAGTTCAAGCAGGGGCTTCAAAAAAAAGAAAAGAAAAAAAAGGAGCCAAGGACCCAGCACCGCTAGTCAGAAGCTTAATAGAGGAAGGCAAAGGCAAAAGCGTATCATAAGTCCTTAAGCTATATTCAAATTATTTCTCTTCCCATGAGAACAACGATCAAGAAGCAATGGAATCATTGAAGTAGCTGTCAAATACGACTTGTCAAGAAATCACCTCAAGGCCCGTGCCTCATCATCCAACCTTCTGCCCGAGCCTTTTCGCCAAAGGTCGCACAAATATTCATGCCCTTTCCCCAAAGCCAAACACGATTTGGCCTGAAATTACGGCATATTGAGCTCCTTACCTTAAGGAAAGTAGGCAACCAGAAATGGTCCAATCATAAGCACATGCAAATCCATAAACCCGGTCTCACCACTGACCTCTCCTATACACAAACCTTCTCTCACACCTGACCCAACTCAATCCTTGATACCAGTTGACTTTCTCCTCATGATTAATCAAGCATATCAAGTTTAATTGTTGAATAACCCGAACATCAACAAAGGGTTTTAAGCAAACATGTGATCATTGTGAACAAATAAAGTTTTCAGATGTCTCGACAAGTCTTCTTTTTCTACAAAATAGGAAAAATAGAGCAAAACACTGATTTTTTTGTCAGCAAGGGCTTCCATACACTTTTACAAGTTTTTCAGTACTCATACTCTCTCAAAAGAGTCAAATCCAAAAGCATGTTTTTTTGTGCCTACATTAAATAAGGCATTCACACAAAAAGGGACCCGTTCCCACCTTTTCAAATATATATATATATATATATATATATATATATATATATATATATATATATATATATATATGCCCTTGCAAATGTACATTACAAGTCATTTCTTTCACATTTTTGGTTGACTAATTGATTCAAAAAAATGCATACATAGGTGCTAAAGAACATACCCAACTAGATTGAAAACCCTAAAGGGGCAGTCTAGGTAAAATCAGGGTTGCACCATTCTCCCCCCTTTCTGTCTCCTCTTCTCTCACAAAAAAGAGGTCAAACTACGGAGACCTGAGCCCCTCAGTCCGGGGGGAACGTATGCAGCCTTCATTGGTTCGGTCTAAAAAACACACAAAATTCCAAAAATTGGATGCCATCAAGGCTCATACAAGAAGCAAGTAAGAGATCTTGCGTCTCGATAAAGCTTTAAAGTAAATCACAAATCATTACTGCTAAAACACTTCTTGATGAGTTCAAGCACAGTCTACTCTCGACTCACAACATGCTAAGATAACATAAAAAATCCAGTAATTAATGTGTCTGCAATGACAATGAATGGATACTCAGAGTTCAAAGGTCATTCCATGCCGCTCGCTCTTGTCCCTTCGTCATTCTTTCCTTTCTTCCCCCATCCTCGATGAGTCTTCTTTCATTCCGTAGGAACTATCTCTGTCTCCCTCCTTCCAAGATCAGGAGTCCTCTCTGTCAGTCTGTCAACTCTAGTCTCGTAGTCAAACAAAACATCCCCTGTAATATCATGAGGGTTGGCCCAAGCTTCTGCACTCCTAAGGTTGTAACGGGAACGGCAAACCTGCCCCAGAATTGTCTCATGCCTGCTCCCCAGAATCATCTGAGCCTGTCCAAGATGCTGCTCATACTAGTTTAAGTACTCAGTAGACAAAACAATATTCTCCCTGCGTCCGAGATGTACCCCAAGAGGAAAGCAGAAAACTTCCATATCTTAAGAAAGAGAAGAAAAGCGAAAGGGTTCGCCATAGAGAAAGGATCTACCATCATAGTAGCAATGTCATTCCAACCCAATGAAGGCTCCTGCCTCATTCCAAATAGCAGGGAAATAAGGACGGAATATGGAAAGAAGACTTAGACAGCCCAGGAACCTTGACAACATTGAAACATTCCTGAAGAGCCCTCCTAATTTCTATTTCCTAATGAGGAACACACCAATGAATGTGATGCATGCAGAACCGGGCCATCCACCTTTCCCATTTAGATTGATCCGTCTCCAAGACCAAAGGTCGCTGAGCAAATGCCCACGGACTAAAAGATGTCGGAAGCACAAGCATAGCTTGAAGTCTCTCTCGCAACCAAAAATCAAACAAAGCGGGGCTTCCTCCGCACATGAATCGGTCCCCCATCGCCAGACGGTCTATACCGTGGAAGGTTTCCCCCAGAACCAAAGGAACGATATCCTCGCCCGCTAGGTAGTGGCCTACCACATCCAACAAAGCACTGTGCATCTCCCGAGGGAGCTAACCCTCAAAAGAGTGGCTATCATGCCCAAAGCAAATAGGTCCCATGATACGTCACTCCCACCGTAACACATGAATATGTCAAAGCTATTTCAGCCCCCAACTGCTCATCTCCAGGTTGGCCAAAGCACCCAGAAAAGAAAATAGCAGGAGGATTCGCTCCATGCAAAAAGAGTAGCCGAGAACCCGTACCACAAAAGGCCCGAGCAAGAGCATCCGAATCATGCTCACCTTGATCACATGAGGTAATGACTTGGGGAATCATCACGTACAACTGGCCAGATTCACGAGCCTAACCTTTCCGAAGGAAGAACCAAACAATGCTTCTGCCCAATGGATGTCTGCAACCAAACTCTCATCAAAAGGTAGATCCCTAGTGGTAAACCGTAGCCTGGTGATAGCGGTGAAGAAAATAGGGGTCATGATCGACTCTCCTCAATTGAAGTGGAATGTATGAGTGGTGAACCACTAGGAATTTTAGTAAAACCTTAACGATAGCTAACACTTTTGCTTTTTATCAATACTCCGTACATATTTCTACAATTCGGTCAGAAGCACCGCACGTCCTCAAATATTTCAGCAAATCTGGTCAGAAGCACCGCACGTCCTCAAATATTTCAACAATTCGGTCAGAAGCACCGCATGTCCTCAAATATTTCAACAATTCGGTCAGAAGCACCGCACGTCCTCAAATATTTCAAAAATTCGGTCAGAGGCGCTACACGTCCTCAAGTATTTCAACAATTCTGTCAGAGGCGCCACACGTCCTCAAACATTTCAACAATTCGGTCAAAAGCACCGCACGTCCTCAAATATTTCAGTAAATTTGGTCAGAAGCACCACACGTCCTCAAATATTTCAACAATTCGGTCAGAGGTGCCACACGTCCTCAAATATTTCAACATATTCGGTCAGAAGCACCGCACGTCCTCAAGTATTTCGGAAAATCAGCCAGAGACGCTAGGTTCTCAATGTTGTCAACGTCAGGGAAACAGCCTCAACCCCCATATACCACAAACATTTCAAGCTCATGCGACATGCACAAAACAAAAAAAAACAAAAAAAGGGAAGTAGAAATAACTCCTAAGTTATCACCAATAAAGTGCAAATAAAAGAGTTCATTGCTTGTGAGTACATTGTGCATATAAATACAAATATTTTGTTGCTCTCCTCACTAACATTCACAGAAAAGAAAAAAGAAGAAAAGGAGTCCTACTCTGAGTCATCGGCACCACCACCTGGTAAAGACTCCCGCATCCCGACGCCTCCGCCAGCCACCTCAACATCCTCGGTAAACTCGGCACCTTCCTCGACCGGGTACTCTGTAAAGTCTGCGGAAGTAAGACCTAAGAAGGAAAAAGAAGACGAGCCATCCCTCCTCTCCTTGGCCAGCACCTGCGGCGTCCTCAACTTCCTCCTCACAAAGGAGCCTCCTCGTGCAGATAAACACAGCAAAGGTATGTCAATAAATTTCAAATGCAAGACATAGCAGTAATAAATGCTACATAAAAGAAGATTGTCACATATCATTCACATGTTCAAAAAGGTCCATCCCAACATGACACATTTCATTTCAAAAGGTCCGTCCCATCACGGCACCTTTCATTTCAAAAAATTTCATCCCAAAATGGCACATTTCATTTCAAAAAGTCTGTCCCAACATGGCACACCCATGTTCAAAAAGGTTCATCCCAACACGGCATGTTTCCTCTCTAAAAATTCCCACCCCAATTCTAAAAAAAAATCTACGCACTTTGGCAACTACAACAAAGTTCCATACATTATTCACAAAAAACACCATCAAATAAATTTAGGTCCAGAATAGTCTCAACTCAGGCCGAGACTCCTCAGAATTGCTCTCAAACTTAGGTACAAACGCCTTCCAAAAACAAGCATAGGTATAGACGCCTCAGAATAGTCTCAACTCAGGCTGAGACACCTCAGAATAGTCTCAATATAGGTATAGACGCCTCAGAATAGTCTCAACTTAGGTCCAGACACCTAAGAATAGTCTCAACTCAGGCCGAGATGCCTCAGAATAGTCTCAACATAGATAGAGATGCCTCAGAATAGTCTCAACTCAGGCCAAGAAGCCTCATAATAGTCTCAACATAGGTATAGACACCTCAGAATAGTCTCAACTCAGGCCGAGACACCTCAGAATAGTCTCAACATAGGTATAGACACCTCAGAATAGTCTCAACTTAGGTCTAGACGCCTTAAAATAGTCTCAACCTAGGTCCAGACGCCTCAAAATAGTCTCAACATAGGTCCAAACGCCTCAGAATAGTCTCAACTCAGGCCGAAATGCCTCAGAATAGTCTCAATATAGGTATAGACGTATCAGAATAGTCTCAACTTAGGTATAAATGCCTTCCTTCATCTCACTTAGGTCCAAACGCCTTCATCTCACTTAGGTACAAGCGCCTTCATCTCACTTAGGTATAAACGCCTTCCAAAATCTCAGCCTTAGATATAAATGCCTTCATCTCACTTAGGTACAAATGCCTTTATCTCACTTAGGTATAAACGCCTTCCTTCATCTCACTTAGGTATAGACGCCTCAGAATAGTCTCGACTTAGGTACAAACGCCTTCATCTCACTTATGTACAAACGCCTCCATACCTCAAATCCTCATACGGCCCATAAACCATATCCCAATCTTGGTATGGCCTTGAAACCATACCTCACCCTTATACGACCCGTAAACCGTATCCCAAACCTTGGGGCCCTTAAACCATACGTCAACCCTTATACGGCCCTAAAACCGTATCCCAACCTTGCTATGGCCCATAAACCATAACTCGACCCTCATATAACCCATAAATCGTATCCCAATCTAGGTATGGCCCGTAAACCATACCTCGAACTTATAAGACCCTTAAATTTTATCCCAACCTTGGTATGGCCCATAAACCATACCTCAACCCTCATACGGCCCGTAAACTGTATCCCAATCCTGGTATGACCCTTAAACCGTACCTCGACCCTTATACGGCCCATAAACTGTACCCAATCTTGGTATGGCCCTTAAATCATACTTCGACCCTTATACGGCCCTTAAACCGTATCCCAACCTTGGTATAGCCCGTAAACCATACCTCGACCATTATACGGCCCTTAAACCATATCCCAACCTTGGTATGGCCCATAAACCATACCTCAAACCTTATAAGGCCCGTAAACTGTATCCCAACCTTGGTATAGCCCGTAAACCATACCTCGACCCTTATACGGCCCTTAAACAATATCCCAAACTTGGCATGGCCCATAAACCATACCTCGACCCTCATACGGCCCGTAAATCGTATCCCAATCTTGGTATGGCCCTTAAACCGTACCTCAACCCTTATACAGCCCTTAAACTGTATCCCAATCTTGGTATGGCCCGTATACCGTACCTCAACCCTTATAAGGCCCTTAAACCGTATCCCAACCTTGGTATGGCCGATAAACTATACCTAGACCCTTATACGGCCCTTAAATCGTATCCCATACTTGGTATGGCCCGTAAAAAATACCTAGACCCTTATACGGCCCTTAAATCGTATCCCAACCTTGGTATAGCCCGTAAACCATACATCGACCCTTATACGGCCTGTAAACAGTATCCCAACCTTGGTATGGCCCGTAAACCATACCTTGACCCTCATGTGGCCCTTAAACCATATCCCAACCTTGGTATGGCCCTTAAACCATACCTCGACCCTCATGCGGCCCTTAAACTGCATTTACACACGAACTACGATTGGCTTGATTCCCACTTGGGATACGTAGGAATCCTATCAAAAGGGTCCAACCATCCGACCAACACGATCATTACCTCTCTCTACCGATAAGCAGTCCAAATCGGGATTCTTATTTTTATCAACGACCCCACTTCCTTCATAAGTGATGTCGCCGAGGGGCTTCTGTAAGTACCTCAATCTGGACCGCTCTCCATCTGAGCATATGGAAAACATCGAAGGTACACTTCCCCGCGATTGCAAAGTCCCGTAAACTTCTAAAGGGACCAAACTGATCAAACAAACCCAAGAAGGACTGCTTAGGCATAAAAAACATCAAAAGGGCCCTGCAGGAATGACACAAAAGTTATAAAGCTGTCAGATTACAGCTTAAACCATGCGGACCTCTTTGTTACATGATAGGTCCGCACGAATCAACATGTTAACTTGCCAAATCCCCAAAATCCAGGAAAGTCAGGAAAGGACTGATTAATGTCGGGTCCATATGGACCCCATTGCAAACATGGCCAATTCGTGTGGACCTGTTTGTCCAGATTTTGAGCCTATAAATATAGCCCTCCATCAGCTTCAAAAAAGACACAAAAGCATCTTCCAAACCTTCCTCTAGCTTTCCTTAGCCATTCCAAATGATTCCGAGCCATTCTGGTCCATCCCGAGCCATCTCGGTCCATCCCGACCAAACCCCGATGCAAAATAAACCCCATTCATCCTCAATAAATACCCATCTACCCACACTCACTTATAAACACCAACAAACACTCTACAAATGACTCAAAAGCGGTCAAAATCCTTGACATCACCGAGCGTGAAACGAGAATTAATTAGGGGAGGTTCTGCCCGAGTGAGAGCAAAATTTCTCTCCTCTTTAAATCACCCTAAACAAAACACCTGAGCAAACCCCTCACTTCCTACACAAACAAACCCTATGAATATAGAATGTAACCAATATTGGTAAGATCTCCTTCTGAACTCTAAACAAATGTTTTAATTTCCAAGTCTTTCAATACATTATTGCTTAAAATATATTGTTTATAATGTAGTCTTTATTTGATATATACGTAGACCCAAACCATCTACGTGATCCCATAAGATCTTCCATGCACGATGTGCATAAGAATGGAGGTCTGACGGTGATAGTGGTTTGTTCATATTCCATGTACTGTCTTTTCTTTATTTACTTTCAAATATATTTCATTTCTTAAAACATACACACACACACACACACAACTTTCAAAGAAGGGTTTAGAAAGACTCATGTATATAAGGCGCATCGGGTGAGCTCAAAAATCTCTTCCCGAGGCATAACCTGACCTCCGAACTCAAAAATATTATCACACAACAAAAAGCTTTTTTTCAATGTTTTGGGCATAATCAAAACGGCGTGGCGACTCTGTCTTTTCAACAAAAAATCATCCGTCCAATCTTTGAAACAACTTTTTCATCCCGGTGCAACACGCATCGGTGAAATTACCCGGATCCGGCTCGCGCGCGGTCCCCGGCATCTCGCATCGTTTGGTCGGGAGGTATCTCGCTGCGTTTTCGTTTGTAGAGTCACCACGCAGTTTTGATTTAGCCCAAAACATTGAGAAAAGGCTTAGTTTAAAAAAAATTGTTGTTGTGTGATGAGATTTTTGAGTTCGGAGGTCAGGTTATGCCTCGGGAAGAGAATAGCAGAGCTCACCCGAGTCGCCTCGTAAAAACGAGTCTTTCGGTACCCCTTTTTCTTTAAAAGTTTTGTGTGTGTGTGTATATGTGCTCTTTAAAAATGCATGATGTATATGATGTCTACATTGTATACTATATATAGAAATGTATTAAAAAAGTAATGGAAGAAAGCCTTACCAATATTGGTTCGTGTCTGTCTTCCGCTTGGGAATAGTGTTTGAGTGTTGAATAGTGTTCTGGGATGGACCAGGATGGCGTCGGAACGTGCCGGTGTCTGCGGACAGAGCTTCGGCGTGCCTCGGGATTGTCAGGTGTGTACTCGGCCAGAGTTTCGCCGTGTGTTGGGATCGTCGGTTGTGCTCGGGCAGAGGTTCGGCATGCGTCGGGATAGTTGGTTGTGCTCGGAATGGGCCAGTGCAACTCGGGATGGACCGAAATACCTTGGGATGGATCGGCAAGGCTTTGGGATGGATTGGCAAGGCTTTGGGATGCCTCGGGAGTGCCTCAGGGCAGCTCGAGAGCATCTCGGGAGTGCTCGGCAGGGCTTCGGAGTACCACGAGGGGCCTCGGAATGCCCCAGAGGGAACCGAAAGGGATTGGGATTGCCCCGAAGGGTCTTAAAGGGATGCCTGAAGGCTGGGGGAGAGGGAGAAGAGAGGAGGTGTGTCAAAAATGAGAGGGGGAGCCCTCTATTTATTGGCTTGGAAAATTGACAAAGTGGTCCGCACAGACCTTGCTTGCAAAACCAAATTTTTGGTTTTCCTGGATTTAAGGGAATATTGTGGACTTTAGGAGGATTTTGTAATTATGATGTCTGGGAGCAAAGTGGTTCGCACGGACCAGTCCTGCTTTTCCAAATTTTCCAAAATTCCCAAAAAGTCCTTTTATACTTTTTAATCCCAGAATGCCCCCTCCCCTTGGTTTGGTTGGTGGTTTTTGTGATTTTTGAAGGCTACGGGTGTTCGAGACTACGTTTGTGTGAGTATGCGATGTTTTCCGTGCGTCAGATAGGAAGTGATCCAGATTGGGGTACTTACAGAAGCCCCTCGACAACATCACTTACAGAGGAAGTGGGGTCATCGATAAGATAAGGGTCCTGATCTGGATCGCGTGCTGGGAGAGAATGTGACCGAGTAGGTCAGTTCGTGAGGATGTGACAGTGTCCTGTTGTGATGTGACCGCTAAGGTCGGCTGTGAGGGCATAGTGATGTCCTACTGTGTGACCATTTAGGTCGGTTGGCTGGACCCTTTGATAGGATTCCTACGTATCCCTAGCGGGAATCAAGCCTGATCGTAGTTCGTGTGTGGGTCAGTGTTGTCGTGCACGTGGACATGTGATGTCCTCACGCACGACACAACCTCAGTTAGAGGCCCAAACTAAGACAAACCACCTGGAAATTTTAAAACTTTTGACTTAACTTGAAAAGAAACTAAACTTTAACAATACCCTTCAAGTAATAACTTGAAGCATCTCCACTTGGAGGAAACAAAACATGAACCAACTTTGCAAACATACTTAAAAGGATACACAACATTTTAAGTTACAAAAGTTCCCAAATAAAAGCTTTACAAAAGTTGTTTTATAAACAAACTCCAACAAAGGAGTAATACCAAAATACAACCATACTCCCATCTAAGACATACATACCCAACAACCCAAAATACGCGTACAAACTCCTCCCTGTCCTCACTGGCCAGGTCCTTCTGTCTCAGGACGATCTAAAACATTAAAGGGAGAAGGGTGAGAATAAATCTCAATAAGTTATTATGAATGCAACAATATGCCAAGTAAGATGCAACACATACAAGGTGCATATACACATTGGAAAAGCTGTAAATACCTTACATTACCTTGGTTTACCTTTTCCCATCTGAAAATAAGTCGTACAACATCGGGAGATAAAACTCCACTCATTTGTGAACTGCTTGAGCATATTCACATCTTATAAGACCCATTTTTCAGGGAATCATGTAAGATACTAGCAACTCTGTAAGGCTTTTGGCTCAATACAGATGTTATAACCCCAATCTGTGGCCACAGAAGGGGACAGTCACAGATATAACGTAATCTGATCATATTAGGTCACACTTTCCATAATTGATCGTATTCCGCTATACCCCTAAACATCAGCTGATTAACACAAGTTCAAGAACATAATAGTAACTTGAAATGAAATCCACCAAAGGGAAAAGAATATAACAACATGGTAACTCATACTCATGTTTAAATCAATAACGTAGTGCAACATACATTTCATACACTATTTATATCATAACCAATGGATATGAACTCAAGTAAGGCAACAAGGCATCATAAACCAGCCCTACATAGTCAATGTGTAACAATACATGACCTCTATAAAGGTCCAAGTTCGAATTCCCAAGTTGGATTCACTTTGGTTAAGTTACAATTCAAGGCTACCAAGCATTTTCCGAACAATATTTAAAGCCCTTCCACAATTCCATTTTAACCAAGTAAGATATCATTATGTAGCTAAAGTGTTCTACTTTAATCTAAGTTAAAGAGGGTTCATTTATATCCTAGGTAGATTAGGTTTCTAGGCCTTGGAAAAAGCTTCAGAAGCTGCAGGGCAGGGCACGACTCGTGCCCCTTTGACACCCCACCAGAAACACTCGTCCCCACATAGGCACGACTTAGGAAAATTCCAAGGGACGACTCGTGCCACAGAGCATGAGTCGTGCCCTCTGTCCAGAACCAAAATTCAGCAACCAACATCAGCAACCAAAATCCAAGTTTCCAAAGACCAAGTTTTACTCTGTTTTAAGGTACCTAAAACCAGTACCAACATCAATAATACCACCCCAAACCATTCCATCCCTCTTCCAATACAATACAACACCAACCAATATCATTTAATTACCAACTTCATGTCATAATGCCATGCAACCATTTCCTTTTAACCCTTAACATCATAACATAAATATTAACCCTTATTCTTGCTAATACAACAACCAACCCCTGCTCATTTCAATTCCACTTTTCCAAAACCAATCTTACTAAATAAAAGTGTTCCAAAAACACCAAAAATCATTTAAACCATATCAATAACAACAATAATCATAGGATGAACACTTTTGAAAGAAAATCATAATAACTTACTTAAATAGTGCGAAATGGAATATTTATTTGACCGGCTCCACGCGATCCCCTCGTCACCACGAACAAGAATACGCTATTTGTTTTGAAAACAAAGAGGTATTGAAGGGTGTAGGATTTATGGAAGGGAGGTTAGGGTTTGGTTCTCCATGGAAGGTTGAAGAAGAAAAAGAAATACTGATAAGTGAAAAAGGAAAATGATCTTTATTAAATCCATGGATATCAAGCAAAGTTTCCATTAAGCTCCTTCAAGGTATTACTCAATATAACTACCACCTCTAATTAACCAACTTTGCAACAAAGCACCTCAATATAATAAAATCATTTTATTTAAAATTTCAATTATTCTTATTTCACTATAACACTTTATTCTTATTCCACTTAGACCCCTTTTTCATTAAAATTAATTCACTTTCACCCTAAATTCACATAAGGTAGTTAATGACCAACCTAACTTCATATAAATCATCAAAGCATAGAAATGAACACATAAAGCTAACTAATAGCATAAGATGCATAAGATGATATATTACCACCCGAACCCCACGTGCTCAACATATGCTAAAATAGTGCCTAATATTGGGGTCGTGACATATTAAGGCAGAAATTATGGCGCATTATACAGCTTATTCAACAGCCGAAAGTCTATCATCGAGAGCGACCTACTTCTACCTAGTCGACCCTCCACTGGCGCACTACGTAAATTATCACAAATTTTTCTATAACTTCCTGATTGACAAAGTCAGCTCAAAAAGTTGGGGGCCACTGAATGGAATAAAAGTAATGGGCTAGGGACAACATATAAGGCCCAAAGGTCACAACATTTTAGAAATACATCAAATAAAGTGGGCCTACAAAATGGCTACGATCCTACCGGCCCACCATCATACATCAGTCGACCAAGATTATTGTTCGACCTTCTTTGGTCCCGACTTAGCTTTGTCCGAATTACGATCACTTACTTGTGAAATCTCTGCCCAGCTAATACACGAATTTAGGTCAACCTCGAATGCTCAGGCGGCCTTGACCAAACAACACGTGTGTCTACCCACGTCGTCATTTGTACTGCCTCCTACATTCTCGAATACAGTTACGGTAGAAATATCTCAGTGATACAAGGGATTTATAATCATCCCATATCACCACTATATATGCCACGCTACATAATTGTTTCACCCTAAAAAATCCACTCAACATGTTCTACATCTTGGACATCCATCTTGAGATAACTTCTTGACTTACATCTTCGACTAATGCCTTGAAACTGTTTGTTGTATTTTCCTATTTTTCAGGAACAAAAATATAAATAAAAATAACTCATTTGAATGACTGCGTGGACTTGGTCAAGCAACAATACAACGGTCTCATCCATCAACCAAGGGATAACGGCTGATCTTCATCAACAAATGGCGAGATTCTAGGCGAAATATCAGCATGTCATTCAAGTTGTTGTTTTTTCAGTTACATTTATGCCTATATATTATTCCTAGAGAGCACCTGTATACACGTTACACACATTCTTGCTTACTCTCGTACTGCACTTGTACTTAAAAACTACAATACTCAATAATATTTCTTTGGTTTAGGTAGGCTTTCCAAAAGCCTCCCGAGGTTTTTTCCCTGAACGATTGTTCTAAGGGTTTCCTCGTTACATCCTTGAGTTCATCTTGTTTTGTGAATTATATTTCATTTGTGCCCAAACATCCTTGATAAGACAAATTTGCTTGTTGAAAATTGTCCAAAACAATTTGGCGCCGACTGTGGGAACTTTGGTTTTTTAGATTCCAATCAACATGAGCAATCAGACTTCGGCTATGTCTACCCCCATCATCACAACTGGGGCAAGAACCAGCGCGTTAAGTGTGCCCATGACGTCTAGCACGTATTCACCTGTGGGCTCTAGCGCGGCTACACCTCAAAACCAGGGGCTCAGTCAAGGTGGATCTTCAGCCATGACGTTGCCAGAAATTTCCTTAGGAGTTATAACTACTATGACATCTATGATGCAACAATTGAAAGACCAGATCGACGGGCAACGACATACCAATCAGATGATTTTTAACCACATCGATAGGCTACGACATGATTTCTCAGCTTCAGGGCTCAGCATTCCAATAGTCAGCATGCCGGAGACCTCACCCTTGCAGCCTAGGACTCTTTTCTCTGATGCTGGGATGAGTGCAAGTGGTGGTCAAGGCAACACGTCCATGTTCAGCACCGTTCAAACTGAAAGCACTACCGTCACATCCAACCCGATGCCGCTGTCATCATGTTTCACTTTTGCGACCCCACCTCCTGTGGGGCAAACAGGGAGTTTTAACCTGTTCAATACTCCTTTCAATCCTTTAGTTGCTACTAACCCTGTTGCAGATACCGCCCTTATAAGAGAGGTACAGCAGCTCAAGGACATCCTCATGAAGGTTCCAGGAGTCACCTTACCCTTTAACCAAGCATCTCCAACCAGCCATCATGATTCACGTTTTTTTTTCTGCTATAGCCGGAGTAGAGATCCCCAAAAGATTCCAAGTACCTCCTATGAAGCAATATGATGGCATGACAGATCCTGCAGAGCATATAGCCCTGTACCAAGAAAAGATGGACATCATCAGCATTCCTCCGCATCTTAAAGAAGTTTGTTTATGCAGGGGTTTTGGGTCCACCTTATTTGGTCCCGCTTTGATGTGGCTGACCAATCAGTCTATGAACTTCATCTCATCTTACTCTCAATTAATTAACATGTTTCTTAACCAATTTTCTTGCAATCGTGTGTTTGAAAAATTAACAAGTGACCTTTACAGGATTGTACAACAACATGACGAAACCTTAAAAGATTACGTGTTCAGGTTCAACAAGGAGGCCGTAAGCATTCCTCATATTGACGTGTCAACTGCAACAGAAGCTTTCAGGATGGACCTGAAGAGAGAATCACCTTTCTACCAAGATCTTGTCATGTTCCCATCTAGAAGCCTAGAAGAAGTCAGGACGAGGTCCGTCCGTTTCATCAGGCTAGAAGAAGATGAAATCATTCATGGTAAAGCATCCAAAAAGTCACCTACATATGAAAATCCCGATAGGAAGGCAGACTCGTCTCTCCATCGATCTAATAGGGGAAAACCCTACTCTAAAGTTGACTCTTCCAAGATTAATGTTGTGGAAGAAGATGATGATAAAGATGATACAGCTTATCCTAAAATCAGTGACTACTATTTTTCTGTTGATGTTTCAGGCCTCCTACATGTAATGGACAACGTAGGTGGCAAGGCGAGGTGGCCAAAGGCAGCTGACAAATCATCATCCTGGAAGGACAAATAAAAATGGTGTGCTTACCATGAAGATTTTGGTCATACTACTGATAATTGCATCGCCTTGAGAAAAGAAATTAGCTACTTACTGTCAAATGGACTCCTCAAATATTTGCTGGGGAAAAGAAAAGGACGAGCTGAAACAAAAGAGGCCGTCGCTGACGCTTCATCTTCACCACCTCCTGCAATTAAGGTGATCAACTTCATTACAGGTGGGCCGGACATTTGTGGAACCATGTATTCTGCAGTGAAGCGTCATGCTAAGGATACCAAGGAGGATAAGATGGAATTGCCAATTAGGCATCCAGATCACTCATCGGGAGAACAAATTATTTTCGATGATGATGATAAAGAAGACGTCTTAGATCCGCACCATGATGGTCTAGTCATCACCCTACAGATTGCCAATTGTAAGGTGAAGCGCATCTTAATCGACAATGGCAGTTCAGTCAATTTAATCATGAAGAGAACCTTGGAAGAAATGATGATCCCCCTATCAGAGGTAGTGGGGAATTCCTCCGTCTTGGTAGGCTTCAGTGGGGAAACCAAACAGACAATTGGAGAAATCAAATTGCCTATCTATGTAGAAGGGATGAATTCTATGGAAAGGGTTTGCGTGATTGACTTCCCATTTTCTTATAATGTTATCTTAGGCAGACCTTGGATTCATAATATGAGAGTGGTTCCTTCTACGTACCATCAATGTGTCAAGATGCCAATGCCTTGGGGAGTCATCAAGGTGAAGGGCGACCAACAGGCTGCAAAAGAGTGCTACAAAACAGATATGAAGGTGTGTTCTACTCATTGAACACGGCCCGAAAAGAAGAAAGTCTAATACGCTTTAAAATCCATGACCATGAAAATGACGAATCATACCTGTTAGATGACTAATTGGGACTGGGGGAGGACATCATCCAATAATACAATGCCCAGGCCTACGCTTTGAATAATATTACGTGTAAGTTAAAATTCATTGCAATTTTAACGTCAAGGTACGAACCTCTTTTTAAATTTAATTTCTATTTCCTTTGAATTCATTCTTCCTTTTAGTTAGTCAAAATCCCTACTGACTTAAACATTGGAGGGGTGTTAGCTAAGCTAACACCCAATCCTAACATATTCTTGTGATGCAAGATGGACGCTCCTGGACATTGGATAAATGGCTTTAAAAAGTCACTTGGCAAGCTCCTTAAAAGAACAAACGTCTCTTGATAGTATAAGGTACATGATTTCCCCTTACTTCAAAGCGTCTTTACAATGTACTTATGAAATCATGATTATAACCGCCTGGGCGCACGTCTTTCACACTCGATTTAAAATAGCAAATACAATTCACCTTGTTAGGGGAATCGCATCTGTTATTCTAAAATTCAAGATGTGAACTAAGGATTGTAACATTAACATGTTACCTAAGGACTCCGAAAAGTGACATTTCTACATGTCACCTACAACTTGGTTATAACATCGTTGCATGTTATCTTTATAACTTGGTTATAACATCGTTGCATGTTATTTTTACAACTTGGTTATAACATCGTTGCATGTTATCTTTACAAATTGGTTACAACACTTGTACGTGTTGTCTTTCGTACCTAAATAGAAAAATACTCAAAGGTATAAAGCATCCAAAGCATCATTGCAGTTAAAATTAACCAAAAGACCAAAGGTGTAGGGCCAACCCAACACCATCAAAAGCTAAAATATCTAGACTCTTATGAGCCACTTACAAAAACTCCAAATATAAATTGTTCTAGGGGCCAACCCCCTATTCTGAAACCCAAGTTAACGTGCCAACAGAGGCACGACCAAATAAAACATAAACATTGTTTTAACGTAAATATTAAATTGTTTTTATGTAGCAGGTACACCACCTTCCTTACCATCATTCCCCTTGGCAGATGTTCCAGCTTCGTCCTTCTCTTCTTCCTTTCCTGCTTCTTCTCGTCCTAGCACCTTGACATCATTCGAATTCACTTCACCAACGTCTACCTCTTCACACAAAAATGTGTCTAGCATGGCTACCTCATCGTCAATCTTCCAAGCATCATGTTTTCCAGCCTCGAATTCTCTAATCATATTAATTCTACTCTCCATCACCGCCTTGGTAGCATCAGCCATGAATTTTTCTTTTGCTTCCTCCAGTTCCTTTATATGCTCTTCTTCCACCTTCAACATCCTTGTGGTAAGATCCATCAACTCCTTCTCCACCTGCTCAGTTCTTGCTTTTGCCTGAACAGCTTTCTCACCTTCTACCTTCACCTTCTGGGTTAAGATCCTGATTCGATCCTCCTTCACTTCTACTTCCTTCACCAAAGATCCCATGAACTTCATCACCTATAAAATAGACTCAACAAATAAACACCTAGAAGATTCCATGCAATTCGAAAAGAGGATTTTTTCCCTTCTCAACACTCTCCATGTTGGCCTTCAAACTCTCCATTTTTTAGTCCTCCTCCACCGTGATCACCATGTCATCTACCTTCCTTTTCTTGCCTACCTTGGCTAAGCTATCTCCCTTTGGGAGAGGAGGTTTACCTCCCTCCAGCTTTACACCAACTTTAGCTCTTAAACTAGACATAATGTCATTCACATCGAAGCTGCCTTTGAACGCGTCACTGCAGCATGGAAATGAGAAGAGTCACATGGATATTAAAAATCAAGAACCATATTTATGAAGAAAGACTTTACCAGATGACATCTTGGCTGGACTGGCACTGACGGAAACTCTCTCTCCTCTCTAGAGTCTTCCCCAACAAATTCAACAGGAGTAGGCTTATACTCTCGCAGGGATTCGGGGGACAGATTCAAAATCAACTCAACATTGGCAGCAGTTTATTCAGTCGATGGGAATAATTCCTCCAACGATGCAACTACGCAAAAAGGAAGTAAAAAACTTGTCAAAATGACAATCAAGCAAGATATAAAGATGTAAGACAAGCGATAAATCAACATCTACCTTGGCAGATCCAAGCAGACCCCACCTCCTTGCCTCCCTCCAAACTCGCTTTCTTCACATAAAAGTACTTGTGTTTCCACCCTCTATCAGCAGCGTCTAGACCTAAAACCAAGGGATCCCTACCTGGCCTAATCCTAAAGCTGAATCTACCATTCCCAAAAGCCCTAATATCATAGGTAAAGGCTAGCTCTTCTAAACCAGCAACCAGCCCCTGTTCAGCCAAAATCCTGTCTAAAGTGTGCAATGTACGCCAACCAATAGGCATCAACTGGCAATACAACAATTTCGTGACCTCGAAAAAACGGGTAATCGTAAGGGAAAAGGGGAATTTCAAGCCTATTGTAAAAGGATATTCATAAAAACCTACCTAATCAACAGAAAAGCAATCGATACTACACGCTTCGCCGAGCATAAGAAACTCCGCGTTTGGGGGAAACGCATTGTTTCATTTCAGAGCATCAACGTGGGATGCACTAAAGTTGCACCGTTCATCATCTTTCTTCTTTATAAACCCTAAACATTTAAAATCTTTGGGAGGGGTGGCCTCAACATCAATAATCGTTTTCCCTTTACCCATAAGTGACGATTAGAAAGTAAATGGAGAAGCGAGAAAAAGAGTACTCACCGGAGAGAAGACGGAGATATTAGCGCCGGTGAAGTGAAGACAATTTTTGAAGAAATGTGATTTTTCCTTCAAAATTCAAATTAATATGACGAGACTGCTACAAAGCCCATAATGAGCCCTAATTCCACGAACATTGTGCGGGTCAACCACCTCATCAACTTCCTTTCAAGACCGAGGCGACACTTGTCAAAACATTAAGACTTTTCGTATTTCAGCATGGAAAAGCCTTAATATTTTGGGGGCAATTGTTTCACCCTAAAAAATCCACTCAACATGTTCTACATCTTGGACATCCATCTTGAGGTAACGTCTTGACTTACATCTTGGACTAAGGCCTTGAAACTGTTTGTTGTATTTTCCTATTTTTTAGGAACAAAAATATAAATAAAAATAACTCATTTGAACGACTGCATGGACTTGGTCAAGCAACAACACAACGGTCTCATCCATCAACCAAGGGATAACGGCTGATCTTCATCAACAAATGGTGAGATTCTAGGCAAAATATCAGCATGTCATTCAAGTTGTTGTTTTTTCAGTTACATTCATGCCTATATATTATTCCTAGAGCGCACCTATATGCACGTTACACACATTCTTGCTTACTCTCGTACTGCACTTGTACTTAAAAACTACAATACTCAATAATATTTCTTTGGTTTAGGTAGGCTTTCCAAAAGCCTCCCGAGGTTTTTTCCCTCGAACGATAGTTCTAAGGGTTTCCTCGTTACATCCTTGCATTCATCTTGTTTTGTGAATTATATTTCATTTGTGCCCAAACATCCTTGATAAGACAAATTTGCTTGTTGAAAATTGTCCAAAACAATAATACGTAAAAAGGTAATGTCATTTTGGCTATCCAGAGATTACGTTATTTTCCATACAGTTTATCATTATATAACTCGACATCTTATCATCACGCAGCAGGGTATTAGCCGGATACAAATCTGGCTAGTCGTTTGTTCATGATTTCAGGTCATACTAGATGGATTATAACCTATTGCTGGATTAAGGTTGATCCGGATCCTTTTCTGCGTCATCGCCTACCATGTCTTATTAGAACATATTCTTATAAATGGTGGAACAAATTTGATATTACTGAAATTCTTAAAGAAATAAACCAAGTTTGTATTTATCTTAAAGAGGAAGCTAGAGAAAAAAGCTAAAAGCAAGGGAAAAAAGAAGATAGAGAACTTGGAGGAAAATGACATAGTAGAACTGATCAAATCACAAATTCTTTTGTTAAATCCAGTAACGACTTAAGGAAAGTTAGATTTTTGTATTCAAAATAAATTTTCAATGTTCATTAACAATATTATCAAGGAAGAAGAAGAAAATGCTTCTATGGCATCCACTCGAAGTATAGGCAATGTGAATGAAGATATGGAAGAATATTTGGGAATTGTCACATGCTCACAAAAAACATCTCCAAAATGATCCAACCAGAAAATGAAAGAAAACAAAAATTATTAAGAGGACATGAATCATTTTAAAAAAGATAGGGATAATGCTAAAAGTAGAAGGCAAAAATAAGTGTAGAAGAAAAAACAAGTCTAGTGGGTAAATAAAGTTAAAACAAGATTTAAAGCAAAAGGAGTAAGGACTTAAAGTTGATAGAGAATACATAAAGATGTTGGCAAATAATTCTCAAATACTGAAGAAGAATCAGGGAAAATGCCTATAAAAAGGGTCTTTATCCAATGGAAGAGGCAAGATTTCCATATCCTAGAAAAATTATTTCTCATGTGTTGAGAAACCCTTCCATTTCAAAACCTTAAAATTTTAGTATGTATTTAGATAGAAGTTTACTGTTAGTGAATAATAAGAATTGAACGGAATAAAATTAATGGGCTAGGACCAACGAATGAAGCCCAACATTTCAGACATCACCAAGACACTATTATTGAATGGGCCAATCCGGTTGCCACAAGGCCCATGGCAAAGATCAGTCGACCTAGCTCATTGTCTGACCATCATTGGTCCTGACCTAGTTTCATCCGACATACGATCATTTACTTATACAATTTCTATCAAGCTAAGGCACAAAATCAAGTCGGCTTCGAATACTCAAGCTACCTTGACCTACCTACACGTACGTCCATCTACGTCGTTATTTGTAACCGCCTCCTACATTCTCGGAGACAATTACACCCACAACATCTCCTTGATTTTAGGGATTTACAATGATGCCATAACACCTCTATAAATACCAGACAACTTACAACGTTAAAAGGTAATGTCATCTTAGCTTTTGAGATTACGTCATTCCCATACAGTTTATAACAAACTTATAACACGTTATATCATCATCATGTCGGAGGATCTTAGCCGGAGACCAACTCGGCCAGTCGTTTGTTCGTGGTTTTAGGTCATATTTGCTGGGGATCAACCTATTGCTAGACTAAGACTGATCTGGATCATTTCCTGTGTCATCAGTTTGGTTCCATTGCCGGAAAACGATAAGCGCTAGACCTTGAAACTTTACTCAAACCACAAACATGGTGTCCGATGGTCATACTGCAACTTCCTCCAGTGAGCCAAGGCTCGAAAATGCGGGGAGGAACACAGATGCAGGTGCTGGAAATCGCACTGCAAACTTACCCCCTCCTCCGTTGGGGCATCCCACTAGAAGGGCCACCCGCTCCAATAGTGTGGCCGATGGTGCGGGCCTTCAAGATGGTAGAAGGCAGAAGAGGTCCATACCCAACCAAGGGGAAAGCCAACAGCCTAAGAGAGTCCAAACAGGTCAAACAGTTGCAGGCGACATGGCAGGTCCCTCAACTACTCACCTTAGTAGGAAGGATATTTTGTTAGAATGAGCTAGAATACTGCAGAGCTTGCTCGAGGTACAAGATGAGTTGCTCGAGATGCCTGAGCTCCTAACAAGGATGATAGAAGATCACAAAGGGTAGCTCCGCCTCTCACATCTCATAGGCGGGTTAACAGAGGTCCTAGACAATCATGGGAAGAAAGGAGAAGTGAAAGGCCTCCCCTCCCACATATCCATAGACCCAACTGGTGACCTAAGGGATAGGCTCAACCATCAAAGGGAATAAGAAGCCGACTCAGTTTTGAGAAGGCAGGTCGAAGTTGACAGAGCTCAGCGTAGGTCGCTGTAAAGGGGAGAGAGGTCATTTCTCCTTCGAGAAAGGAGGGAAGCAACTCCCCCTAGGAATGAAAGACAGAGAAATCTCACAAGAAGAGAGCCCTACCGAGAGGAGAGATAAAAGTCTAACTCTGTCTCCCACCAAAGAAGCGACCTGGATGCTAGGGAGCTTCTTAACTTGAAACGGAGGTTAGATAACATGGAGGCAGATCGGGAAGCAACCAATGGGAAAGTCGAACAAAATGACTGCACTCTTCGACCCCTGGCCAAGGATATACTCAACAAGGGGCCTCCTGTTGGGTTCAAGTTGCCCACGTTAGACAAGTATTCAGGCACGACCAATGCCTTAAATCATATGTAGCATTTTGAGGCCACTATGTGTTTGTTCTCTTCTAAGGATGACGTGTTATGCAAGGCATTAACCATCACCTTCACAGGTGAAACATTGACTTGGTTTCGTTGTCTGACCACTGGCTGCATCACCTCATGGAGTTATATGAGGAAGAAGTTCCTTGACAGGTTCTCAACAGTGGGTGCTCGTAAGAAAACAGTCACTGATTTGAACAACATGATTCAGGGCAAGACGGAGAGTACTATGAGCTACTTTACCCGGTTCAAAGAGTTGGTTGACCAAATTGAGGAATACCTCACGGATAGAGAAGTCATCAACTGATTTATAAATGGAGTGTCCTCTCCCGATCTGAATTACGAGCTACATGTAAGGATAGCGACCACGAGAAAAGAGTTGTTTGAGAGGGCCTATGATGTGGCCATGGCTGAGGAATGGAAGGAGAGAAAGAAGGACAAGGGATCTAAACATTCTGAAGTTGGTGAGTCAACAAAAGGGGTACAGGCAAAGCACAATGACAAGAAGGGGAAAAACAGAACTAGATCGACGGAAAGAGTCCCTGAAAGCTTTACCCCACTTACAGTCAATCGGACTGAAATCATGAACACAGTCGACATAGGTCCTCCCGCCTCAATGAATGCTCAAAATAAATTCAGAAGGGACAACAGTAGGTACTGTGAGTATCACAAGGACACCGGGCACACAACTGAGGAATGTATGAGTTTGAAGAGGATCATCCAAAAATGGGTGAATGAAGGAAGGTTGGATAGGTTCGTGAAGGGAGATCGTCCTGTAGGAGGAGATCGACCTCTAAGAGGGGTGCCTGAGCTAAGGCAACCTAGGTTGACATTGGGGGTAATAGCTGAGAAGACGAGCAACACTGCGCTTAAGCACATGATCTTCTAGCTAAACAAAGCTCCCTACGTACCCCCCAGAAGTTGTGTCAAAGAGGAGGTGATTAGTTTCTATCCTTATGAGCTGGCTACAAGCATGGCCGCAAGGGAGCAAATTTTAGTAATTCCAGGGCTCATTGATGATTGCACATCAAGTAGAATCTTGGTCGACACGGGGGGCTTGCAAGGATATTCTCTATTACAAAACCTTCCTCGATATGGGATTGACAGATGCAAGGTTGTCACCTTACTCAGGTCGACTAGAAGGCTTCACCAATCATAGGGTTGACGCCAAGGGGCAGATTGAGTTGGAGGTCGACATCGAACTACACCCTTTAAGAGAAACAGCTAAGGTAACATTTATAGTCATTGACGTTATAAGTGATTACCATGCTATATTGGGTATACCTGGACAGGTCGCTCTAGAGATGGTACCATCTATCCCCATCAAAGGGTCAATTTCCCCACCATGTTGGGAGTTGGGTGCGTTCTAAGCACAACTAGAGAATACATGGATCAAGTGCTATGGTCCAATAATAATAGGGAGTTGGAGATTGATACTCCAGAGGCAAGCTAGAAGTTCTCAAGGTCGGTCACCACTACTTCCAGATTATCTACGATCAAATGTATAGAAGAGGCGACCTATCCCTCACATGACCAACTCATGACTGAGCCGACACGTCCCTCTGAAAACATTTGCATCATGACAGATACAGTTTTGGTAGACCAAGTCATCATAGGCGACCTATGCCTCCAAGTCAACCAAAACTCAAGGGCCTCCAACAGGGAAATAGCCGCTGAGCTAGATGGTATGATTGAAGAAGAAGCTCCACACTTGGGAGCTGAGGAAAGAAAAAGGGTCAGAGAGATCATCATTGAGACTCTACCATTTAGAGATGACCCAGAACTGGAACCAGTTGATGAGCTAGAGGATGTAGAAGTCAACCATTCTTACCTCGAGCAAAAAATCAGAATAGGGAGATAGCTGTCACCAGAAGAAAGGGTGGAAATAGTCGAACTATTGAAGAAAAATACCGATGTCTTTGCTTGGAGAGTAGAGGACATGAGGGGTATCAAAGAGGAGGTCGTTATGCATGGTTTGGAGGTCAACCCCACCGTGAAGTTCAAAAGCCAAAGGCTAAGGATTTTTGTTGCACACAAAGAGATAGCCACCAAACAAGAGGTAAACATACTCCTTAGTGCATGTATAATTAAGGAAGCGTCCTACACTACTTGACGGGAAAGCGCAGTGATGGTTAAGAAGGCAAATGGAAAGTGGATAATGTGCATCGACTTTACTGATCTAAACGTAGCATGCCCAAAAGACAGCTACCCACTTCCAAGGATAGACAAGTTGGTCGACTCAATTGCTGGGCACGCCACCCTCAGCTTCCTCGATGCTTATTCGGGATACCATCAGATCAGAATGCACAAGGACGACATTGAAAAGACTGCCTTCCAAGTTGTTAGAGGTATATATTGCTACACTAAGATGCCATTCGGACTGAAAAATGCTGGAGCTACCTATCATAGGATGGTAAATAGAGTCTTTGCTAGTCAGATTGGCTGAAACATGGAGGCCTACATCGAAGACATGGTCATCAAAACAAAGACTGGTTTTCATGTGGTTGACCTAAGGGAAACATTCGCCAATCTGTGAGCAAATGACATGAAGCTGAATCCGAACAAGTGTGTATTTGGGGTAAGGCAAGTTTCTAGGGTTCATGGTATCACAAAGGGGCATTGATGCTAATCCAAAAAAAAATGCCTTGGTAGAGATGCAAGAGCCTACGTGCATCAAGGAGGTTCAACGGTTGTGTTGGTCCCAAAGGTGGCAACAAGGGTGAAAAACAGCTAGAGGGGGAGTGAATAGTTGTTACAAATTTTTCACCATCTTTTTAAAATGAAACCTCTTACTTACAAAATCGCTTGCAGTGTATTAAAACTGCAAGTAGTATTGCAAAATGCACAGCGGAATTTCTTAGGTAAAGTGGTGTGGTTTATAGTTCGATTTTGTGTGTGCGGTTTTCACAAACATTTAAGTGAGGTTTTAACAATGATTAACCAAAAACAAAATTTTGAACAATGGATAACTTTAAATGAGATAAAATAGATAAAGACAAAATAATCAGTAAAGAACAGTAAGTAAAAATGCAGAAATGTAAGAACATAATATTTGGAGTGGTTCAATCGTAAATGATCTACATCCACTACCAAGATGGTTAGTCTTGGATTTTCTAAGAGTTAGATTTTATATTGAGTATGAGAGAGATTACAAATCTACAAGTATTCAAACTCAGATCTAAAATCTATTCTATGAAGATCAAATCCTAGACTATAACAGTGTATCTCAAATAAATAATCTATGTGATTAATCAAGTGAGGTGTGTGTGTGTTTAACATGATCAAGGCTCTTTGAATCTATATGATATAGAGCACAATGATTCTTGTGTGTTAAAGGCTTGATTTCGGGGCTAGAGATTTTTCTTGAAGGAAGAAGATGAAGATTCAAAGGGTTGAATAATCTTCAATCTTCTTATGAACTCACTGTAATTTCAATTTCTCAAGCAATCTTCAAATGTTGAAGAATAGGGGTATTTATACCCAAGCACCGAGAAAGTAGTTGTTATGATACAGCTGTTGAAGTACTGTACTGGTGCAATCTGATTGGTTCACAAATCCACTTTTGTCCCTTGTTCAGAAGTTGCAGGTAAAGCTGATCAGACCTCAGCTGCAAATAAGGAATGAAGGACATCTGTCACCTTTACAGGATCCTTATAGATCCTGTCCGACACTTAGTCACGTGACAAGATATAGTGGTTGACTTTTGATATTGCTGATGTGGATTCCAATAGTCAAAAGTGGTTCAACTTCAAGTCTTCAATCATTGGATGCGGTCTGGTGAAGATGCGGTTTAGGCGTGCGGTTTCACCAGACGAGGTTTCACAGTGCGGTCTTAAGATTGGAACTGCACTGCAGTTTTGCTAGTGCGGTTTCATCAATTAGGATTCACTGCAGTTCTTTGAAGTGCGGTTTCAGTGTATGAATTCCACACTGCGGTTTGCTAGTGCGGTTTCATACGTGTAGTCTGAAACCTCTTGAACTGAAACCTTATGTCCAATGAGTCTTGTGCCAGTCTTCAAGCCTAAATAAACCTATTCTACAAAATGGACTTACACTAAAAAATTGAAGTCAAAGCTTCATTACATATGGGCCTAAAGTCCAGAAAATAGAGATGAGGTTATGGTATCAATCAAATCAAAGCTAAAGCTCGGAGGGTTAAACCCAACAATCTCCCCCTATTTGATTGATGTTATTACCTACTATAACAAAAGCAAACATTGTATTTGGTAAAAACATGTCCATAAGAATTAACATGGTAAGTCATGTCTCAAGTCAATGCACACACTAGCTTAAGTTATAGATTTATATACTATTAAAAGAATTCAAACTTACAATTTGAAAGTATAAAAAAGCATTCAGTGCATACGTAAAAATATGAATTTTAGTTTAAGTATGCGGTTTAAACTGAATGTTTAAACTTCAATTCAAAAATATGATTTTAAGTTAAGAAAATTTGAATGAGGTTTTAAACCATTGTGGTTTCATTGTTCTACAAACAAGCAGTTTGATATGAACAAAGTTTTGGAACCATGATGCAATTTTCATTACTACCTCAAGTGGTTTGAGTTACAGGTACAGGTAGGAAAGCAAATTACAAGGTTACAAAAAATAGTAAAAAGAGTTAGACCAAAAAATACAAAGAGAGTGCGGTCTAACATAAGCAAAAAGTGTTCAGCAAAAAAAGAAATTACAGAGATGCGGTTTCATTGCTGGGGTGGTCCATCCACGTGCGGTCCGGTGAAGACGGAATGCTCAGATGTGAGGGTTCTTCTTAGTCTTCTCACCTCTTATGTGGTTCGTTGATGTGCGGTCTCCATGTGGTTGAGAGAATTGATAGCGGTTTCAAGTCTAGAATTGTTGGAGCCAACCGCATTGCAATTCTCTTTGGATTCTTCAATAAGCTCATCCACTTCGGCAGCATTCTCATCTAGGTTCTTGTTTAGGTCTTCTATTTTGGTGTGGAATGAGGAATCTAAAGAATTGAAGAATGTATGGATTTGATCTTGAATGGCTTCTGAATGTGCGGTTTGAGCTTCTTGCATATTGGCCTCAATTTCATTTAAGCTCCCCCTCAAAGAGTTATCCAGTTCATTGATTTTTGTGTTGAGCTTGGAGTTGAATCCCTCTTTGAGGTTCTCAAACCTATCTTTAACTTCATCTGTTAGACAATCTAACTTTGCAGTCAGACTGTCTCTCATCAAATTCATTTTCATGTTCAGCTCCTCCTTGAGAGTATCCATTTCTGATTGGAGGCTAGATTCAACTGAGTCCAGAGCAGATTTGAAGGCAGAAGTTGGTTGCGGTCTGGAGTTGATTGAATTGAGAAGTTCAGCTTAGAAAGTTTCTAGGGCGGTTTTGGTGGAGAGGTTGAAAGCATTGGAAAATTGATTCAGCATTTCTTTCAGCTGGGTTGTTGAAACTTTATCTCCCAGGGTTTGAAGAATTCCATCATCCAGATCTTTTCAAAATTCCTCAAAGCATTTTTCAGCTGAGGTTTGAACAATGTTTGATATGGCACTCTCCCCCTTAATGGCATCAATATTGAGGAGAATACTCTTCATCGAAGATTTATAAGCACCCAGCTCCAAGGATTGAGTGGCAAGAAGATGGGCTTGGGTGTCAACATGGTCTTGAAGGGAGCGGTTTGAGGCTTCAAGGGTTGAGTTGGAGGCTGTCAGCTTGACCATAAGGCTTTGGTTTAATAGGAGTTGGCTTTGAATGAGATGAAGGGTGGATAGAATTTGGGTGTAATCTGTAGGAGGGGCGGTTGAGGTGGATGGAATGGTTGAGAAAAGTGGAGGCGGTTGGAAAGTGGTAGATGGAGGTGCGGTCTGAGTTTGGAAGGTGATTTGGGTTATTAGAGGGGTTTGGGTAGGTGGTGCGGTTTGAGGGAGTTTGGAGTGAAGGGTGGGAGTGGTTTGGTTAGTTGGAGGAATTGTGGAAGTTGGAAGGTTGGTGGTTTTAGGAGGTGATTTTGTGGGAGAAGTGGATTGGGTAGTGTGAACAGAAGGAGGAGGTGATTGATTTTTAGGTGAAGGAGGAGGTGTAGAAGTTTTAGTGGGAGGTGGAGTTTTTGAGGGGGGTAGAGTTTGAACACTGTTAGAACAAGGCAGGGAAGGAGTGGGGTCTTTGCGGTGTGAAGTGGATATAGCTGGGCCACCTAAAGGTTTGGGGGTCCAGGTTTTGAAGGCATTGGAGAGAGGAGGGGTGTGATAGGAATGAGCAGAGCGGTCAGAATCTGAATCTGAGGGAGGAGGGGAGGAGGAATAGGAAGATTCTTTATCAAAATATGATGCGGTTTCTCCAGCCATGGGCTCAGTATTTTGGGTCACCCTCTTGAGGAAACATTAAGGCCCCTTCCTGGTGGTTTTCTTGGCCAGCATCTTAAAAAAATTCTTTGGGGTCTCCCCCTTAATTGGTGCCTCAGATTGCGGTTTAGAAGAGGGTTGTGGTTTGGGAGAAGGGGATTTTGGTGGTGAGGAATGGTGAGATTGGATTGGGGATTAAGGTTGGGGTTGGATAGGTGATTGAGGTTGAGGAGGTGGAGGTGGTTGAGTGTTTGGCTGCGGTTTTGGAGGAGGTGCGGTTTGCTTGCCCATAGCAGCTCTTTTCTCAATAGCTTTCTTCTCCAATCTTTCCATCTCAGCCCTATAATAATCCATCATGTCCTCATCAGTCTAAATCTTCTCCTGAGTAGCCTTTGCCACTCTGGATCTAGCAATCAAAGCAGGAATGCTATCATCTTCTTCTTCATCATCATCTTCATCAACAAGGGCCATTTTCTTCTTCACTTGGCTGGGGCCAGCTGCAGTTGATTGCGATTTGGGTGCTGGTGCGGTTCTGGCCTTCTTAGAACGCGGTTCAGCCTGTCTTCTTGGCTTCCTGGCCTTCTTGACCTCTTGCCCAACCGTTTTGTCTGCAAGGGTTCATCTCCACTTAGAATTCCTTTGAGGCTAGGGTGTCAGCTTCCCACAACAGCTTGTAGTTGGCATCACCATTCTTGAGACGAAATAGGTGGCACACATTGATACCAAGAGTTTCTTCTTGACCCCACTCAACCATTAACTCAGAGTTGAGTTGCCTGATCTCATCCAAATGCTGGTAATTTGTGAAAACTACGGTCAACAGCCTGCAGAAGGGTCTCCATCTTTGATCTACTCCTTTCTCCTTGGATTGGTAAGTATCAATGTGGGCAGATAGCTCACAAAGGAGAATTTTTGGCCAGTGGAGGGGCATCTCATTGATGATTGCACGGCAACACGTCCATTGGGAGCTAGTGAAGTTGTTGTGGTTTCCATTCTTTCCGCATACGGACTTCCCAACTAGAAAGCATAAATGGCTCATCATCTCTCCAAAATCATTCCTAGGAACCGTCTTGTATTTCCTAGTGAGAGTTGGAATACCAACCAGGGTTGAACACTACAAGGAAAACCGAAAATAGAGACGAAAAATTAGAGACTGACGGAGTCTGTAGCTAATTTGGAGACAGATTAGAGACAAACCCAAAAATTAGAGACGGATTCAAAATTTGTCTCTAATTTAGAGACGAATTCTGAATATGTCTCTAATTTAGAGACAGATTCAAAATCTGTCTCTAATTTAGAGACGGGTTTTGTATCTATCTCTAAATTAGAGACAGATTCAGAATCCGTCTCTAAATTAGAGACAGATACAAAATCTGTCTCTAAACTTTAGATACAGATGTTGAATTTGTCTCTAAAATAGAGATAAATTTTAATCTATCTCTAATTTAGAGACAGATTTTTGAATCCGTCTCTAATTTAGTGACAGATTCAACATCTGTCTATAAAATTTAGAGACAGATTTAGTATCTGTCTCTAAATTAGAGACATATTCAAAATATGTCTCTAATTTAGAGACAGATTCAACATCTGTTGCAAAAATAGATTTATTTTTATTTTCTCAATTTTAGGGTTTATGAATTGTATATTTTCATTTCTTTTAAAAAAAAAAACTTATTTTATATAACTTTGCATAAAAAAATTCACGACTTTCCAGCATCTCAAATAATTTTCTTAATCTAAAAAAAAAGTATATCATTTACCCTAAAACTCATATCATATATCCTAAACCCTATCTTTTTTTATATAACTTTTTCAAAAAAAAATCACTATTTAACAAAGTCTAAAATATTATTTCCTAGTCAATAAAAAATTTAAAAATAAATAAAAAATAAATATAGGGTAGTCCGTCCCTCTTTTGACTTTTATTTTATATACTTTCATTTGTTTAGTTTATTTCTATCTTTTTTTTATAGAGTTGGTCTTATAAAAACGCATTTTTTCTAAGCTTAAGAAAAAATTATTTTTACACTGGCACTTAATAATACATGCACTGGCACTTTTTCACACTGGCACTTTTTTATACTAACACTGGCACTTTGTTACATATGCACCGCACTTTTTATACTGACGCTTAATATACATGATGACATTCTTCACACTGGCACTCTTTTACACTAACACTGACACTTTGATACACATGCACTGACATTTTGTTACACATGCACTGGCACTGAGTTTCTAGACAAAGGGAGCGATCGGGCCCATCCTTGGATGCACTAGCAATCTTCACACTGGCACTCTTTTACACTAACACTGGCACTTTGTTACACATGCACTGGCACTTTGTTACACATGCACTGGCACTGAATTTCTGGACGAAGGGAGCGATCGTGCCCATCCTTGGGGCGATCGCGCGGTGCCGTTCGGTGGAAATGGGGCGATCGCGCCCTAGGAAGGGGCAATCGCACCCTAGGGCGTTTTATTGGCAATTGTTACACATGCACTGGCATACTGGCACCAGCGAAGAAACAAAACACGTTTTTCATTAAGCTTAAGAAAAAACGCGTTTTTTGTAAGATTTTGGCTTTTTTATATACCTTTTTGAAAAAAAAATCACTAATTAATAAAGTCTAAAATATTATTTTCTAGTCAATAAATTTAAAAAATATAAAATAAAAAATGAATATAGGATAGTCCGTCCCTCTTTTGACTTTTCTTCTATATACTTTCATTTGTTTAGTTTTTTTCTATCTTTTTTTCTATACCTTTTTGTAAAAAAAAATCACTAATTAACAAAGTCTAAAATATTATTTTTTAGTCAATAAAAAATTAAAAGAAAATAAAATAAAATATACCTCACTCTAAAGTCTAAACCCTAAACCTCTAAACCTCACTTTAAACCCTAAACCCATATCATATACCCTATACCCTGTCTTTTTTGTATAACTTTTTCTAAAAAATATCACTACTAATTAAAGTCTAAAATAGTATTTTCTAGTCAATACACAATTAAAAGAAAATAAAAAATAAATATATCTCACTCTAAACATCTAAACCTCACTCTAAACCCTAAACCCTAAAACCCATATCATATACCCTAAACCCTATCTTTTTTTATATAACTTTTTCTAAAAAAAATCACTAATTAACAAAGTCTAAAATATTATTTTCGAGTCAATAAAAAAATTTTAAAAAATAAAAAATAAATATAGGACAGTCCGTCTCTCTTTTGACTTTTCTTCTATATACTTTCATTTGTTTAATTTTTTTCTATCTTTTTTATATACATTTTTGTAAAAAAAAATCACTAATTAACAAAGTCTAAAATATTATTTTCTAGTCAATAAAAAATTAAAAAATAAATAAAAAATAAATATAGGGTAGTCCGTCCCTCTTTTGACTTTTCTTCTATATACTTTTATTTGTTTAGTTTTTTCTATCTTTTTTTCTATACCTTTTTGTAAAAAAAATCACTAATTAACAAAGTCTAAAATATTATTTTCTAGTCAATAAAAAATTAAAAGAAAATAAAAAGTAAATATACCTCACTCTAAAGTCTAAACCTCTAAACCTCACTCTAAACCCTAAACCCATATCATATACTCTAAACCCTATCTTTTTTTATATAACTTTTTCTAAAAAATATCACTACTAACCAAAGTCTAAAATAGTATTTTCTATTCAATACAAAATTAAAAGAAAATAAAAAATAAATATATCTCACTCTAAACCTCTAAACCTCACTCTAAACCCTAAACCCTAAAACCCAAATCATATACCCCTAAACCCTATCTTTTTTTATATAACTTTTTCTAAAAAAAAATCACTATTTAACAAAGTCTAAAATATTATTTCCGAGTCAATAAAAAATTAAAAAAAAATAAAGATAAATATAGGACAGTCTGTCCCTCTTTTGACTTTTCTCTAATATACTTTCATTTGTTTAGTTTTATCTATCTTTTTTTTATACCTTTTTGTAAAAAAAATACTAATTAACAAAGTCTAAAATATTATTTTCTAGTCAATTAATTTTTTTAAAAAAAATAAAAAATAAATATAGGTATATGACTTAGGGTTTAGGGTATAGGGTATAAGGTATAAGGTTTAGGATATATGGTATGTGTATATGATACGGAGTATATGATTTAGGGTATAAATTATGGGTGTCTGGTGTTTGAGGTATATGGGTACCGTCCATTTTTTCTTTTATATACTTTCGTTTCATTTAAAAAAGTTAAGTTTTATTTCTTTCAAAATTCGTAATTATTATTATTGTTAATAAGTATTTTTTTATAATTTATTACTATCAATTATTACTTAGGTATATTAATATTTCTTAGAAGTTTGAATTATTAAATTATTATTAATAAATTTAAAATGATTAAATTAAGGAGTATTATTATTAATTAATAACATTATTATTTTTGATATTATGTATTATTACTAGTTATTATTAATATTATTATTAATTATTATTATTAATTATATAATAATTATTATTAATATATTCAATTATATAATTGAATAATTAAAAATAGCATCATTATTAGTATTATTATTAAGTATTATTACTAATTATATGATAATATTATTATTCTTGATATTAGGCATACTACTTTAACTAAAATTTGGTGTAAATCAAATAAAAGCATGTAAATATTTTAGATAACTTTTTGTAAATTTCAGTAATAAAATAAACACTAAAATATTTTTTCCTAGTCAATAAAAAAAATAAAAAGTACTAGTTATTATTAGTACTATTATTATTATTAGTAATGTTTATATAATTAATATTAATATTAATTAATTAATAATTTATATAATTAATAATTCATTAATAAATGTTATTATTCTTGATATTAGGCATAAATATTTTAGTTAGCCTATAGTTTGTGTGAAACAAAAATAAGTATGTGATGTGGCATTGTTTGATTGGATCCCAAAAATTCACGCGAATCATGAGCTAAAGCAAATCTAATCATTCAATACATTTAATCCAATGGTCCATAATTCTTCAAACAAAACCAATTACTCCCTCTCCCTATTTCTCTCCTCATTTCTCTCTCTCTCTCTCTCTTCATTTTCAAAAATACACAAACCTACCAAACCCTTTTCTCTCTCTCTCATTTCCCTCATCATCCAGCTCCTCCCTCACAGTCTCCTTCAGCCTCCGTCGTCGCCCTCCGGCGCCACCACAGCCACAGTCACCTTTGCCCTCCGTCACTCTCTCTCTCTTTCTCCATTTTCTTCGCCCTCCCTCACTCACAATACGCCTCCCTCTCCCTCTCTGTTTTCCGGCGACATTTATCAATCCGAACAGAGCATTTGAAGCAAAGGATTTCCGGCGAGGCGGCGATGGCTGTGGCTCAACATGGGAAATGGGTTAAGGTTTTCTATTACAATTTTCCCTTCTCAATTTTCCTACATGTTCATCAGTTTCAATTTTCTTGTAAGGGTTTCGATTTATAAGCATTTGTGATCTTATGGTTGTTCAATTCGTCACCTTTGTTGAGTTTTTCTTTTTGATTTTTTATGTCTCTCCCTCACAAGATCTAAATCAATACTAGATCTGAATTTTTTGAAGTTGCTGGTGGTTGCGGTGGTTGCTGGTGGATTGTGGTAGTTGCTGGTGGTTAGACGGTGGTGAATGGTTGCCGGTGGTTATTGGTGGTGGAAATTTGTGAGGACTGATTTGAGTATAAAAGAAGTTTAGGGGAGCAAAATGTAACTATGAAATATCAAGGACTGATTTAAGGTTAATAAAAGTTAAGGGACTGATTTGAGAATAAGAAAAGTTAAGGGACTGATTTAATATATATTTAAAAATATATATTAATATATTTTAAATATATATATATATATATATATATATATATATATATATATATATATATATATATATATATATATATATATATATATATATATATATATATATATATATTAAATATATTAATATATATTTTTAAATATATATATATATATATATATTTTTTTTAAATGTCAATTTAGCGACGGAAATATCCGTCACTAAAATGGTTCAAAAATAAAACGACAATTAAATAGAGATGGAAAATTCATCGTTAATCCGTCGACGTGCATATGTGTCTCTAATTTAGAGACGGTCATATCTGTCTCTAATTTAGAGACGGACATATCTGTCTCTAAATTAGAAACGGACATATCTGTCTCTAAAATAGCTACAAAACAGCGATGCCCAATTTAGCGACCAACCTGCACCCACGGAATAGCTACGGAACAAATCTATCTCTAAACACGATTTAGAGACAGAATCTTCATTTTAGCTACGCAATTTGCCATCTCTAAAATGATTTTTCCTTGTAGTGGAAGCAGTAGCATCTAGAAGCCCTTGATCCAGTCACTCCTCAGCATTGGGGATATGGAATCCAAAAGTGTTCCTTATATCCATATAATCAATTGTAACTTCCAACCCTTCTACATTGCGATTAGGCAGGGGGTAGTTCTTCCATTCCCAATATCTATGGTGCTGGTAGTGGCATTGGAATAGAATTGGTCAACGAAAGAAGGAATGGTGAAGGTTTGATTTTTGGTGAAAAGGGGTAAGATTCCAGAGGTGTCCATCTTCCTGATCATCTCCCTTCCTAGGGCATCTCTAAACAATTATATTTCATTGATTTCCCAACCTGACAGGAAAAAGTGAGGATCCTACAAAGAGAGAAAATATAAAGTTAGATCCATTTTAAGAAATCACAGTTCACATGCGGTTTTAAGCACTCATGCGGTTTAGCACTTGTGCGGTTGAGAAAATGAAATTTCTCAACTCCAAGTGAACTGTGAATTTATGCCTAGGAAAAATACTGGAGAACATATTTACTAGTACGTGGCATTGTAATCCAAAATTATCCCACACTTCCGAGAAGTGCTTGTTTGGGAAGGTTATGGTTTCCAGCCTCTATACGAAGTAAAAACTCAAGTGTGAAAAAAGACAAGTGTGAAACAGCATGCGGTTTAAGATGAAATGCGATTTAGATCAACAAAAGTACGGGCAGCATAACATCTAACATTTAGAGAAGAACAACGTGTGGTTTCAAATATTAAACTCATGCGGTTTACACACGCGGTTTAACATCTAAAGTTGAACATGCGGTTTCAAACAAGTATAGTCAATATGCGGTTTGAGATAAGCGGTTTAACTTAGGGGGCATACGGTTTTGAGAGATGAGGTTCCAAGCATATTCAAAATACCAGGTTTTAAAAAAAATTCTAAGTGTGAAAAACATAATCATGAAATCATAGAATCCAAAATATAGGAAATTTTCTGAAAACTTATGAACAGTGCATATGAACATGAAGAACACTCAAGAACACCAAGAACAGAGATATATCAAAAGTTCACCAAAATCAATAAATAACATATCAAAAAGATCACATTGGGCAGTAGATTAACAATATGACAATAAAAATACAAACTTTACCCTAAATCATCAAGAAAATGCCAAGAAATGAAATGGGTTTCTAAAACCCTAAACTGTAAACATCAAAATCAGTAACCTAAACGTGTTTAGATCATCAAATAAACTACATAAAAAGATTCTAAACATCAAACCGAGCAAAACCCAACAAATATTACTCAAAATGAGCAAGAATCAAGAACAAAATCATCCAAAATGGATATGAAGAATATGAACAGTTTTCAATATTGTTCATCCATGGCAGTTTCAGAAAAATTAAAGAATGAAACAAGAAAGCATACCATGTCGTTGAAGGGTTTCTTGGCTAATCTAGGAATTTTTGAATCTCTATGTCTCTTAGCAGCCATTAAAATTTTAAGTTTTTGAAAAATATGAAGGTTTATAGAGAAAGTTTGAAGAGAGAGAAATTGAACAGAAGCAAGGACAGAGAGTTGGCACGTAAAGAGTCAATCGGTTTCACCAAACCAAGTATATATAGGTGGTGAAGGGGCAGTGTGCAGAAAGGTGATGATGGTTCCACTTAACTGTTGCACCCTTTCAACTTCTGCACACTGTCCTATGAAGGCTGACAAGAGGGTTTTTAATGCAAATAATCCTTTTGCATTAAATGCATTTAAATTTTAAATAAACGAGAAAAAATATCTGCAAAAATACCCTTATGTCAAAATAAGGACAAAATAATAAATAAAGAAAACTTACCTGGGGTCCACGTGGCATACATGCATGCGGTTTGAAAAACAAAAAAAAATAAAAAATTTAAGGAAACAGATTTCAAACCACATTGAAGCTTCTAAAAAGCTTAGAAATGAAAAACGTTGAAAAATGACTAAGTGTTGAAACGCGGTTTTGATTATGTGGTTTGGATGCAGTATGCGGTTTGGAACACGCGGTTGGCTGCAAGCGATTGACAGCATGCGGTTTTGTCACGCGGTTTCAACAAGGGTGAGGTTTGAAACCTCAACAGGAATTGTAACCTAAAATCCACGTACTTAACACACAAGTTAGTAATAAAAAGTATGGACTTATTTAAGTTCAAGCATACTCATTTCTCCTCTGAGGTATGAAAACCTCTTGGAGTCATGAGCTTTGGTGAGGATGTCAGCAATCTGATTATCTGTCCCCACATACTCTAAATAGATATTCCCCTTTTCCACATGGTCTTTGAGGAAATGATACTTGATATCAATGTGCTTGGTCTTTAAGTGCATGATAGGGTTGTTGGAGACTGAAATTGTTGATGTGTTGTCACACATGATTGGGCAATTTCCTTCATTAATTCCATAGTCCACCAACTGTTGCTTCATCCAAAGAATTTGGCAGCAGCAACTTCCAGCAGCAATATATTCAGCCTCTATGGTTGACACTAAAACTGAGGCTTGCTTTTTGCTGGCCCAAGCAACTAGTCTATTTCTGAAGAAGTGACAAGTCCCACTAGTGCTTTTTCTGTCAATAGTGCAAGCTTCATAATCTGCATCTGAATATCCTACAAGATCGAAATTCAAATATTTGGAATACCAAAGTCCAAGATTAGTAGTTCCAGAGAGATAGCGGATTATACGCTTGACTGCTCTTAAATGTGCTTCTCTAGGATCGACTTGATAGCGAGCACATACATAAACACTAAACATAATATCTTGCCTACTAATAGTTAAATAAAGTAATGAGCCAATCATACCTCGATATAAGGTTTGATCAACCTTCTTACCTTTTAGATCTTTATCTAGCTTATTGACGGTAGCCATGGGAGTATCATATGCTTTTGCATTTTCTAGTCCAAACTTCTTGATTAACTCCTTTGTGTATTTGGCTTGGCTAAGGAAGATTCCTTCTTGGCATTGTTTGATTTGAAGCCCGAGGAAGAACGTTAATTCTCCCATCATGCTCATCTCAAACTTGCTTTTCATTAGATTTTCAAAATGTTGCATAATAATTCATTAGTAGATCCAAAAATAATATCATCAACATAGATTTGAACAAGGAATGATTATTATATTTGGAAATGAATAGATTTGTATCGATTTTACCGTGTTTGAAGCCTTTTTCTAGTAGAAATTTAGATAGAATCTCATACCACGCCCTTGGAGCTTGTTTGAGTCCATACAAAGCTTTTTGGAGTTTGTAGACATGATTTGGAAATTTTGAGTCTTCAAATCCAGGAGGTTGAGCAACGTACACGGTTTCTTGAAGTTCACCATTGAGGAAAGCACTCTTAACGTCCATTTGATATAGCTTGGATCGCTTGTAATATGCATAGGCCAAGAAAATTCTGATTGCTTCTAGTCTTGCAACTGGAGCAAAAGTTTCATCATAGTCGATTCACTCTTCTTGCCTATATCCTTGTGCAACCAACCTTGCTTTGTTTCTGGTGATGCTTCCATTCTCATCCATCTTGTTTCTAAACACCCACTTTGTTTCTATCACTCCTTGATTATGAGGTCTAGGCACAATATCCAAACCTTGCATCTTTCAAATTGGTTGAGTTCTTCTTGCATTGCAACGACCCAATTGAAATCTTGGAGTGCTTCATCAACTTTCTTTGGTTCAATTTGAGAATCAAGGAAGTATGCTCGTCATAGTTTGATCTCCTTGTTTGAACTTCCGGAAAATAAATCACCAATCACATTTGTGAGAGGGTGACTGCTGACTTCACGAATCTCGGGGGTAAGTCTGGTTGAACTGAGGTTTGCTGAAGATCTTCTAATGGAACATCGTTAGATCCTTCAGTGATGTCATGGAATGTAAGTTGACGAAGAGGTTCTATAAGTTGGATGGGTGAATTCTCAACATCTTCCCTTGCGGATGCATCAGGAGTAGGAACTTCAGGTGCAGTTTCAAAGTTGCGGTTTGAGGGAATTTCAGTTGAGGTTGATGGATTTTGCGGTTCTTGAGGTTCAGGTGCGGTTTCAGAAAATTCGCCTGGTTCATTAGTCTCAACAAAATCATCAGCAACATTTGGAGCCAAATGTGGCTCAAGGAGAGAATGTTCATCAAAGGTGGCATGGACAGATTCTACTATCTTTAAACTAGTTTTATTGAAAACACGAAAAGCTTTAGAATATTTAGCATACCCAACAAAAATACCTTCATCAGTGTTAGCTCCAAATTTACCTCTGTTTTCTCTTCCATTGTAGAGGATAAAGCATTTGCAGCCAATGATTTTGAAGAAAGCAATATTGGGGGTTCTTCCTCTCCAGAGTTCATATGGAGTTTTGTTGTAGATTTTGTTAATGAGGGAGCGGTTCTGAGTGAAGCAAGTTGTGTTGACTGCTTCAGCCCAAAAATACTGAGGAAGCTTGGCTTCAAAAATCATTATCTTTCCGGCCTCAATCAACGTCCTGTTCTTTCTTTCCACAACCCCATTTTGTTGTGGAACACCAGTAGTAGAAAAATTGTGATCAATCCCATGGTCATCAAAATACTAAGCAACACTGTTGTTTTTTAATTCTGTTCCATTATTGGACCTTACACTAACGATGTCGTCTTCTTTTTGGATTTGGAGCCGTCTAAAAAGTGAGGTTAGAATTTCATAGCAATCATTCTTTGTGATCATCATCTCAACCCACGTATATCTTGAATAATCATCCACTACCACTAAAGTATATATATTTCCTCCAATGCTGGCAGTGGTGATGGGTCCAAACAAATCAATGTGAAGCAGTTGTAAACATCTTGAAGTCGAGGGCGCGGTCTTGCTGGTGAAAGACGACGCGGTTTGTTTACCTAGTTGACATGCGCTGCATTTCTCAGGATGGTGGTCATCCACTTTGGGTAAATCGCGAATGAGGTTTTCCCTTCTAATCTTTGCAAGATACTTGAAGTTCAAGTGACTCAACCGCTTGTGCCATAGCCAACTATTTTCGCTCACATTTTTAGGTACAAAACAGAGATTCGTAATACTACATGCAGAATTTAAATCGATAATGTAAATATTACTTTTACGAATCCTTGTAAGTAGGGTGACTCTGGAAATGCTATCTTTGATAAATCAGTTTGAGGAAGTGAAGTTGCAATGCATTCCTTTGTCACATAATTGAGAAATTGAAAGGAGGTTGTGCTTGAGTCCTTCAACAAGAGAAACCTTCTCAATGGTTAGGTTTTCTCTCCTTATCATACCATACCCAATGGTCTTGCCTTTGTTGTTGTCACTAAAGGTTATAGATGGACCGCTGGCTTCAATGACATCTTCAAGTAATGATCTATCTCCAGTCATATGTCTTGAGCAGCCACTGTCAAGATACCATACATTTTCCTTGGAGTGACCAGCCATTAAGCAGAGGACCTGAAAGATAAACATTTAAAAACGAGGTCCCCTTTATTCTTTGGGTCCTGAGGTTAGCATCTTTTGATGACCCACACCTGTTTGACAGAAGGAGGATTATTCTTCCTGGCATTAGGTGTGAACCTCAAAAGGCATTCTGCATCCTTATGACCTAAACCATCACACACAGAGCAATGATGAAAGCTTTGAGCAACATGAGGTTTTACAAACTCTTTACTCTTCTCAGAATCAGCATTCGGTTTGGGAACTGCAGTTTTAGCCTTGACGAAGGCGGTAATTTTAGGCTTGACCGCACGTTTTCTAGGAACGCTCTTCTTGCTTTGGAAAGCAGGAGGTACGGTAGAAGAAGAAGTGCGGTCAGCCGCATCTGGAACTTCAGACTATGCGGTTGAAGTTGAAGTGTGGTTTGCCTCAAATGAAACCTCCTCTGCGGTTTCAACCACATATTCTTTTCTTTTCATTTGAGAAATTTTCCCAAATTGTTTCTTAGGGTAGACATAATGGAAGTTAAGTGGAGCCTTTTGTTCATGTCCTTTACCCTTAGAAATGGAATGCTTTTCCTTTGGAATTTCATTAGTTTGTTTAAAAAAATCCTCATCCTTTTCACAACATGATGCACACTTCACCTTTTCACCTGTTTGAAATCTCAGACCTTCTTTATCACTACTGGCCATTTGGGATTCTAAAATTTGATCCAAGGTGACACGTGATATGGTCCACTCATCAATTACCTTCTGAAGGTCATTGTTTTGAGCAACCAAGTCATCGTTCCTAAGTTGAAGTGCAGAAACCTTAGTTTCTAGGATGAGGTTTTTAACAGTAAGAGGAGACATACTTTTTACTTGGTCTTTAAGATTTGAAATTTCAGACCTAAGCACTGTTTTATCCATCTTAAGCTGTGAAATTTCATCATTTGCTAAAGACAAAGCTTTCTTAACATTTTGGAATTTTTGGATCATCATTTCAGCTTCCTTGAACATCCTTTCATGTTCTATGGGAGAAACTTCTTCCACCACCTTTTTCAAAATTTTCTTATTTGAAATTATTTTTGAAGGTGTAGCATTTTTTGAAGGAAAAATGAGATGTGAGCAAGAACTATTCCCAATTTTTACACTAGGAGTAAGTTGCACGTCATCATCCATACTAGTAACCCTAAATGAGGTTTTCATAGGAATAACCTCTTCTTCGTCCATATCCAGCGACTCGACTGACTCAGAATCTGAATCATCAGAAGCGTCTACAACTAAGCAGAGATTAACCTCTTCGGTTTCATCATCACTTCCTTCATCAGAATTCGTTTCAATCCAAGTTGCTAACTCTTTTGAGTTCTCTTCCTCTTTAGCAACCATTCCCTTGTGACGAGAGAATTTCGCAGGAGAGGTTTTCTTTTTCATATATTCAAATCTAGGTTGTGGACACTCAGATGCAAAGTGACCAGGTTTTCTATAATTGTAGCAAACTAGATCACTCTTTTTCTTTGTATCAGCAGCCTTGGAAAAAGTTGCTGGAGGTTTACCTTCTGAAAATGATTTTGTAAAAGGTTTTGAAGATTTTCTAAACTTTTGAAATATTTTCACAAACATGGAAAAATCATCATCATCCATTTCGATGAGTGATGCGATTGATATGGAAGAATCAGCGGTTTGATTTGAAGTAGATGGTTTCTCCTCATGTTCCACTACGTACATGGAAAGTGATTTGCTTTTCCCTTCAACCTCTTCAATATGATCTAATTTAAGTTCATGCACTTTAAGATTTGCATACAAGTTACTTATCGTCCAAGTATTTAAATCTTTAGAGTCCTCAAGAGATGTGGCTTTATTGATCCATCTCGAACCCAAAGCAGCTAGAAAAGTCATATTAACTTCTTTATCAGTTAAAACTTTGCCAAGATATCTACAAGCATTAACTGCCTCAATGTAGCGATCGTAAGTTTGGCACAAGGTTTCATTGAATTTTCTGTTGAAGTTGTAGGATCTTTCAACAGCATATCTTTTATTTTCCTTGCAGAGATTGTCACCTTTAATGTAGCTCTCTATGGCATCCCACATCTGCTTTGCGGTTTTGGAATACATCACTTTTTGAAGGGTTGATACGGGCAAGGTTCCAAAAATGATGAATCTTGCTTTGCTGTCCAAAGCAACTAATCGTTTTTCCTCATCAGTCCACTCTTCTTTAAGCTTCTTGACTTCTGGAGTTTCAGCACTGGTGGTTGAATTGGTGTTGTTGGCCTTCATAGGAACAAATGGGCCATTCGTCATGCATTCCACCAGCATTTCGTCAATGGTTTCCAAATGGATTAACATTCGGACCTTCCAGATGTCGAAGTGGTCTTCATCCAAAATAGGAATGTGTGAATAGTTACCGTTGTCATGGTTTTTGAATTTGCCATAGCGAATCGGCACACAAGCTGTTAAGCTTGAAAAACAGAAGTTTTATAAATATGTTTGCTCTGATACCACTTGTTGGTCCCAAAGGTGGCAACAAGGGTGAAAAACATCTAGAGGGGGGGTGAATAGATGTTACAAAATTTTTGCCCTCTTTTTAAAATGAAACCTCTTGCTTACAAAACTGCTTGCAGTGTATTAAAACCGCAAGTAGTATTGCAAAATGCATAGCGGAATTTCTTAGGTAAAGTGGTGCGTTTTAGAGGTGCGGTTTATAGTGAGGTTTTGTGTGTGCGGTTTTTACAAACAGTTAAGTGAGGTTTTGACATTGATTAACCAGAAACACAATTCTCAACAATGGATAATTGTAAATGAGATCAAACAGATAAAGATAAAATAATCAGTAAAGAACAGTAAGTAAAAATGCAGAAATGTAAGAACACAATATTTGGAGTGGTTCAATCGTAAATGATCTACATCCACTACCAAGATGGTTAGTCTTGGATTTTCTAAGAGTTAGATTTTATATTGACTATGAGAGAGATTAAAAAAATACAAGTATTCAAACTCAGATCTAAAATCTATTCTATGAAGATCAAATCCTAGACTATAACAGTGTATCTCAAATGAATAATCTATGTGATTAATCAAGTGAGGTGTGTGTGTTTAACAAGATCAAGGCTCTTTGAATCTATATAATATAGAGCACAATGATTCTTGGGTGTTAAAGGCTTGATTTCGGGGCTAGAGATTTTTCTTGAAGGAAGATATTGCATAAGCCAAAAAGTTCAGGTCGATTGCTCAACTGGTCCATAGAGTTGGCAGAGTTTTATATTGAATACAGGCCTCGAAAAGCTTTACAAGATCAACCTTTGGCAAACTTCTTGGTCGAGCTTACGTTCACCAAGGAAGATAGTAGGGAGAGCACCCCAAAAAAGAGCTTGAAGGGAAAGGAACAATCACACCAACAGGTAGTCAGTTTACCCGACGATTGTTGGAAGGTTTACTCGGATGGGTCTGCTATCAAGAGCGTTAGTGGAGCTGGAATTGTTTTAGTCGAGCCAGAGATAGGTAAAGCTTTTGAGGAAGCTCTAAGATTCAAGTTCCAAGCCTCCAACAACCAGGCGAATATGAAGCCTTGATTGCAGCAATTGAATATGCTAAATGCTTTGGGGCGACCAAGATCGTAGCTTATTTTTGACTCCCAACTGATCGTGAATCAAGTAAAGGGAGAATAAGAGGTGGTCAATCCCACTCTGATCAAGTAATGCGATATAGTGAAAAGGATGGTACAAGACTTGGAATTTTGGGAGATACAGAGGGTAGGCCGCGAGGAAAATAAGTTCGCCGACTTACTCTCCAAACTAGCTACTTCAGACGAGCAGCATGAAGAGCCAATCGCATACTTAGAGCATCCAGCATACGAAAGAATGCAGGTTCTATGCTCGGTCTATGGCTCTAAGTGTTGGATTGATGAAATGAAGGCCTATATCGAAACAGGCGCACTACCAGCTGACGAGCAAAAGGCAAGAGTAATCAAGAAGAAGTCCCCTAGGTTTGCTATACATAGGGATGCATTATTCAGGAGATCATTTGTGAAGCCATTGTTGAGATGTGTCCACCCCATGGAAGTCCCTCAATTATTGCTCGAAGTACACAGTGGAGTGTGTGGTGGACACCCGGGGGCCAGAACTTTGGCGGACAAGATACTCACCTTGGGGTACTACTGGACTCACCTAAGGGAGGATGCTCGTGAGCTCTTGCAAAAATGTGATAAGTGTCAGAGATATCCCGACCTACCAAGGCTCCCTACAACTAGACGTGGCCGGTTGGATAAACCGCCGGTTAGCCGATTAAAAACCAGCGGTTACAAACCTCAAAATCCTCAACCGGAACCGAACCGGATAACCGGCTAAACCAGTTACGGTTTAGACGGTTTACGGTTTTAACGGTTATCCGGTTAACCGGCGATTTATCCGGTTTTTCTGCTCGGCCGAGTCTTTGGTGTTGCTTGGTCGAGCATACCCTTTTAGGGTTTAGGGGTTGAGGGTTGCTCGGCCGAGTCTTTGGTGTTTCTCGATCGAGCATACCCTTTTAGGTTTTAGGGGTTGAGGGTTGCTCGGGCGAGTCATATAGTAGTGCTCGGCCGAGCATATCATTTTTCAGTTAATTTTTTAACAGTTTTCGTTAACTTTGTATGTAGTATATTAATTTTATTTTTTTTCAATTTTTTTGGATAAATAAGACTATTTCAGACTTAAGTTTACTACATACATTTTTTGCAAAAAGGTTTATAAAAAAAGTTATGAATTTTTAAAGAAATAAAACTTAACGTTTTTTGAAAAAAGTTAACTTTTAATTTTTTTCAATTTTTTTTTTGGATAAGTAAGACTATTTTAGACTTTTGTTTACTACATACAATTTTTGCAAAAAGTTATATAAAAAAATTTATGAATTTTGAAAGAAATAAAACTTAACTTTTTTAAAAGAAACGAAAGTATATAAAAGAAAAAAGGGACGGTACCCTTAAATTTTATTAATTAAAATAAAATTACAAAGAGGGTATTGGTAGGAGTGGTGGTTGTGATGGTGGTGGTTGTGATGGTGGTGGTGGTAGACTGGTAGTAGTGGACCTAGTGGTATTGGTAGGACCGTAGGAGTGGTAGTGGTAGTAGTAGTGGTAGTAGCGGTAGTAGTGGTGGTGGTAGTAGTAGACTAGTAGTAGTGGTAATAGTAGTGGTGGTGGTGGTGATGGTGGTGATGTAGACTGGTAGTAGTGGTAGTGGTAGGAGTGGTAGTAGTAGCGATAGTAGTGGTGGTGGTAGTAGTAGTAGTAGTGGTAGTAGTAGTGGTGGTGGTGTAGACTGGTAGTAGTGGTATTGGTAGGAGTGGTAGTAGTAGCGGTAGTAGTGGTGGTAGTAGTAGTAGTGGTAGTATTAGTAGTAGTGGTGGTGGTAGTAGTGGGGGTGGTAGTAGTAGTAATGGTAGTAGTAGTGGTGGTGGTGGTGATGGTGGTGGTGTAGACTGGTAGTAGTGGTATTGGTAGTAGGAGTGGTAGTAGTAGTGGTGGTGGTGGTGGTATTGGTAGTAGTAGTGGTGGTGGTGGGGGTGACAAACATAACGGCTAGTTTGAAAAAGTAGTCGTTGGAATGAGTTCTGGCGTTCTGCTTGGCCGAGCAACTCATATGACTCGGCCGAGCATGACCGTTATTGGAAATTTACACACTGGAATGAACCCCTCGGCCGAGCAACTCATATGACTCGGCTGAGCAACTCAAAAACCGGCGATTAACCGGCGGTTAACCGATTTTTCAAAAACACAAACCTTAATCGAACCAGCCATTTACCGGTTTCGGTTAGCCGGTTCCGGTTAACCGGCATTGACCGGTTTTGACCGATTGAAAACCGCCCGATTGGCCGGTCCAGTTTATAAAATGGATACGTCTACCTACAACTGAACAAACACCCGTGGTCACAGCTTGGCCATTCGACATGTGGGGGTAGATTTGATAGGACTCTATCAAAAATAACAGAGGAAAACGCCATCAATTTCATCCACGATTGCATTTGGTGTCGCTTTAGGGTGCCACATTCGATCGTTTCAGACAACGGATTACAGTTTTCCATAGCTTTTGAAACATAAATGAATAGGTTGGGGGTTAAACATTAGAAGTCGTCGGGTTCTTAACCACAAGGCAACTAGCAAGCTGAAGCAGCGAACAAACTGGTATTGACAGCACTAAGTAAGGGCCTAATTGGTCGGGCTGGCAGATGGTTGGACGAACTGCCCCTTGCTCTTTGGGCAATCCGCACAACCACCCGGGGGCCTACAGAGGAAACCCCATTCGCCCTTACTTTTGGGTCAGAGGCCATGGCTCCCACCGAACTACGAATTACTACAGTTAGGGTGGCCTTATTTGATCAAAACCAGAATAATTCCAACAAGTTACTCAACTTGGATTTACTAGATGAGAGAACGATTACTGCTCAACTTAGAATGGTAAACTACAAGCAAAAAACTAAGGGTTATCATGACAAGAAGGTCAAAAAGAGGTCGTTCAACATTGGAGACTATGTGCTAAGGAAGATCGAGGTAACTGGAAGAAAAGCTGAACAAAATAAGCTATCTCCGAACTGGGAAGGACCCTACATCGTCACCAGAATTATCAAGGAAGGGACCTAGATGATTGTCCATCCGGGTGGTGACGAGCTGAAACATCCTTGGCATCCTAGCCACTTAGTTAAATATTATTTCTGATTAAGACTTCTATGTAACAATCTATTTCATCAATAAAATGGGGTTACCCCCTAAATGTTCTATCCATAAACTGTGTTCACTCCTGTACTTTATTCAACATCAGGTCCGACTTTTAGTAGATCTCGACATATTAAACATACTAGACTAAAGTCCTAAGTCAACCTCGTCCTTAAACAGGTTCGACTGAAGACTTAAGTAGTCTTGTTCCTTAAACAGACTCAACTAAAGTCCTAAGTCAACCTCATTCTTAAACATGTTCGACTGAAGACTTATGCCAGCCTCGTTCCTTAAACAGACTCGACTAAAGTCCTAAGTCAACCTCATTCTTAAACAGGTTAGACTGAAAACTTATGTCAGTCTCGTTCTTGAATAGGCTCGACTAAAGTCCTGAGTCAACCTCATTTTTAACAAGTTCGACTAAAACCTTAGTCAACTTCATTCTTAAAGCAGGTTCGACCTAAGCCTTAGTCAATCTCATTTTGCAAACTGATACGACTAAGACTATGGTCGATCTCTTACTTATGCTAGTTTGACAATAAAGTGAAAAAAAATTGTTCAAACAAAGACGATTCAAAGTCAACTAGCATATAAATGGTTAGTCTCCCAAAAGCGGGCTCAGACTAACTTTGGTACAAAGAATAATAAAGTTAAACTTCCTCCCAAACCGGGCTAAGTCATAACCAACTGAACATTAAACTAAAAATTGTTTGAAACTTGTTTGTTACAAAAACCTAAGGCAAAAAATAAAGAAATCAATCTTGCTTATCGCCATCTTGCTGCTCATGGTGCTCAACCTCTTGAAACACTTGGTCTTGAGTGACCTCTTCATCCTCCTCCACATCAGCCTCTTCTAACTTTTGAAGCACGGTAATAAAGTTCCTTGGCTCAATGGGAGGGGCGACCAAAGGCTCCACTCCATCCTCAATATCTTGCCTGGCTATGACGGCCAGGTCGTTGTCGTTGAAAGGCACGGGGGAGTGACCAGCTCAAGATGTCATGTCATATTTTTTTGCATAGGCCCATTCAATCAATTTTTTAATGGGCAGCTCGACCGAAGGATCCACTACAGCACGGAGGGCCATATGTTGGCGTTCGACATCATAGAAATCCCAAGCACGGGATAGAATGATGTCGTAGCACTCATCACTGTTCTTAAAGGCCTCCATTGCAGCCTTCTCTCTTGCCTGGGCCTCCTCCTAACATTTAATCCGAGTAGTCTACTGATCCTCACTCATCTGGATCATCCAGTTGCAACGCTCTTGCACCAGCCTAGTCAGCTCCACCATTTCTCCCTCCAGCCTGGTCTTCTCAAGCTTGGCCGATGCTGCCTCTTCCTCCAGCTTAGCCTTTATAGGGGCAAAAGACTCCACCTGCCCTTGAAGGGGAGCTAGATGCTCCCTTACCACTTGAAGATCGACCAAGGCTGCATCACGCTCTTGCTGGGTGTTGAAGTGTGCAGCCCGGACAGCATAAAGTTGGGAGTCAGAATCCACACGCTTCTCCCTCAGCTCGACGGCCTCCCTGGCCTTCATGTGAATACTTTGTGGAGGCTATTTACTCCTTCTCTATGGCCGCTCTCCAGCTGCTCTTGGCCTGCTCGGTAAGAGCTAGAGACTACACAACAAAAAAAGAGTGTTAGTACGACGGTTATCAAGATTACAACGACCAAAAGTATGACGACCAAACTAAAAAGGGAAAAGATATGGAAAACGTAAGTGTTACCTCGGAAGCAAGGAGGCCAGATCTATCATTATACTCCTCCGGGATAAGCCCTTCTTCAGAAAATTGTGCTAGCAGATCCCTAGATGCAGCCCTTCTCACAACAGGTTGCCCCAATCCCAGCTCGGGATACTGGCGACTCAAGCTATTAATCCCAGAAAAGGGAGGGATATCGCTCAACCTTTCCACCATAGCTTGCACTTCTTCAGTGCTTCGGGTAGAGGGAGCTAGAGGGGGAAGGGGATAGCTTGAAGCAGTGCCCGCTGCCCTGGAAGTGCCATCTTCATAAATGTTCTGGTCGACACACAACCTCTTCTTAAGCCGATTAAGAGGAAGAGCTTCCTCATCAACTTCTTTCTCAGCATCTTCGAGCTCCAAATCACAAAATTAAGGGGGTCTTCCCCAGCTGATTCAAGACGGGGATCGGAGCTCGACTCCAGCTCGGTCGACGTATTGACCTCTCCCTCTCCTCTAATAACTTGAACTTGAGGAACATGTTCAATGGGCTCCACAGGCCCAGACCCGTCAAGGGGGACCATCCCCACTCCCTCCTTAGAGAGCAACTTGTTTCTATCCTCAGCCTCCTTCTCCCGGCTGGCTCGGGCATTGGCGACACCGTTTGCTTTCTTATTTTTTCTCCTATCCCCCAGATCGACGATGCGATTCATATTTGCTTCTTGCTCGGGAGTAAGGACTGCACGTTTAAAAAGAAAAACAGTTAGCAAGGAAGCATACAGACAAAACAACAACAAAATTATTGAGAAATACAGAAGTACTTAACCTCCATAGTGAGACAAGTTACTGCAGTGACCGGGCTTCTTCTTACAGAAATGACACTGGGACTCAAATCTTTCACTCTCATGTATCACCCAGTCCGGATATTTAAGACTATGGATTATTGGGACTAGGGGGGCTACCTCTCCATCACCTCCCAGCATCATTCCAACTTGAATGAAGAAGTCCTTGTCCGACCCAAGGGTGGCCCAACTTATGGTGATCCTCCAAGCTACCAACGTCAACCTACGAGTGAGCTCCCCACTCCACTTTGGGACCCAGTATTCATCCTACTTTATAGGAGGCGTATCAGCCACAGGCAAAGGGACCTCCCATCCCTTCCTACTCTCCACCAAAATCAAATGGGCATTCCACCCAAAAACTTTGACAGGAAAGTTTGTAAACAGCTTTGGGGCCTTAGCTTTGGCCGGGGTACTAATACCGAAAGTTTTGTCATTCTGCATGACCTTGAAGAACCTCCTAAAGACATGCATACATGACTCGTACCCTACAGACCTGCACACCATGGCAAAACAGACCAGCACCCTTACAGTATTGGCTCCCAACTGCATGGGGACAGTGGCCAAACACTCCAAAAATTCACAGATGAATGGATCGAGGGGAAGTCGTAGCCTGGCCTCAAACTGACCATAGTAGAAAGCTACCCTAGAGGATCTCAAACACCAGTGCATCCAAGATTGGGCCTTCCTTTGCCTCTCCGTGAAATGGGTGAGGTGGAATTCATCCCTGGAGACCTCGAAGAAGTCATGTAAAATTTGAATATGGGAATCAGCGTTCTTCCTCCCAATGGCCAGCTTGGGGGCCACATACCCTCTTTTATTCTGACCTGGAACCACAGTCGAACAAAACTTGTCCACAATGTTGCCCGAGGAGGAGCTCAACGATGTAGAAGCAATTGCTTGATGAGTTGCCATATCTACAGAACACACAGAAACAGGGGAATCAGACCTAGTAGAAGTATGCTCCAAACTACCTAAGGGCGACCTAGATTCCCCTAGGAATGCTATTCTCTCTCTAGGAAAGGGAGGTTTGTTAGACTTGATGTAAAAGATAATGAGGTGGTCGATCAATTTGTTGAAGAGACAGAAACGGACAATCCGTAGATCGTTTGCCACCAAATCCCTCATACTCTCTCCAGTTGGAAACCCTACCTCACCATAAAATAAACCCCACCTATCTAAGATGGTAATACACTCCTCCCTCGTCAATTCCACCCATGGACCTTCTAACCTTTTGTAAACCCTAAGGTTTAGGGAGTTGTAGCCATACCTAACACCTAGCTCGAAGCCAAAGGTCCTAGCCATGGAGGAATACAAATGGAAGCTTGAAATTAAACCTAAATACAGAGGAATTGAGGGGGTACCTTGATTGATATAAAGTAGAAAGAACTCAGAAACGAAGCGAAATGCTTGATTATGCTAGAAAATCGATCGCCTTGCTTTTGTTCTTGCTGGGGGTTTTGAGTATTTGAGGTTTGCAAAGTTTGAAAAGGAAAAGGATTTCACCTTTTATACTCCTTCTTTTCCTTACCTGAATTGGAAAGGCCGGGGGACACAACGTTTCTTTATTTCAGTTATTACTGCACCACGTTTCCCAAAAACAGTTGTCCAATCGCCAGAACCGTACCATCATTACGAAAATTATGGCGTATTGAATAGAGTGTCCAACCATCAAAAGTCAATAGTCGAGATCGACCTACATCTCTTCAGTCAATCATCCAACACCGAGCTATGAAGGCCATCACAAATTTTTTATATAACTTTCTAGTCGACAAAGTCAACACAGAAAGTTGGGGACCACTAAAGGGAATAAAAGTGACAGGCAAGGCCTAACGAATGAATTCCAACATTTCAGACATCACCAAGACACTACTATTGAATGGGCCAATCTGGTTGCCATAAGGTCCACGGCCCAACGGCAAAGATCAGTTGATCTAGCTCATTGTCCGACCATCATTGGTCCCTATCTAGCATCATCCGACATACGATCATTTACTTGTACAATTTCTATCAAGTTAAGGCACAAAATCAGGTCGACTTTGAATACTCAAGTGACCTCGACCTACCTACACGTACGTCCATCTACGTCGTTATTTGTAACCGCCTCCTACAATCTCGAAGACAGTTATGCCCACAACATCTCTATGATTTTAGGGATTTACAATGATCCCATAACATCACTATAAATACCAGACAACTCACAATGTTAAAAGGTAATGTCATCTTAGCTATTTGAGATTACGTCGTTTCCATAGAGTTTATAACGAACTTATTGTTGGGTTTTGGGTTACATAAGCAGCAGAACACTTGGAATAAATCACAAAACCCTAGCCATGAATTCGTCTAATATGAATAGATTAAAACATGAATATAGATTTACTAACCTTGTTGCGAGTTTGTCTTTCGTACACGAATCGTAATTCACCTTGAATCGTAGACGAAACTTTGATCTTCTCCTTGTTCTTCCTTGTGATGAATCAACAATGGTAGGCCTTCAAGCTTTAGTAATAAAGCAACCACCCTCTATCGGTAATCCACACGCGAACGAACCAAGATCTGTATCTTTTTGGATTGCTAGATGATCCCGATTGTTGAAACTCTTTTCAACAATGTATGGCTAATATGGAATTGAATCTAGGGTGTTTTGATCTTTAATTCGTAATCAAAATCAAGGAACTAGTGTTTCATAAACCCTATTTTTGTGTGTCTTAGTTGAGGAAAAAGGGGCTATTTATACTTTATAAATATCCCTAACAATTAGGGAAAAGAGCCCTAATCCAAGCCAAAACCAGATCTGCTGAGTTGCCGCTAGGCACGGCCGTGCACTTATATATGCACGGCCGTGCAACCTCTTGTACGGGCGTGCACTTTGACGTGCACGGCCGCTCCAACATCCTTGCACGGGCATGCTGATTACAATGCACGGTCGTGCAACCCCTTTGCACGGGCGTGTCCTTTAATCTGCACGGCCGTGCAACAGCCCCAGAATTCCTTTTTCCAAATTTGAGCCATTTTTAATCCGTTCTTTGTGTGTGACCCTTTAGGAATTATATTTTATGTTGGTAGTGAGTTGAAACATCAACCTCACAAGACATAAGTGGTCTCTAACAAGCCATTATGTCCACCCAATTAAATATAACATTAAAGCTTGATTCCTTGATAGACCATTGTCACAATCCCTTAGTCACACGATGTCATATTGAACATAAGTCATGGTCCACATCAACTTATATTGTTCAATGCTTTCTCGATTCCGAATATGTTGATAATCCAAGTGCCTTTGATCTCTATCAAATCTCTTGAGTATGGCCATACATTTCATCAATACTATTCATCAAGGGGCCCAAGTAAACATCTCTCTTTATGAGGGACAAATCTCATCTTGACTTATCATTCTTCCCTACAAGAATCCAGTCGTGCCAATATAGCCCTTATTGCTATCCAATTAAAGATAGTGTTAGACTACATCAAACACGACGTTCATCATGTGGAAGACGATGATAATCTCAGGTACTAAGGATTCTATTGACACGACTAGCATGAGATTTAATCATGACATATATGACCATAGACCATGTCATAAATCTCATAGATGGGTCAGTCCAGTACCTTGTTCTCTAACAAGTACCCATAAGTGTAATGTGCATCCCCATGAATATAATCATCTGTATGATTATCCATTACCAACTTATACTAGTTATTCATAATAACTAGGGACACAGAATATTATAATAAACACGTAAAACATATAATACTTAAGATAAACATTATCTATTATAAATGGTAAAGACGATTACATAACGGTATTAGTTATGAGTCAAAATAACTATACGCCTAGGGCATAACACCAACAATCTACCACTTGCACTAGTCCCAATCTCATATGTATCGTATACCCATGGACGTAACATGACCATCATGCTTTGCTTGTGCGAGGGGATTTATAAGCGTATCCCCTATGTTATCGTCAGTTGATACTTTGCATATCTTAACGTCTCCTCTTTCTATGAATTTTCGAATGAGGTGGAAACGTCTAAGTTTGTGTTTGGATCGTTGATGTGACCTTGGTTCCTTTCCTTGCGCAATGGCACCATTATTATCACAATAAAGTTCCACCAGATTAGTGATACTTGGAACGACTTCTAAGTCACTAATGAACTTCTTTATCCGAACTGCCTCTTTAGCTGCATCGGATGCCGCTATATATTCGGCCTCAGTTGTAGAATCGGCTATGGTACTTTGCTTGGAACTTTTCCAATAAATCGCACCTCCGTTAAGCATAAACACAAATCCCGATTGCGATCTAAAATCATCTTTGTTAGTTTGGAAGCTTGCATCTGTGTAACCCTTTACAACAAGATCATCTTCCATCCCTCCAAGGACCAAGAACACATCCTTAGTTCTTCTTAAGTACTTAAGGATCATCTTAACTGCCATCCAATGGTTTTCACTAGGATCAGATTGGTATTTGTTTGTCATGATTAGAGCATATGAGACATCCGGTCTAGTACAAATCATGGCATATATGATAGATCCAATTGCCGAAGCATATGGAATCTCATTCATTCTCTTTCGCTCACCAGTTGTCTTAAGACACTGAGTTTGCTAAGAGTAACACCATGACCCATTGGCAAGTTTCCTATCTTAGAATTTTCCATCTTGAATCTTCTAAGAACTTTGTCAATGTAAGTACTTTGACTCAAACCAATCATCCTTTTAGATCTATCTCTATAGACCTTGATGCCAAGGATGTAGGCGGCTTCACCCATATCTTTCATTGAGAAACACTTCCCTAACCAAGACTTGACAGTCTGAAGTGCAGGAATATCATTTCCAATTAGTAAGATATCATCGACATACAATATTAGAAATAGTACTACGCTCCCACTGAACTTCATGTATACACATGGTTCATCTTCGTTCTTGATGAAGCCAAACTCTTTGATCGATTCATCAAAACAAAGATTACAACTCCTAAAAGCTTGCTTCAACCCACATATGGATCTTTGCAACTTGCATACTTTATTAGAATTTCTTGGATCGACAAACCCTTCAGGTTGTGTCAGGTACACATCCTCAAGTAGCTTCCCTTTTAGGAAAACTATTTTGACATCCATTTGCAATATCTCATAGTCGTAATATGCGGCTATGGCAATTAAAATTCTAACAGACTTAAGCATTGCAACTTGCCAAAAGGTTTCATCATAGTCAAAACCATGAATTTGCCTATATCCCTTTGCTACAAGTCTAGCCCTGTAAGTATGCACCTTCACATCCATGTCGGTCTTCATCTTGAAGACCCATTTGCACCTTATGGTTTTTACACCATTAGGTGGATCAATCAAGTTCCAAACTTGATTATCATTCATGGATTGTAATTCGGATTTCATGGCTGCTAGCCATTTATCCGAATCAGGAGTGGACATCGCCTCTTGATAGAAAGTAGGTTCGTCATTCTCAATGACTTCCACTTCATTACTTTTCGATACGAGAAATCCATATCTCTCGGGTTTGGATCGTAACCTATCCGATCTACGATGGACTTGTGCATCTTTAACCGGTTTCACAAGTACTTGTGAACTTGGTTTTGTCTCTACTCTCGGTTCCATGTTATCTTCGGGCTCTTGAATTTTTCAAGATTAATTTTACTCCCACTAGATCCTTTATTGAGAAACTGTTTCTCAAGAAAAGTACCATATTGAGCAACAAACACTTTGTTCTCATTGCGGTTGTAAAAATAATATCCTTTAGTTTCCTTAGGATAACCAATGAAAATAACTTTGTCAAATTTTTGTGCTAACTTATCGGAGACAAGTCTCTTCACATAAGCTTTGCAACCCCAAATCTTCATGAAAGACAAATTTGGTTTTCTTTCATGCCACATCTCATGTGGGATCTTAGGAACCGATTTAGTAAGGACTTTGTTTAGTGTGAACGCATCAGTCTCTAATGCATGTTCCCAAAAGGAAATAGGAAGGTCAACTTGACTCATCATCGAACGAACTATGTCCAACAAGGTTCTATTCCTCCTCTCAGACACACCATTCCATTGTGGTGTTACGGGTGGAGTCAACTCTGAAACGATTTCACAGTTTTTGAGATGATTGTCAAACTCTTAGCTTAAATATTCACCACCTCAATCGGATCGAAGTACTTTAATAATTTTGTCAAGTTGATTTTATACTTCATTTTGAAATATTCTAAATATCTCAAACGATTCACTTTTGGACTTCATCAGATAGACATAGCCATATCTAGATAAGTCATCGGTGAATGTAATGAAATACCGAAATCCTCCCCTAGCAATGCTACTTAATGGTCCACATACATCTGTATTTATTAGGGCCAATAAGTCACTAGCCATTCCACTACTCTTAGTGTAGGGTGGTTTGGTCATTTTACCTAATAAACAAGATTCACATATCTCGTATGATTCATAATCATGTGAGTCTAAAAGTACATCATTATGGAGTTTAGAAATACGTTTCTCATTTATATGACCAAGCTGGCAATACCACATGTATGTGTTGTACACATCATTCGGTTTAGATTTCTTATTTACATTATAAATATCTTCAACATCATTTTGTGTCTCAACATCAAGGATATAAAGGCCATTAAATGAATTTGCAATAAAACATATCATTTAAATAAATAGAAAATTTCTTATTCTCAATAAGAAACCTATATCCTTCATTATCCAAACAAGAAACAGAAATAATATTCCTACTCAAATTCGGAACGTAATAACAATTGTTCAAAACAAGTAATAGTCCACAAGGTAAAGTGACTTCATAAGTCCCTACGGCTAATGCAGCAACTCTTTCTCCATTCCCCACACGTAGGTCTATTTACCTTCTTTGAGTAGCTTTCTATTCCTTAGTTCTTGTACATTTAAACAAATGTGAGATCCACATTCGGTATCCAATACCCAAGAACAAGAAGTAGAAATGAAAATATCTATCACATAGATACCTGAATCAGTACCGATCGTATTGCCCTTTTTTGCTTTTAGGCCTTCCTTATAAGCCTTGCAATTTCGCTTTCAATGACCAACCTCTTGGCAATGATAGCAAATTGCATCCTTTTGAAACAATTTGGATTTAGCCTCTTCGGCATTGGCAACTTTTGCCTTAGGTTTAGAAACCTTTGCTTTACCTTCTTTACCTTCCTTTTTGAATCTCTTTCCTATATTAACCATTAACACAACATACCTCCCTTGCCTAGCTTGCACTTGGAACATTTCCTTTAAGCGCTGTGTTAGGACAAAAGTTGCTTCCATGTGTTCAAGGTCCTTCTGAAGAGCCTTACACATGGTGGCAAGCATAAGGCAAGCAACATCATTAGAATCATCAACATGTTTCTAATGTTGCTCCTTATCTGCCCTTGCAGCATCGACAGCGGGTTCTGCATGAACGGGTTTGTCATGAACGTACAATTTCTACTCTTGCCTAAGAACAATTCTTAAGCTTCTGATCCAATCAGAATAGTTTGTACCGTTCTCTTCGGGCTTGTCCTTCTCAAGGACAGATGACAGTAACACGATTTGATAATTGTGAGATGCCATTATACAATAAGATATACATACAATATGAGCACATATAAGTATCAATACATTTACCATCTAAGAGACAAATAATGTATTTCATAAATACTCTCACTAAATTATACACCTTCAAATACAAGCATGTATCATATAATTATAATGGGCTAAGATCCATATTTCACTTAATTTTGGTTTAACTGAGTCAATGCCCGAAATTAAGCTATTTAGGTAGAAAACACTTATCAATCATATCATATATGTCTCTTAGATCTTTTATGAGATTCTAGACATCTTATGTCAACACATGTTTTAATCTCATCTATGTCTTGGGTCAAAACTCTTTTGAAAGCACCAATTAAGTTCAACCTTTTTCAAACGTACAAGACACATAAAACGATGCTCCCAACTGAGTCGAAACTACATCAACCGTTATCTCATCTTGATCCATATTAAGATATAATGATGCACCCAACTGAGTTGAAACTACATCAAAATACCCGAATATTTCACAAGTGTTCTAATCAAGGGGTGGCATAAAACTTAAACATTTAAGAAGGTTTTTCCATATAGAAACAAACATCGCATGGTTGTATATGAAACTTATGTGTACATAACCATGAACATGGGATTTCACATAATATCCTACTTTAGGATCATACAAATAATCATGTAACAAATAACAATTATTAATTATATAATTATTCAATTCTCAAAATTTAAGGATTCAAATAATCATGTTAATCGAATTAAACATGAACATCAAATCCTAAACAAACAATTTGTTTCAATTTGAGAATTTACTGATCATAATTAATCAAATTAAAGAGATCAATAACCCATGTAGAAGATTAATTGCATCAATCATCTATTAATCATAATCATGTTATATCGCATATAATTGTTTCACAAAACAATACACATAAAATCATCAATCTATATCATCAAGCATGTTAAAGCATATAATCCAATTATATCTAGCATGTCAATTTAACCTAATCATGATTAAACGCGGCTCTGATACCACTGTTGGGTTTTGAGGTTATATACACAGCGAAAGACTAGGAATAAATCACAAAACCCTAGTCATGAATCAGTCTAATATGAATAGATTAAAACATGAATATAGATTTACTAACCTTTGTTGCGAGTTTGTCTTTCGTACACGAATCGTAATTCACCTTGAATCGTAGACGAAACTTTGATCTTCTCCTTTTTCTTCCTTGTGATGAATCAACAATGGTAGGCCTTCAAGCTTTAGGTGATAAAGCAACCACCCTCTATCGGTAATCCACACGCGAACGAACCAAGATCTATATCTTGTTGGATTGCTAGATGATCCCGATTGTTGAAACTCTTTTCAAACAATTTATGGCTAATATGGAATTGAATCTAGGGTGTTTTGATCTTTGATTCGTAATCAAAATCAAGGAATTAGTGTTTCATAAACCCTATTTTCGTGTGTCTTAGCTGAGGAAAAAGGGGCTATTTATACTTTATAAATATCCCTAACAATTAGGGAGAAGAGCCCTAATCCAAGCCAAAACCGGATCTGCTGAGTTGCCGCTATGCACGGCCGTGCACTTATATATGCACGGCCGTGCAACCTCTTGCACGGGCGTGAACTTTAACTTGCACGACCGCTCCAGTATCCTTGCACGGGCGTGCTGATTACAACGCACGGCCGTGCAACCCCTTTGCACGGGCGTGTCCTTTAATATGCACAGCCGTGCAACAGCCCAGAATTCCTTTTTCCAGATTTGAGCTATTTTCAATCCGTTCTTTGTGTGTGACCCTTTAGGAATTATATTTTATGTTGGTAGTAAGTTGAAACATCAACCTCACAAGACATAAGTGGTCTCTAGTAAGCAATTATATCCACCCAATTAAATATAACATTAAAGCTTGATTCCTTGATAGATCATTGTCACAATCCCTTTGCCACACGATGTCATATTGAACATAAGTCATGGTTCACGTCAACTTATATTGTTCAATGCTTTCTCGATTCCAAATATGTTGATAATCCAAGTGCATTTGATCTCTATCAAATCTCTTGAGTATGGCCATACATTTCATAAACACTATTCATCGAGGGCCCAAGCAAACATCTCTCTTTACGAGGGACAAATCCCATCTTGACTTATCATTCTTCCCTACAAGAATTCAGTCGTGCCAACATAGCCCTTATTGCTATCCTATTAAAGATAGTGTTAGACTACATCAAACACAACTTTCATCATGTGGAAGACGGTGATAATCTCAGGTACTAAGGATTCTAATGACACGACTATCATGAGATTTAATCATGACATATATGACCATAGACCATGTCATAAATCTCATAGATGGGTCAGTCCAGTACCTTGTTCTCTAACAAGTACTCATAAGTGTAATATGCATCCCCATGCATATAATCATCTCTATGATTATCCATTACCAACTTATACTAGTTATTCACAATAACAGGGGCACAGAATATTATAATAAACATGTAAAACATATAATACTCAAGATAAACATTCTCTATTATAAATGGTAAAGACGATTACATAACGGTATTAGTTATGAGTCAAAATAACTATACGCCTAGGACATAACACCAACACTTATAACACGTTATCTAATCATCATGCCGGAGGGTCTTAGCCGGAGACCAACCCGGCTAGTCGTTTGTTCGTGATTTCAGGTCATATCTGCTGGGGATCAACCTATCGCTGTACTAAGACTGATCTGGATCTTTTCGTGCGTCATCAAGAATCATTACCATATTCAGAATGTACATTTTATTTATTGCTTATAGTATAATGTTTGATATTTTATTGAAAATATTGCTCGAAGTATTATACAAAAATTATGTCTTAATAAAGAAAACTAATAGGAAATATTATTTTTTTCGTCTCAAATAAATACTTAAAAAAAATGTATTTCTGTAAAAAAATATTTCCTTCATTTCAAAAATAAATATTATTTTCGACTAAAAATAAATAACCAAAAAATACTACTACATTTTCTATCAAAAAAAAAATGAACATTGCTTCTATCATCCCAAAAAATAATTATTTTTTGAAATGTTCATTGAGATGAAGGAAGCTATGTTCATTTTTTTTATATAGAAAGTAGTATTAATTTTGGGACGAAAGTAATATTCATATTTAAAATGAAGGATTTTTTTTTTAAAGAAGTAGAATTTTTTTTATGTCAAAAAAAAAATGAACATTGCTTCCTTCGTATCAATAAACATTTAAAAAATAATACTATTTTATTCGTCTAAAAAATTAATGTTCATTTATTGAGAAGAGGACACTAATATTATAAGCATTAATTTTTAGAAAAGAATACTACTTCGTTTAAAAAAAAATATTACTTCTTTCGTCCCAATAAATATTTTAGAAAATAATACTACTTCATTTGTCTCAACAAAAAGTAATGTCATCTAATGTAATATTTTGAGATGAATACACTAACATTACAAACATTAATTTTAGTGGCGAATGAAATAGTATTATTTTATTAAATATTTATTGGGATGAAGGAAGTAATGTTCAATTTTTTGGACAATAAATGTAGTAGTATTTTTTGGTTATTCAGTTTGAGTCGAAAGTAATATTCATTTTTGAAATGAATGAAATAAATTTTTTACAAAAGTATATTTTTTGAATTATTTGAGACGGAAAAAATAATATTTCCTTTTAGTTTTCTTTATTAAGACATAATTTTTGTATTTTTATTTTGTAATTTAAAGTGAGACGAAAAAGTAGTATTGTGGTGTTTGTGAGTGAGTCAGACTAATGGAAAGTTGAACTCGCTAATTCAATTAGCGAGTTCAGATTTTAGTTTTTTTTAATATCATAAATATTAAAATAAAATTGAGCAAATTTAAACTCGATACACCGTGTAGTGAGTTTAAACGGACAAAATTATAATCTCGCTACACTTTATATCGAGTTTCAAAAAATAGGTCATTTTGGTAAATAGTTCATAATGGTTGTTATTTTTGGATATATTGTTTTAAAATGAAATATTTTGAGAAAAAAGTCAACATTAAAGATGATCTAAGGAATGTTATTTAGTAGGGAATTTGCCCCATAAGTTACATTTGGGCTAAATTACCTCCTCTCAAGTTACTTATAAATTTAAATGCTACATAAATTCTTATACAATATTATAATATACTGTATTCAATGTGAAGTAATTAAAAATTATGATTCAATATCCTCAATACTGCTTCCTTCCACCACCACCGCCGCCACTGCCTGTCGTCGAAATCGGGTCGTGAGTCGCCGGAGCCACCTGTCATTATTAATGCTGTATTATATGAGTATAAAATATTATGCATTATCATGTGCAATATTATTACATAATAATACAACATAATAATACAACATGAAAAAAAACTTACGAGGCATTATAATTTTTTTTAGAACTTACGAAGCATTTTTCCTATTTAAAAAAATACTTACTTTTTAAAAGGAACTAGTGCTACATCCGTGCGTTAAACGCACGAACAAAAAACATTGACAAATAGCAGGAACTAAATCAAAAGAGTTACTATAATTATAAAGGTTAAGTGAGATTAATGCATAGACGAAGTTTTACAGTTTTACAAGTGAAAATATAACTAAATGACTAAAAAGAAATATGTAACTAAAAGTTGCAAAAATCTTCATGAAATTTGTTCTTGACCCGTCTCCCCAATCTTCCCTCCTTTGAAGTGCGTAAAAGTAGCTTCATTGTAATCAAAACTAATTTGAGGAGTTGGCAACGACCCATTCAACCAACGTAGGAATGGAAAATCCCGTTGCAGCTTTCTTCTTGCCGTTCCAAACGGGCGCAGCCATATCAATATGCATCCATTGTACCTTCTCGTCAACAAATGGCCATCCACACACATTTTTCTCATAAGATTATATCCTAAGTCAGAATATGCGTAAAGAACAATCAATATGATACTTTCAAGGACAAGTTTGCGATTTTTCTTTTGTTATGAGTTTGCTTTCTCAAAGACAAATAATTTAGCTAGAATGCAGAAAGGGTTGTTGAAATTCAAACCTGCTTTAAGAAAAGAGCTGCAGTAATAGAACCACCTTGACGACCACCGGTGTTGACCATATGAGCAACTCCGGATTTCATTGACTCCCAGTAGTAATCAGAATGCAGTAGTACTTCATAAGAGAAAAGTATTTTCTATTAAGGTACCTGAACTTTGAATGTGATGACTGCATATTTACCTTGCTTGGTACAAAACTGAGATATGCCTGACGAACTGCTGGTTTCTCAGCAAATATTTGAGAATACAAAATAAGGGCAGATGGCTATCCAATTCAAAGATGTAGCACTGCCTTTTTTAGCAATTCATAACAACCTTTGATGAGAATAAAAAGACAAAGATCATACCTGATGAATTATCTCTGGTGTCAAGTTAAATGTTACTCTGTTAGACTGAAACAAAGGGGGTAGAAAAATCACTTATGCTCTGAAGATTTACTGGTTAAAAAAAAAAAGGAGAGAACTACTTCTGAAGGGGAGAAAAAAAGAAGCTAGAATATTAGTGTTTAGAGAAGGGGAAAAAAAGGATCTTCAAATTTAGAGCTGGAATATTTCCACTTCTAAGGGATGTATATGTGTGTAGACTAAAGAGAGAGAGAGAGATTCATATAGTACCTGACCATCTGATGATGGGTTGACATTAAAAATCATATCACTTTTTAACCCTATGCGTTGTTTTGGCTTCCTGCTGGCAGTCACATCCAGCAACTTCTGCACTTGATTGGTAAATGAAAATGTTCTGTTACATGTTTTCCAAAAATAAATTGATCACCAACAAAGGATTAGGTTTCCTAGATAACTAACACTCTACTTTTAATGGAATGTAGAAAACAAAGTTTTCACATTTGCTTACCATTCTAGTGGCCCAAAATTCAGCCCCTCCGATCACAAATTGCAAATGGAATCTCACATGTCGCAAGGTTTTACAAAAGAATATTGCAAAGAGAATCAGGTCATGTACTATCTCCCGGCTTAAACTTTACAATCTTTTCTTGTCTAATACAAAAGCTAAGGGGTTTAAGGCCTTGCATGCCAACACATACAGACGCACATGGCATGTTCCATATGTCTGCATTCTCCATACAGGACAAGTTTTCACCCTAGGATTAAAAAGAAGTAGAAGAAAAGAACAAAGCAGCCTTCACAACACATACTTATGAACCAACTTGTGCTGAGAGGGGGGAGGGTGGAAGAAACATGTTTGTTTCTTTCATTGAAATGAAGCCAGCCACCATATTTTAAATTGCTAGGGGTAAATAGTGTCTTGGTCTCAGACGGTTTCTCATCGGGTACATGCTCCCACCTACTTTTCGTTCGCCTATTAGGACTTCTGTTCTTTACCAAGGCAGATAGAGGAGTAGAAAATGTCCTGCATCAAACGAATGATTGAAATTTCATCAAGACTTGTTGGAATGTGAAGGGAATATATTATCACTCTGCCATTTACATCATAAAATGTTTATGCATAACACAATGCCCAATGTGTTAATCGCAGCCATTTTATCTTCGTATCTTTACCTTAGTAATTTATACCAAACATCACAGAAGTGATCCAGAAACATGGAGGTCAAACTAAAAATGAAGAAAATATAATCAAAGAGAAACAGTGGTACAACCCTTCCCAAAGTCAAGAGTATGGAAAATTATCCAATCGAAACAAACTCGCTGACAAAATAAGAAGTGTATGAAGCTTGCCATCATGTAAATGACTACGAAGCTCGCAGGTCAAGCAGAATAGTGTACAAGTACGTACTGGACAACGATCCAATTCGTTTGAAATTATAGAAGTAATATGTTACATAAGATATCAATGAGCATAAAGAAAACACTTATCGAGATTTGATGACATGACCATTTTGGCATACAAGTATCCCTTGTTTAGAAAAGCCAAGACACCAGCATTAGCATATACAACATAGACACTGCTAAATGCTAATACATGGCCTGCCATATTAACATTCTGGTAAATCAACAGCACATCAAAGGCTACCAACTCTTATTATAGCATCTCCAAAATCTGACTTACAAAGAATCAGAAGTTACAATATAAATTAACTGAATTTCAATAATCCAAATCTAAACTTAAACAACTTAGTTCATTAACATGGTTATAAGAATCTGACCTTCAATATGCTGCTTACATTCAGCTCAAAAAATGTCTTCAGAGCTGTTAGAGAACCGGAAGCAAGTTTCGCAAGTATCCCAATCAGGCCTTGTCAATTAAAGTGACAAAGGATATGAATACCCTTGAGACGCTTTGCAACATGATGAACTCCAAACAAGAGGAGGGTGATGAAATAAAAGCTAAGAGTAATTACATACAGTATAAGTATAAACAGGTTGACAGAAGGTGGTTCGGCTGTTCAAGTCTATCAAATGTGTCACTTGATGAATTAGTCCATGTTTAGAAAGTTCATCCAGCTTATCAGGAGAATGACGGGCTCGCTCTGCTATTTTTATTAAGCAAGATGCAACAGTTTCCACAAGCTGGAAAACAACAAATAATAATTAAAGCTGAAAGTAGATAATTTTTTAGAAATTTTAGAGATAAGCCAAACGATGCCATGCATACCTTGCTATCTTCATACTGCAAAAGATTACACAACATTGGAACTGCCTCCATAAAGGATGAAGGACGTTCAGAAGGAAGTTTCTCACATATGTTCAACACAGTAGATAGAGCAACCCTCTAATCCAATAATAAATAAATAAATAATTAAGAACAAATAAGGATATAAATCTATAGCAAATAAAACAAAATAAGGTTTTGAAACAAGCTATGCTCAACTATGAAGGGAAACATACTCCACTACCACTGTATACTCGTTGCAAAGAAGTCAACATAAGTTAGAGTAGCCATTATCACACCAGACTGTAAGCAAGCAAGTGGTTGTTCACGCTAGATTTTTTCTAATGCTTGCAAACACTACAAAAAACAGGGGAAAGATAAATTGTTAAATATAACAGTTCTTTTTCACATCCAACACAAAATAAATAAATAAATTATTTAAGTGGGTAATGGCTAAAACATAAGCATACTTGTTCAGCAACATCTACATAATAGCCATCAACCTTTGACAAAGTGTAGTCAACCCATCATGTCTGACGATCGAGGATGGGCATCACATAGATAAGTTGAAGCCCTAATAGATAAAATGGTGAAATTGAAATTTCTAATCTGAAATTGAAGCCCTAAATTGAAGCCCTAATTTTGAGTTTGGAAAAGGTTGAATTTGGAAGAAAATGGTGAAATTGAAATCGGCTCCATGGAAGAAGAGAGAGGGGGCGGCGACCATGGCAGAAGAGAGGAGGAGGCGACGAAGGCGTTGGTCGCAGCAGAGGATGGGAATGTTTTTGGGAAGAGGGAGTGACACTAGAGAGGGAGGAGAGAGAGAGAGAAAAGAAAGCGTTTATAACGGAATATCAAGAGACTCCGCCTTATTATTATGTTATTAGGGGTATTTTCAGTTATGAGTATCTCAAGGGGGTTTATGAAGTAATTGGTCTTGGAGGAAATGAACCTAGTCCTTTTTTAGTCTAAATTCTTGTTTGAACGGGAAAAAGTGGATGTGCCGAAGTGATTTGCTTTTCGGGTTTTATTTAGTTACAGATATTACCAGGTAGGCTCAATTCACCCACACCGGCCATAACAAGCGGTTCGCCTCACAAAGATCATCCCCTCCGGCCCGCCCCATCCCAGAACCCATTAAGAATCCAGTGCCGTTCGCCTCGAAGCACCAAGAAGAATGTCAAAAGCGGCAATTTTGAGAAAAGGTAGAAAAGCCATAAAAGATTCACAGCTGCTCAAGGCCTTGCAATCAGAAATCAAATTCGAACTCTCCAATTCCCGCTTTCAGGTACTTGCTTCTTTGTGTTTGTGTTGGCGCGTTTAAGAGCCATTGATTGAATTTATTGATTTGATTGAATTACTAGCTTGTGTTTTGATTCGAGGGCACAGTGCAATCTTTCAGTGTTTCAGCGGAAACCCCAAAAAATTCATATATGAACTATGACAAATGTACACTTTAAATTCGTAGAGTTGAAAAATTCTTCTACGAGTATTGGAATCACTAACTGTGGCATTGCACCTGGCTGATGGTTTATTTTGCTTGTGCCAAATGCTTGATGTATGCATGACTATTATCACTTTAAATTATAACTGTGACAAAGCCCTTGATTGATGTTTTATTTGCTTGTACACTCTACAATTTTGCATTTTTTTTTTACAGTGGAGTGCTTGATTGTAATATTGTAGTAAGTGTAAGTGTTTAAGTGTTGACTCCTTGATTATTGATATGGATCTAGACTAGCAAGAGTGGCTCGGTAGGAGATTTCATTGTTGACTGGGATTCACCACAGTCTCAAGACGTGGTTTTGCGCAAGAAATGTGAGTCTGGCGAAGAGCTTGCCATATCTGCTGTGCTCGGTGATGAAACCCATGAAGGAGATGATACACTTCCAAGGGAAGCTTTGATGAAGGTTTGTGTTGCAAAAACTGGGTTGAGCCCCATCTTGCAGTTCGATTGCAAAGTTTCAACCAAAGGTCAAAATGGATCCGAGTTCAGTATCCAAAATTTCAATTATCTCCAATCTTCTTGCGGTCTAGGTTCAACGATGTACAGAGGTCCTCTTTTCAGGTACTGTTTTGCTAACTTGCTAAATATTTTATTGATATTCATAGTGGAAATCTATATTTTCAAAATCTTCCACTAATTTCCATTAATTTAATGTAAATTATTTTTCTTGGGACACTAGTTTCTATATCTTGTTTTGTCTGTTTGAAATGGATTCCCATACTTCACCCCATTTCTGCTGAAGCGGTCGTTACTTAATTTCATTCAACTTAAATTCTTTAAGACCTCCTCTTTAATAGAGCAGTACTTTGTGTACTTGCTTTCATGTCTCAAAAGAGACACACACACACACACATATATATATATATATATATATATATATGCCACAAGTGAATGACGATTAATTGTTATAAGTATTGAGGATCTAGTAAAGATACAAACCCTTTATTTGCAACAAGTATATGATTTGATTCCATGGGGACCCTAGTTGGCCTAGCATTTTCTAGCTTGGTGTCTTTAAGAATGTCAAGGGTGAAGTTTCTCTTCAAACCGTTCTCAGATCTAGCAATCTCCAAGCCCAGAAAATACTCAGAGAGATCTTTGATTTGAATCTAGAATGAAGAGGAAATTTCTCAGTAGAGATAGTACATTGAGAGGAAGTCCTTAAAACAAACAAAGATTGGTCTGCATGTGTTTTTGTGAACCCAAAACCAATAAGTGCCTCAAAGAATTTTTGGAACCACTATATAGGGGCCTGTTTGAGGCAACAACGAGACTTCAAGAGCCTGCAATCAAGAGGAGATGAACTAGATTGGGATATAAACCCAGAAATAGTCAAACAGGTGGAAGGTCCATGTAAACTTCTTCATGTATCCACACAAGAATACATTAAAGACATCCATTTGGCATAATGTCCATCCTTTTAAGACTGCAATGGATAGGAGAGTTGTCACTCATTTTAGCCAAAGGGGAAAGGTAAAGTGATCTTGTCCTTCTACTTGAGTGTAACCCTTTGCAACCAACCTTGCCTTGTATTTATCAAGACAACCATCAGAATTAAACTGAATTAAACTGTATTTTATAAAACCATTTGCAGCGAACTGTGTTCCTACTGGGAGGAAGGTGAAAGAGGTTGTAAAACCCAAATTTTGTTAATTTCTAAAGCATCAAGTTTAGTTTCCATAGCTACTCACCAATCCGAATTTCTAACCGCTTGAGTATAGTGGTAGGTTCTCTGGGAAAGGAAGAAATGTTGGGACAAGAAGAAGAATAGTGTGGTGCTAACTTGGTATATGAGAGGTATTTATCAATGGAATAGGGAATTGAATACATTTTAGTTGTAAAAGCCATATGTTTGAGAAAAGTAGCAGGGAGTTTTGTGTAATCATGATACTTCACGGGTACAGTTTTCTGTCAAGATAAACTAGAAGTAATTAATGTAGCATCAATAGAAAAATTATTATTCAGAGAAGAGGTGTGAAGTTGATTAGGAGAATGAGAATGTTTATGAGTCAACAATGTTGTGTAAAGGAGAGGATAGTACAAGATTGTGGATGGATAAAAATTCTCCGTCTTCTAATAAAATAATCTAGCAAATGTACTAGTTACCGTTGTAATAGTATGCACGAGCAGGGTGTCGAACCACAGAGACTTCAAAGACTTAGGTGTTAAACAAGTTGATTTAAACAATGCAAAGTAACCAAGGGTTTTTTTGTTTGATTGATTACTATTTCACAAAAACAGAAATTAATATTAAAATAAGAAAACAATTGAAATAAACGAAAGAAATCAGATTAACAAAGGATTTACGGATTGAGTTTCACAACTATTTTTACTCTATGCTATTGTAGTAATAAATACTCCCTCCGTCCACTTAGTTAGTTCACAGTTACTGTTCACGCGTAGATTAAGGAAAAAAATAATGATATAAATGTTGTGAGTGTAAAAGTAAAATAGGAGAGAGAATGAGTGGAGGGAATAGTAAATTATAATGGTGTTGTGAGTATTAAAATAATGTAGGAGAGAGAATGAGTGGAGGGAATAGTGATAAAAACTTTCCTTTTTAGGTAAAAAAAACAAAGTGTGAAGTATGTATTTGGACGCCCAAAGTAGAAAGTGTGAAGTAAGTAAGTGGACGGAGGGAGTAGATCAATCTCATTAAAGGGTTCATTTACTGAATTAAGAATTGTGATGTTTGGTGAGCGAATTGTAACCCTAATTCATGAAGCCCTTAATAATAATTGAACCTAGATCCTTTTGATTTTCGCTAGGTCCTTAGATGAATCTAATCATCGTTGGAAAGCTCTCGACGAGAACTATACAATGGTCTAAGTTGCACATGGTCACATCCTTCTTCATTCTTTCCTGCTTTGCCACTACACTCTTGATCATTCCTTTTGTATTTCTTAAAACCATAATCCATACCATTTTCCTTCTATTCTCTGTACTTATAAACACTCCAAAAAGCCATTAAAACACACAAGGGTAAGCATAAAATAAGTCTAAAAGTATATCATTTGGATGGGTAGAAACACATCCATCAAATATCCCTAAGCTTATCTTTTGCTCGTACTCGAGTAAAATAAAAACTAAAACAAGAAAATAAAACTACTTTCTAAACTACGAAAAAACACTAAAAGTAAAAAAATAATAATTGGGATGTTCAAACCATTTAAATGGTTGTTAGCCATATAAGTCTCAGATCCTTATAACACAGATAATCTACCAGAGTTATCATGAACATGGGATTATAATCACATTGATGCATCTACTTACAATTCTCCACCGTAGAATGATATTGTGAATGAATAATGGGAGATTATCGTTACCAAAATAAAATATTTTATAGAATCACTTGTGTCATGCTCTAAATCAAAGATAATAAGATAAAAATTCTGCATAAGTACACTCATATGCATGTTAAACACAATTGTCAACCCGGCTTCTCTTTAGGGATTAAATATTGCTTTAAGGCTTGTAATGTATAGCGACAATCGCAGGCTAGGTTCATGGTTTCAAATGAAGGTAAGGACATACGAAGTCGAGCAAGTGAAATTAGGAAGTCTTCACAATATATCCTTACTTTGAGTGTACCTATCGGCTCACCCATGCCAACCCAATGACTCAACCCCCAGACTTAGAATTTTACATACTTTCATACAAAAGGTTGATCTCATTCCATTCTTTTTTTTGGTCACTTTAAATCACAATTTCCATAACATAGGAGGGCAATGGTTTTCAGATTTTCTTCTTCTTTCTTTCTTTTCAATTTGCATAGATAAAAATCACGAAAAATATTTTGCACTAAATACTTTGCACATGCCCCTCCTTACAATACAATACATAACCCTTATCTGTTCTTTGTTGCCCAATTTTCACTCAACCCCTTGATTTCTCATGCACAACCCACAATTTCTCATTCATTCCCTAGTTTCAATTTCTTGAAAAGGTGAGAAAATAATGTATAAGTGTAAGGGTAAGATAATGTGGGTACAAAATGACAGGCGAATGGCGGTATTTGATAACCTCTCACTTTGTGAGAGATTTCCATTTTTATTGAAGTTAAAAAAGGGTTCTAGCGGAAATTTTTATAAGTGACTAGAAAGTTAGTCTCACAAATTGGGTTCAAAGAAAATAGCCATATATCACTTCCCGATTAGTCTATTTGATGTGTTATTGACAATCATACAAAAATGTTATAGGAACCCAAAGAATGCCAAAGTGATCATATAAAGGTCTTCTATGTTGGTAACAATGATCAAGAAAATAGTATGGAAGTGAAAGGCAATTATATTTCACATGTTTCAATGTGATCATATCCCTATATTGATAATAACACTCAAGATTCACAAGAATTAAAATACCCTAAAACCATTATAGACTTTAGCCAACATCTCAAAATATAAAAATAACATTTTTTTTAATTTTTCTATTTTTTAGGGTGACACTATTTACACTCCCCTATAAACCCACAAACTCGGAGAGATGCCTGCCCCCAAATTCAAAACATGCTATGTCCTCATAGCATAAGGAATGGAAGCATGCATTGGGTTCAAAGGATGACATGACACAAGCAATTAAAACATACCTAGTTTGGTTGCCTCTCAACAAGCACATTTGTTTAAAGTCGTTATCCCGACTATGGCCCCAATTTTACTTGGGGTTGAGGTTGACCATTTTAGTTTTGGCCTTCGCATTTCGGCCCTTGGACCAACTCATAGCTTCTCAGGCACAAACGCCCACTACCTTCTATGCAAAAAATCCTTGCTCGACTAACTCGGGTGGCACCCAAGGAACTTTTGTAGCTTCCTGTTTTGCCTATTTCTTCTTCTTTTTGGGGTTCTTTCCCCCAAACTCTTTTGTTTCCTCCATATCAACAATCTTAGGAACACATTTCTCAACAAAACTTTCAGATATGTTATCTTGATTAAAAATATTAGCAAATATAGAATCATATACTCCCTCCGTCCCAGTCCATGCTTCCCACTTTTTTCAAATCACGCAAATTAAGGAAATGGATGGGAAGAAAAAATGTTGTGAGTGTAATAGTGAATTAGGAGAGAGAATTAGTGGAGGCAATAGTAAATTTGAAAAGTGTTGTGAGTGTAATAGTGAATTAGGAGAGAGAATGAGTGGAGGAAATAGTAAAGATTCTTTGCCAAAAAAGGAAAGGTGAAGCTTTTAACGGGACACCAAAAATGGCAAAAAGTGAAGCTTGGGTTGGGACGGAGGGAGTATATCAAGAAAACATCATTCCTCTACTTGCAAGCATGACTCACTGGGTTTAGTCTCTACATGCAAATGTGATACAATCGATGGCACCAACCTCTTGGGGAGGTTGTTTAGGGGGTGATACGGCCTGTCACTTCTATATTGTTGGTTGGCTTTCTTGTTGTTAGCCATGGGATAAACGTCCGTATTATCCCTAGAATTCTCAACGCCTTTCATCATCCTTTCTAATTTATTACTCTCATGATTTACGTGGTCACTCCCACATGGTTCTGGAATTTCAAGATTATCTAAATAACCAACAAACTCTGCCTTAGATGGGGGTCATGTCAAATAATCAATCATAGAGAATCTAATATCCTCCCCCATCACATTCATTGAAATCCTACATTCAGAACTTCTATCACATAATTGGTGTCAAACATAAAATGTCTCCAAGCAGTATGAAAACTCCGAGTTCATCACATCATGATCTTCCGTGGGCATCACCACAAAATCAACTGTGATTAAGGTCTTATCTATCTGGACTACAATGCTTTCTACAATTCCTAAAGCTCTTTTTACCGATTGATCAGCTAATTGAGTGGACATTCTTGGAGGTTTCAAATCGATTAACCCCAATTGCTTGTAAATAGAAAAAGGCATTAAGTTAACTTTAGCCCCAAGGTCCATCATGCCTTTATCCCTTAAATTTCGCAATGTGATTGGAATGATAAAACATTTGAGGTCTTTCATATCACTTTCCTTTTTTAAAACTTCCACACAAGTGGGCGTGGTTTTCACAACTTCAGGTAGGGGGGAATCTAACTCGCTCAGCAGTAGAAAATACATCATGTGTTACCCCCAAACTACTTTCTTCCTCAACATATTCATCACATTCAGTATCATTTAAGCACAAAGAAGAAAGAAATACCTCCTCAATTTCATCACCTTCATCCCAAATAGTCATGATTGACTTTGCTTGCTTTAGGTTTTGAAAATTACCCTGTTTTTGGCCTTGTAAGGCCTCCACTAGATGCCCAATTGGGGTCTCTAATTTCCTGACTGCAGCTCTTGTTGTTTGTAGTTGCTGTTGCTCAAGTTTCATCTGTGCTACCGCGTCCTCCCAAGGCTCCCTACTTTTCTCAAATTGCCTTTGTGGAGGTGGAGTGTGAAGAGGCTTTAATTGCTGATTTTGATTACCTCACTATGAGAAATTAGGGTGATTTCTCCACCCCCGAATTGTATGTGTTGCTATAGGGGTTGTTTTGAGGAGGCTTGGAGCATAACCATTTATTGCATGTGCCAGTTCAGAATTAGAAGCAAACTGTGCACCACTATGATAGACGTTTGTAGCTTGAGTATATAAACCACTAGTAGAACAAGCATCATGAATAACATTATTACTAGAAGAAGTACTATGCGTGCTTAACATGTCAAGTTTCTTATTCAACTGTGCTATTTGCCTAGATATCTCATCACTAGCACTCAACTCATGCACACCCCTCGTATTACCCCTAGTACTCTTGTTGGGAATTGACACCTAACATCTCAAATAGCTCTTGAGTCTGTTGCGGGATCTTGGCTCCTAAAGTTTGTTAACCATTGCCTGATTAACAGGATTTAGGCCATCACAAAAAGTTTGGTTTAATAATGGTAGGGAGAAATTGTGGTGGGGGCACTGGAATAACATCATTTTAAATCTATCCTATGCTTCATGGAATGACTCACCTACCTCTTGTGCAAACCCTATTATTTTCTGTCTAAAAGTGGCCAACGTGGGATGTGGGTAATATTTGCATAAAAGCGCGTCATGAAGTTCATCCTATGTGCTTATGCTCCTAGGTGTGAGCATCATTAACCAAGTCTTTGCATTCCTTTTCAAAGTGTAGGAGAAGCATTTCAATGTTATTTGCTCATTGGTCACTCCCTCTTTCCCTGGAAAGTGTGAAACATTCATCACATAATCACGCAAATAAGTCAAAGGGTCTTCGGATGGAAGACCCTGATAATTGGGCAACATGGCAAAGTATTGACCCCTTGATATCTAGATTCTTTGCTGTATCAGACATCACTATAAATGACACAGCGGTTTCTACCTTAGGACACAAAAAGTCATGCATTGTCTCGGCCGGTGGTACTACCATCTCGGCTTTTGGTTCTTCTACTCGGGTGGTAGAAGATTCAAGTTCTGGTTCTAGGTCTGTTTCGAGGGGACTACCCTCGTTTATTTCTCTCCTTTTGCTTTGACCTAGTTTATCAATATCGTTGTTCGATGGCACCAAAATAGGATTAATAGAACACCGACCAAGCATCCCCGACAACGGTGCCAAAAACTTAATGGATAAAAATTCTTACTCTTGTAATAATATAACCTAACAAGTGTACTAGTTACCATTATAATAGTATGCATGAGCAGGGTGTCGAATCACAAAGACTTGGGTGTCAAACAAGTTGATTTAAACAGTTAAAGTAACAAAGGGGGTTTTTGTTTGATTGATTACTATTTTACGAAAACAGAAATTAAATATTAAACTAAGAAATCAATTGAAATAAACGGAAGAAATCAGATTAACAAAGGATTCACGGATTGAGTTTCACAACTATCTTTACTTTATGATATTGTAGTAATAAAGGGATCAATCTCATTCAAAGGTTCACTGAATTAAGAGTTGTGACGTTTTGGTGTGCGAATTGCAACCCTAATATTTTCTTTATATTATATTTTCCGCTAGATCTATACAACATGCAAGATTAACCCTTAAAAACAATTGAACCTATATCCTTTTGATTTACGCTATGGCCTCAATTAAATCTAATCATCACAATAATGGTCGATGTATAAATCATCCACTTTAATGCAACAATTTATACCCTATTGATTTAAAGGCCAAAAGTATCTTATCATACAATTGAAACCTAAAAACATCTTTAAAAATATTGAGATTAACAAGAACGAGATTGATTGGAAGAATTAAATCATACTACTCCGTCCCAATAAGAGCTGCCCATTTTTTGGGCAGCACGCAAATTAAGGAATTGGGGAGAAGTAAAAATGATGTGAGGTGGCGTTTGGTTGGAAGGAAAGTGGGGGAAAGGAATGGAAAACTCCCTCTTTTCCATTCCTTTCCCCTGTTTGGTTCAAGGATTTTTAAAAAAAAATTTCGAAGGAAAGTTGAATTCCTTCAAATGAAGTGAAGGAATTCAACTTTCCTTCACAAAAGTGATGGAAAGTTCAATTCCTTAGGGCAATGGAAAAATTTTTTTTTTTTTTTGACCAAAATACCCCCAAACCCTACCCACCCCTACCCCCTACCCAGCCCCTACCCACCCCACCCCCACCCCCACCCCCCACCCCACCCCCCCACCCCCCCCACCCCCACAAATTTTTTTTTTATTTTTTTTTTCTCCCTACCCTCCCCCACCCCCCACGAAATTTTTTTTTTATTTTTTTTCCGCCTACCCTACCCTCCCTACCCCCACCCTACCCCCCACCCCCACCCCCACCCCCCACCCCTACCCCCCACCCCCACGAATTTTTTTTTTTTTTAATTTTTTTTCTCGCCTACCCCACCCCCACCCCCCACCCTACCCCCACCCTACCCCCCCCCCCCCACCCCCACGAATTTTTTTTTTCTGCCTACCCTCCCCCCCACCCTACCCCCACCCCCACCCCCTACCCCCCACCCCTACCCCTACCCCCACGAAATTTTTTTTTTCCGCCTACCCCACCCCCCACCCTACCCCCACCCCACCCTACCCCCCACCCCCACAAAATTTTGTTTTTTAATTTTTTTTCACCTACCCCACCCCCCACCCCCCCCCCACGAATTTTTTTTTTTTTTTACTCATTTTGCATACCCCCTACCTACCCCCCACCCTCCCTCCAAAAAAAAAAATTTTTTTTTTAAAAGGGTAAATTGGTCATTTTATATGCTTTCATTCCATTCCTATAATTTGTATTTTCAAACCAAACATGATTTGCCAAGGAATTGAATGACAATTCCATTCCATTCCGTGCCAACCAAACGGAGGGGGTTAACCAGTTTTTTTCCATTCCAATTCCTTAAGGAATTCAATTCCATTGACAATTCCATTCCTTCACTTTTTTTCCACCGAACCAAACGCCCCCTGAGTGTAATTTGAAAATAGGAGAGAGAATGAGTGGAGATAATAGTAAATTATAATGGTGTTGTGAGTATTAAAATAATTGAGGAGAGAGAATGAGTGGAGGGAATAGTGAAGATTTCTTTGCCAAAAAAGGAAAGTGAAAGCTATTAACGGGACACCCAAAATGGCAAAATGGGAAGCTACTATTGGGACGGAGGGAGTATTTAGCATAGAGATCCGGTAGTTATTACATCAAATCCATGAATCAAAAGGTTTAGTTACAATGAAAACAAGTAATAAAATTAAGAACATAAAACCTGGATCTTGAATCTTGAAATCTTGTTTACAATCCTCAAAAGTTGAATAAAACATGATCTAAAAGTGGCTGGAGTTGTTCTATTTATACTAGGGAGAGAAAGGGTAAAAAATTAGGAAATAACCACCAAATCCTAGTCAAAATTGGAAAATTGAAAGTGTTGGACGGAGGGGCTGTGAGACCGCACAGGGCTAGGGTGTGCGGCCGCACACCTTGGCCGTAAGTCTTTCTATTTTTCTGTCCTTTGGTGCGGCCGCACTTCCTTGCTTGTGCGGTCGCCCTTCGTGCATTGTAGACTTGTATTATTTGGCAAACTTTCGGAGGGCATAACTTTTCGTACGTACATTGATTTGGACGTGCCACATATCGTTGGAAAGCTATCGACGAGTACTATAAATGGTCTCTATCGTTGTAAAGCTCTCGACGAGTACTATACAATGGTCTAAGTTGCACAGGGTCACATCCTTCTTGTCCTTCTTCATTCTTTCCTACTTGGCCGCTCTGCTATTGATCATTACTTTTTATATTCTTTAAAACCATAATCCATGATATTTTCCTTCTATTCCTTGTACTCATAAACATTCCAAAAAGCTATTATAACACCCAAGGTTGGGTATAAAATAAGTCTAAAAGTATATCATTTGGATGGGTAGAAACACATCCATCAATTGTATAAAGAATTATCATCACATACCAATCAATATCATTAGAGCAAGGGACAATTAGAGAAGTAACAAGATTGGATCTATTAAATTGAGCACTATGGAAGATGTTTTCATAAAAGACTACATTTTTGCTAGAAAAGTTTTTCTGAGAAAATAGATCATAAAGTTTGTATACCTTTTTGTGTGATAGATATCCAATAAAGACACTTTATTGTTCGTATCGGAAAAAAAGACACTCAATTTCCCTGCATAGGACATATCCTTTTTGAGTCCTAGAGAGGAAGCAAAAAACAGACAACGAAACACTTTAAGATGTGAAAAGGAAAGATTTTTCCCAAGTAGGGTTTCATATGAAGTTTTGTTATATAGAGCTACACTAGGTAGTCTATTAATGATATATGTGGTAGTCAATACACAGACATCCTAGAACTTTAAAGGTAAATGAAAATGCAACCTAAGAGACCTAGCTATCTCTTAAATGTAGCTATGTTTCCTCTCAGCCTTTCCATTTTGTTGTGGAGTTTTAGTGCGTTTACTAGATTGAAGAATCCCTAAAGGAGTTAGCAAAGTATTGACCGACTGCTTGACTTAAAAATTCAGTCTCATTGTCTGAGTGAATAATTTTGACCTTACTGTTGAATTGAGTGTGAATCATATGAATTAAGGTAAAATGTGTACGAGGAACTTGATCTTTAGACTTTAACATATACAACCATATAGATCTTGAATGATCATTACTATGGTTAAGAAATAATTGTATCCATCATGAGTTAATTGGTTTTAGGGATCCTATACATCACAATGAAAAAGATAAAAGAAAAAAAGAGCATTACTTTTGGAGTGACCGAAAGGAAAGGAAGATCTAGTTGTTCTTGCATAGTGGCATACTGGCATACGTCACACAAAAAATCATTGCTATCAAAATTTAAAAATACTATGAATACTAGGAAGAAATAAAATTTAAAAATACTATGAATACTAGGAAGAAATTTCGATTTATGTATTGGAATGGGACTTAATTTGAGATGCTAAAGAGATACAAATTGAGATTGACGTTTACAAGCCAGTTGAAATGTATTACAATCATTTGGTAAGGCAGGCACGTGTAAGAGAGGAGCCCAAGAACATGCAAAAACTAGAGAGAGATCCTCTAGTAGTCGGGCACACAACCCATACTAAGTCAATATAAGTAGTGGGAGTGAGAAGATGGACCATAGAATAAAAAAATAGACCTTGACCAAGACTTCCTTTTAAGTACCTGGAATGAAGATACAAACCCTTCTCAGATCTAGCAATCCCTAAACCCAGAAAATACGTAAGATGGCCTAGATCTTTGATTTCGTATCTGGAATGAAGATGAGATTTCACAGTAGAGATGGTATGCTGATTATTACTTGTAATTATTATGAGATCATCTACATGTACTAGGACAGCAGTACACTGAAAGGAAGTCCTTAGAACACACACATAATGATCTGCATGTGTTTGTGTGAACCAAAATCAATGAATGCATCGGAAAACTTGTGGAACCACTGTTTATGAGACTGTTTGAGGTCATAAAGAGACTTCAAGAGCTTGCAATCAAGAGAAGAGGAACAAGACTGTGATATGGACTCTGGAATCGTCAAACCAAGAGGAAGGTCCATATAAACTTCTTCAAGTAAGTCTCTGTACAAAAATGCAGTAGAGTCATCCATTTGCCTCAATGTCCATTCTTTAAGACTGCAATGGCTAGGTGAGTTCTCACCATGGCATTTTAGCCACAGGGTCGAAGGTCTCAAAGTAATCTTGACATACATGAGTGAATGCTTTGTAAAAAACCTTGCTATTTCATTATCAAGAGAACCATCAGAATTAAACACCAATTTAACCTTTCCAGGCAACATTGTTTTATGGGAAGAAGAGGTTGTAAAACTCAAGTGTTATTTTTCTAAAGCATTAAGTTCAGTTTCTATAGCTACACACCAATCTGAATTTTAAACAAGTTGAGTACAGATGGTAGGTTCTTTGGGAAAGGAGATACTGAGATAAAAAGAAGAATAGTGTGATGCAAACTTTGTACGTGAGAGATAATTATGAATAGAATAGGGAGTAGAATACATTTCTGTTGAAGCCATATGTTTGAAAATAGTATCAGGGAGTTTTGTATAATTATTATACTATACTTCATAGTTACAGTTTTCTGTCTAGATGGTCTAGAAGGAATCAATGTACTATCAATGGAAGTGGAATTATTATTCTGAGAAGAGGTGTGAAGTTGATTAGGAGAATGAGAATGTTGAAGTGAGTCAGTATTGTTATGTGATGGAGAGGATAATATAAGATTGTATAAAGAAATATCATCACATAACCAATCAATATCATCAGAGCAAGGGACAGGGTTAGCAAGGGACAGTTGGAGAAGTAACAGGATTGGATATATATATATATATATAAACAACAAAGTCACTTCCCTCCTAGAAACATCACTATCAAGGGCAAAACTGTCATTAAATTGATTAAATTTACAATTACTAAAATAGCCCTAATGTTTTGTTGATGATCCAATTCAAACAGGAGTATATTGGTCATTAAACTTTAAGAATGTTGTGTGCGTGTAAGCCATTTGTTTATTTTCGGGCTGAAAAAGTTTGACAAGTGTTGTACTTATGTTGCTACACATTTTTCATCGCCCTCTTTTGTTCACAGTTTGAAATTCAAATACCAACAACATTAATACCACCCCCATCTTCTCATCAGTTCTCCTCTATCCCACTACGAAGGCCCAGTTCCAATCTCAATCCCAGTCCTAACTCTCATCCATGTGACGGGCATCTGCCGCATTCAACGACATACTCTTGGTCATCGACTTTGCCAGTGGTTCAACGGCTTAGGTCTAAGATCTGGCCGAAATTTATGGTACATAATGGACGGCTTTAGCGATTTCAATGTTAAGCTAATATAGACTATTCAAACAGAACGAGGCGGATCCATGTACACTTTTGTGTATAATCAGAAATAATCCCTCCTTTTCTCTCCTCATCCTCTTTCTCATCTTTTTTCCTCCCAAACCCAATCCTTCCGACCCTAGCATCACCACCAATAGAACCCACCGTAAACCTCCATTACAATCACCATGAACACAACCACCCCACCTCCAAAACCCACAAACCACCAGATTTAACAGATGGCGACACAACTAATATTTTAGATCGGTTTTCAAAAAAGAGAATTGTTATATAGACCTGTAAAATTGTTGAGTAAACCCGTAAGTTCCAAACTATAATTATGCCATCGAATGAAATGACTCTTCTACCCCTAAATCCATACACCCATTACCCAATGTTATATACACCCGTAACATTCAAACCAAAATATACCTCAATTGTTATACACACCCGTAACATTAACTCAAATCTACCCCCTCATCAATTTTTCACCTTCCCCACCTTCTCCCATTTTTTACCATTACATCTCACCCTCGTCATTTTATTTTTCATCAAAAAATTACTAACTTCCTTTCCTCCTACTATCATTTCTCAAACAAAAAATAAATAAAAATTACATACATATTTGTTCAAGATTTTTATTCAGGATCATGGATAAAATGGCTCTACAAATCGAATGTCAATGTAAGTTTTCTTCACTTTCTAACCATATGAATGTGTAAAACTTTTGTTTTTTTTTTTCGTCTTGCAAAATTTCGGCAAGTAGTGGCCGAAATTCAACTCAGGTTCGGTCACTCCCAACCGAAACACTTGAAAAGGTTCGGCGCTGGTTTGCCGATTCTGAGTTGTTTTTCGGCCATCCCCAGCTGAATTTTTAAATTTTTCAGCCACACTCGACCAAATTTTCTATAATATTTCGGCCACACCCGGTTGAATGTTTTAAAATATTTCGGCCACACCATATCGAACCATTTAAAAAATTTTGGCCTCACCCGACCGAACCATTTAAAAAAATTTGGCCACCACTGGCCGAACCTTTGTTATTCTTCGTACCCCTTATTGTTTTATTGAATTGTTGCAGTATTCATTAGGTGACAACAACTATTACCCGGTTGATTTTGAAAGTGTTTTGCGAGACTACACCACAGAATTCACAATGTCTTTGTATTTTAGAGACCGTCAAATAATGTTTGAATGGGCGCGTAAAAAGGGGGAAGAGCATGGGTTTATCATCGTCATCGGTCGGTCAGATAACGGAAGCTGTAATTCCGATCCTCGAATGACGCTTGTTTGTGAACGTTGGGGTAGATACAAGGAAAAGTCAATCTCTATTTCCTCTAAAAAATCTGTCAACAATGAAATTTTGGGAAAAAAAAGAAAAATAGAGAAAGCGGAACAAAGAAATGCGATAGTAAGTTTCAGTTGAACGCCAAACAAGTCACTTGATGGTCAATGGCAATTAAAAGTGGCATGTGACGTTCACAATCATCCGATTTGTCAATCCATGTTGGGTAACTCTTATGTCAGTAGATTACAGAAACAAGAGGAGTACGTGATAGAAATGTCACATTCAAATAGCCGGCCAAAGGATATTTTATATGGCTTAAAAGAGAAATTTCCGAAAAACAAGTCCTTAATACGTACTATTTATAATGGGCGCGTGAAAAGCAGGGCAACTGAGCTTGCGGGCCGTTCTCAAATCCAACAACTCATGTTTAAATTGAATGATCATGGTTATCACTTCGAATATCGGCAATGCGAGAATACAAATGTAATTAAGGAGATATACTTTGTGTTGGGATTTGGATCCTAAACTGCAAGGAAATAAACGTCCGAGGAGTTTCTGCGAAGGAGAGCGGCCGCGCTCGGGGTGGAGGGCGACCGCGCTGGGTGAACGAAATTGGGGGTTGCATCTCGCGAAGGAGGCGACCGCGCTTGAGGAGTGCGCGGCCGCGCGTGGGCGTCGGGGAGTTTGAATCTGTTCGAGATTTTGTTTCCTATTTTGTGTAGATCTCTTCTTTGGTGAGCTAGGGTTCTTTGTATTACTATATAAACATAAATCCGGCCTAGAATACATTGTAGCAACATATTAGAGAGACTAATAACATATTGGCTTAGCGGTGCCGGACGTAGTTGCGAGTTGAGTGAATGAGCAAGATAAACAACTCTTGTGTTCTTGTGTGTGATTGTTTCTTTCTTGTACGTGTGGGTGTGTTGATTTCTTTGTGTTGATTCTGTGAGGGAGCACCAATTTCTGACAGCGGTATCGAGCTTTTGGTTCGGAGGATTCAAAATTTTTCATTAGTTGATTAATTTTGAATCGCGTTCTTGGGGATTTTGGTGAAGCGGTCGAGATGAAGAACTCGATCGAGAAATTGACGGTGTGAATTTCACGTTTTGGAAAACGAGATTGAAGACTACCTTTATTGTAAGGATCTTCTTAAGCCCTTGAAGGCGAAGCCCGAGAACATGTCTGAGGATTGGGAGGTGTTGGATCGGAAGGCGTTAGGAGCGGTAAGGAGTGCCACTAACCACGACGTTGCACGGAGCAATTTATGGAGGCAGGGCAGCGGTGGGTTGCTCTGGCTTATTTGTCGGACATGTATGAGAAGCCGTCGAATATCGATAAGGTGCATTTGATAAAGAGGTTTGCGAATGCGAAGATGTCAGAGGGGCGACAGACGTGCAAGTCATATCGCGATTTGAAGTATGGTGGACCCGATTGAAAAGTGTTGATATTACTTTCTCAGATGAAGTGCTAGCTTGTTTTCTTCTAAAATCATTGCACGATAGTTGGGAGGTTCTTGTCGACGATTAGTACGTCAGCTTGACATTGGTGTATACGGAGGTTAGAGATCTCGTCTGGAGAGGAGTTGCGAAGGAAGAGAAAAGGGGAGAATCGTCAGTAGATGGGGGCTGAAACAGGGTGGAGAGAAAAAGGGGTGGACCTAAGGGGAAAAAGGTCGGGAGTGCTGATTGTGGTGAATTGGGGCACATCGGTTATATTTGTCAGGGAAAAGGTGGTGGTGCTAACGTGGTGGATGATGGTGGTGATGTATTAATCACAGGGGAGGAACAGTCGGGTGAAGATTGGGTGTTGGATTACGGAGCTTCTTGTAAGTACTTAGTGGGGATGCGAGAATCAATGAGGCGTTCTGGCTTAGGAGATTTTGGGGTTCTACATCTTGGTGATGGTCGACCATTGAAGATCGAGGTAAGGGGATGTAATGATGAAGGCCTTTAATGGGGCTGTTTCTGACTACGCGCGTGATGCGTATTCGGATTTGAAGAGAAGGGTGATTTACGTAGGGCAAACTTAGCACAGATGAAAGGATACGGTGTTTCTTTCGTTGGTGGGTCTTGGGAAGTCACAAAAGGGGCTAAGGTGTTGGCTCGTAGGGTTAAGGGAAGATGTTGTATTCTACTGATGTCGACATTCGTTCCGGTGGGAGGCAAAGAGGCTTAAGAACCGGCTGTTGGGTGTAAAAGGGGAGACATCAAGAAACGGTATGTTGGGGAGGACCTGAGAAGTTGATCGACGCGGTGTGGATGTCAGGGCCACTAGCAGAGCGGTTTCGGACCAAGAATAGTCGATACGAAAGCAAGGTGTGTCAGTTTTGAGGAGGCATTGCGGAAGGTGGAGTGCGGAGGGAGAAGGCGAAGCTAGACTTGCGGGGAGAAATCAAGGTAGAAGGCGATTTGGGGAGGCGAAACGATCCTAACGCGGGGAGGTTGAAACGTCGCTTGGTTTCAGACTCGCCTTAGTACTTGAGGAGAGGTGCGGTAGTGTCGAAGCCCGATATGGAGGAGGGGAATGTGTTCGAAGGTCTTTACTACGTGGTGGGGAGTTAATGGGTGATTTTATGTTTGTTGGTTTAGTCTCAGGTGGGAGATTGTTGGGATTTGGATCCTGGCTGCAAGGAAATAAACGTCAGGAGTTTGCGAAGGAGGCGGCGCTCGGGGTGGAGGCGACCGCGTGGGTGAGCGAGTGGGGGTTGCATCTCGCGAAAGGAGGGCGGCCGCAGCGAGTGCGCGGCGCGCGCTGGCGTCGGGAGTTTGAATCTGTTCGATTTTGTTTCCTATTTTGTGTAGATCTCTTCTTTGGTAGCTAGGGTTCTTTGTATTACTATATAAACATAAATCCGGCCTAGAATACATTGTAGCAACATATTAGAGAGACTAATAACATATTGGCTTAGCGGTGCCCGGGACGTAGTTGCGAGTTGGTGAATGAACCGGGTAAACAACTCTTGTGTTCTTGTGTGTGATTGTTTCTTTCTTGTACGTGTGGGTGTGTTGATTTCTTTGTGTTGATTGCAACGGGGGAGCACCAATTTCACAACACTTTGCTCATCCGAAAAGAATTGAATTGCTAAAAGCATTTCCATATGCCTTATTCATGGATTGCACTTACAAGACAAATAGGTACAACTTACCTTTACTTGAGATTGTGGGCGTGACATCAACAAAAATGACATTCTTAATTGCTGCTGTATACTTAGAGGCTGAGAAAGAAGCAAACTAAACGTGGGCATGCGAAGTGTTGAAATCTTTGAATGATTAATCATGTCTTCCTAATGTTATCGTGACCGATAGGGAGCTTGCTTTGATGAATACAATTCGTGTGATGTTCCCAACAACTCATTTGCTCTGGCGATGTCATATCAACAGAAATATTCTAGCAAAATGCAAAAAAATGTTTGATATGCAAGAGATTTGGGAGGCATTTATTTTTCATTCGAATGTAATGGTCAAAGCTGATACAGATGCATCGTTTAATGACTTTACGGCGATTATCAGAAATTTCAGTCGTTATCCCGATGCGGTCAATTATGTCATGAACCAATGGATTGTGCCATACAAAGAAAGATTTGTCTCGTGTTGGACAAATAAAGTTATGCACTTTGACAACTTGACTACAAACATGTATATCGGGCGAACTTTATTTTTGATGTGTCATATGTTTTGATGTTTCCTATGAATTTGTTTCCTATGTTTTGTTAATTATATGCTAATAAAATACGTAACTTATGTTAGGGTGGAAAGTCAACATGCCTTGTTGAACAAACAACTTGTATCGAGCCAGGGAGCATTTAATACATGTTGGAAACAAATTCATAAACTCATCGAATGCTCTCATATTGCAATTATCGCCTCATTTGAGAAAAGCAGGACTGTGGTTCAATATAAATTCAAGTCATCGCTATGCAGTGAGGTTAGAGGTATGGTGTTTATAAATGCATTGGATTTGATTTTCAACTCATTGGATTCTCTATATGATGGTAGCCGAGATCCATTGTTGTGTGGGTGTGCGGTGAGATCGGCATGCAGACTCACTTGTCCACATGAGCTTGCACAGTTCATGCGATTCAACTCGCCCATCCCACTTGATAAAGTTCATGCATTTTGGCGTAATCTAGATACCCTACCGATAATAAGTTACGATAATGATATTGAAGAAGAGATTCGTAATCGATACAAAGAGTGTTGTACGGAGATTGACCGAGATTTGTCATCCCGAAACAACAATGGCCAATGAACCTGCAGTAAAAACCAATAATAAGGGTCGTCCTAAAGCTACAAATGCTAAGTTCATCAAATCCACGAAGCGTGATCCTATCGCATTTGAGTACGTGTAGGCCATACCCGACCAAGTTTTATTCGACCCCGATGCAAATCAAGGTTCTTCGATGTTATCTGCAAAAGCCAAATTACAGGTAACCTCAAAACTATTTATAATATTCAGTTAAACGTTATAGCATGGAATTAGTCATTTCAACTTATTTTTACGTTTCTTTAATTTATCTTATAGCCCGTGCGTCGAAAAAGTCAACATTCAATCCCATATCTTGATCAACTACCCGTTTACATGCATGGTTATATTGAGAAAACAATTGATGTACGTGATGATAGGAATTGTTGTTTCCGGTGTATCGCAGAGTTACTTGGACGTGATTCATATGATTGGCGGTGGGTTCGGGGAGCGTTATATCAAGAGGTTTATGGAAATCAAGAGTTATATGCTGAGTTATTAATGGCCGAGGATAGGGTGGAGAAAGTCCTGTTCACTCTCTACTGGTATGATGGTCCATGTGGAGAAGCAAATTGATTTAACGCTGCAAAAATGGGTTACGCTGTTGCAAATGCATTCAACGTTGCGCTATTGACTGAGTAACACATTGTCTTTGACCTTTCTCCCTCTATGAAAATCAATGCCACGCAAACCAAAATTGATTTGTATTGCATATGTCAACGGTAATCATTACATTCATGCGAAGTTGAAGAAATGATGTCTATTGCCACCACTACCCTACAAATGGTATGAAGAACGTTATGAACGTGCAACCGGTTTGATAGCCTATTATCAATAACGATTAATACAAGTATCTAATACGTCAACTCATGTAATTGATATTAAATAATTTTATTTATGATAAATATTATAATTTGTTTTGTTAAATTTCTTTAGGTAATTTTTAGGTAATTTTCATTTACGAGTAACTTTCATTTAAATTTATATTATAATTTCATAAATTAAACTTAATTTTATAAAAAAATTTAACTAACTTAAAATTAACTTTTTTAATGACGGGAAACCCATCGTTATGTCCCAACTTAATAAACATAATTTTTTTTTTAAAAAAATACATTTAACGTGGGTTCGGCAGGTATTGGCCGATAAGAATCAAATATTTCGGTAGTACTGGCCGAAATCCCTAGAAAGGTTCGGTCAGCACTGGGTGCTGGCCGAACCATTCTTACTATAGCAAAAAAATAAATAAATTACTTGGGCATATTAGTTGGGTACATAACATTGTTTTTTCATGAGTTTTTCAAAAAAAAAAAAAAACACACTTAATATGACTTCCGGCCAGTAGTGGCCAAACAGAAGAGTGGTATTCGGTCGGTGGTACTGGCCGAACTTTTTGAATAGTTCGGTCAGTAGTATTGGCCGAACTTTTGTAACTTGGGCAAAAAAAAAAATTTTTTTTCAGGCTATGATTTGGGTAAATAAAATTGTTTTTTCATGAGTTGTTTAAAAAAACACACTTAATATGACTTTCGGCCATTAGTGGCCGAGCAGAAGAGTGGTATTCGGTCAGTAGTATCGGCCGAACTTTTTGAATAGTTCGGTCAAGTACTGGCCGAACCTTTGTGACTTGGGCAAAAAAAATTAAATTTTTCAGGATATGATTTGAGTAAATAAATATTTATAAATTTTTCAGGCTATGATTTGGGTTCATAAATATGACTTCCGGTTACTTGGGCAATTTTTTTTTGAAATATTTTAGGCTATTATTTGGGTACATAAGATTGTTTCGAATCTTACTCTGCACCATTATTTAAATACTTACTGCAAACATGAGAAATTGTTCCAAACTTGATAAGTTTTTCAATATCATAATACAAAACTAATTGAGTTGTACAAACATTACAAACACCAAATACAAAAGTAAAAATAATTATTCATACATTATTTCAGAGACATAATACAAAGACCAAAATATACAAATCTAAAGTCTTCTTCTTGTACCCTGAGAAGTTGATGGCGTTGATGGGATTTGAGTTGCTGCGAGTGCTCTAAAGATGACTTCCATAGCCTACTGCGCACTAATCGACTATCCATCTTTCATCAATAGGTATCATCACGTCCGGACATTCATTATCATATCCCACGGATTTGGGGCAACAACTTCAGTTGTCCCTGACAACGTGAGCCCTCTCAGCTATGTGGTGCACAATATGATGAGAATAAGTAGCGTACCATTGCAGATAATCATCTGCAGTCTCTCTTGTGGCACTCTACATTTCCGGAGCGAGCGTTTATCGAGGTAATGCAATTTCCAGAAAGAGAAAGATTGGGCAAATATGATCCACCCCACCAAAGACTTCTTATCTCCTCTCGTCATCCCTAGTACAAGTTGAGTGATTGGTATTGTTTGCACAAACCCAAACTGTCTTATGACCGGTCAGGAAGATGTTGCTCCACGACATTACCGGCAACTATGGCTCCTTGATATAGAGTAGCTTTAGGAAAAAGATATTGAGTACGGATACCTTCATATGGCATCCAAATCACCTACAAATAAAAACATAAAAAAATATTAATATAGTTTTATTTAAGAAAACAAAAATACATGTGAAAAATACTACATAAATAATACTTACCTCCGTGTCCTTGATTATGTCAATATGTTGCCTTTTAACTTGCACGGAGACAACTGTTGCTGGTTGAGCCCTAGGTGGTAGCCACTTCAATGTGAGCGGCAAATTGGGTATATAAGAGTTGTTGAAACCGTTCCTAAACGCAGGGAACTTCTCATAAACCTATGCCTCCAACAAAGTTAAGTACTCGGAAATCTGATGGCAGTTACACCTCGATCCTTTTCCTATTTGCCGGTACGGATAAGCTAACGGTCCGGCTCCCCAATCATAGTCCCCAATTGCCTGTGTGGGTTATTTGAGATTTTTGTCCATTAGGCTGATGAACGTATGAACAAATGAGAATAGAATCAACAAGTGAAGTAAACGGGAATGTGATATGGTCTGTTTCACCGGTGTCTATAATCCATTGTGTATGATCATCGGAAAGTGTACTCATACATATAGGGTTAACAAAACTAGTATTTGAGTAAGTGGTTATGGTGGTTTCCTCGAGAATCACATTATGTTTGGCATAAAGTGATAAATTGCAAGTTTGGCCTGCACACCAATGGTTGGGACTCTCAGTTTCGTGGTTCAGGTTCTCTTAAAAGCCCGTAGAAGTTTATTCATCAGTGCCACCATCTGTTCCGTCCCTATGCTCGTTTTAGGGTGGGAAATGGGGCTCAAATTCGATTTTGGGAAGATGTGTGGATGGGTAGTCCTTCCTTATGTCAGTTGTTTCCTCGGCTTTATCATTTGTCCTCTGTTTATTCGGCTTCTATTCTTGATTTTGTGGTTCCTGGGGGTGGAGATCAAATTTCGTGGGACTTCCATTTTTTTTTGCAACCTTAATGATCGCGAATCTGTCGAGGTATGTACTCTTATTGATTCCCTATCTCGAGTTCGGTTGTCCCACAACCAAGATTCTAGAATTTGGGTTCTTGAAGGGTCAGGTAATTATTCTTGCAAATCATTTATTAAGTATTTGATTTGAAGTCCTAATCCTTCTCCTTTCCCCCTTGTTTCCTTTATTTGGATGTCGTAAACTCCTTTTAATTTATGTGGACTGTGGTGCTTAACATGCTCAATACTAACGGCAAGTTGCAAATCCGACGGCCTCTTAAGTGTATTTCGCCTATTTGGGGCATAAATTGCAAGCTTTTAGATGAGGCGCATGATCATTTATTTCTCCACTATGTTGGCGCTCGTTACCTTTGGAATCGATTATTCGAGGTGAGTGGGGAATAGCTCGTTGATCGCCTTTTTGCAGATTCATTTTCGAGGCTTTGGGAGGGACAAAGATGCAGCCAAGTCATGGAATTGTGGGGTTTCAGCTATTTTTGGGTGTTTATGGATGGAGAGAAATAACAGGATTTTCCGTAATCAACATCTTTCGAAAATCTTGTTGTGGGAGCGCAGGTAGTCTCCGTAGCTTCTCTTTGGGCATCAGCTAACGGAGCTTTTCGGGGATTGTCCATTTCAGATTTGACGCGGATTGGGCTTCAGCGATTGTGTAGCAGATCTTATTTGTTAATATTGGCTTTTCATTTTATTGTTTTATAACAGACAACTTGTCCGTCTTGTATATTCCTTCTTTCAATCTAATAAACTTCTTTTCTTATCAAAAAAAAAAAATGATGATAGGGCAGAGGAAGGAACGCAACTTGAGGAACTACATGAGGAACTAACGTTGGTAGGTTCTGAAGAGGTAGAGAAGGATTGCAGCAGCTTTATGAGAATAGTCCCCTTTAAGTAATGCAGTAGATGAAAGTGTTTTAGGTTCATGTACATTCAGTTGAACAGTAGTGGGACCTTTTTGTTGTTCTTCTTGAAGAAGCATGTTCAGGGCTTTATTGACATTAGGTAGAGGCTTTAAATAAGATTTGCCCTCTAGTGGCAGTAAAGCTTTCATTTAGCATTAAAAATGAGCCAGCTTATGAACTAGCTGAAATCTTCCTGTTGTTTAGTACGGCGACGAGTGCCGTTACAAATGCACTGACTCATGTACGCGAGTTCATAATATTCATCCCTAGATCTAAACCTATTGTAATAGGAAGAGATAAAGAAATGACCTTAAGAAAAGGACACCAAATCTTAAAGTTTTTTTTTTTTTTAAATTGGGGGCATTGGTTTGTGAATACCTGGTCCTGTGCTACCTGATCGTTCTGCTCCCGCACTACATCACAAATCCTCCCAACAAAGTTGTGCAGTAGGAAGATATGCAATGATTGTTGCAATATCTGGAAAGACAGCATTGGTTAGCCAAGAAATCACTGCTGTTATAGCGACTCCAAAGCACAGAACTTCGAATTAGGCTTTGGCTGGGGAGATAGACCATTGATCATGCCAAGCTTTATCTTCGGTTGCAAGGAAATGTGAGATCAATTTCATCACAGGATGATCATTGAGATGCAAAAATAGAGGATGATTAGTGCTCAATTGAAATATGGTGTCGCAAGTTTCATTTTGATTTGATTGATTGCACAAAGGAACGAAGTATCAGAACCTGATTTTGATCAAAGACTTGTTGCAAGCTAAAAAATAAAATCATAGTTACCATGATAAGCATGATCAACTGAAGAGAAAACATTGAAGACAAAAAGACAACAAGAGAGCAATATGGAGTATTTTCTGTGTATATCATTGATGATCAGATATCAATATACTCCGTATATACAAGATAGACTAGCCTTCCTCATAGCTAACTGACATTGAAATTTAATAACAGACTAACAGATTTCTGTTATTACAGTTTGTATTCTAACCATTAAGTTACAAAATCTTACATTGTAGTCCCCTCTAACTCCGTACTTGTATTTACATTCGAAGCCTCATCATTCTCTGTGTTTTCATTGCTATTCTTTATCATCTAGATAAGTTTATAATACTCCCTCCGTCCCTAAAAGATTGTCCTGTTGTATATTTTGCAATTATTAAGGAAGAGCTTCACCTTCTTGTACCTTAGTAGATTTGCACTAACATTCATGCCTTAGTTTAGAAATGGGACATGCTTTTTGGGACAAGTCAAAATGGCAAATGGGACAATCTTTCAGGGACGGAGGGAGTACTAATTATTATTATACGAGTCTTCTCCCTTCGGTTTAAATAGGTTGCTTTTCCAATACTGTTCTGAATGAATTTTAAGGCTGCATGTTGGAGTCAAACGGTCAAGTAGAGCTTCTGGTTACTACATGGATGTTGTATCAGACTAAACGACTGTTCTTTCCTCAGTGATTTCGTCTTTGGTATGTGGGAATGACTGCCACAGAATACACATGAGAACGGTTTGTGAGTAATAGAAGAGGAGTTTATACGCTAGTTAAGCTTTGAGAGGAATTAGGTGATAGCATTTATGTCCAAAGTGATCATGATGTGATGGTTTTTGGCAGAATCATCAGTGCTCTGAGCCTGCTGGCACAGTGGCACACCTATGGAAATTCTGATTCTATATTTCAAGGGACTTGACATTCCTTGAATCAATGACTTAGGATAGTAATACTTTTTCCGCTGCTTAGACGACAGAAAGAGCTATGTCAATAAAGGAAAATAACCATGTGGACAAGTTCACTTCGAAATCAGTAAAGACTTCTATATTATGGATTCCGTTGAAAAATGTATGCTCTTTCTGAGAGTTTTAGACAAATTTTGTAAAGCAGCTAAACAAGTGAGGGATGGAAATTAATCAGAATGAGTTTGACGGATGTAAAAATATATCAAAATTGATGAACCAATTTATATAAATTGTATAGGTGGGAGTAGCTGAAAATTTATGTAAGGTCACAAATGACAGTCATAACAACACAATCAAAGCCTTAGTACCAAAATGATTTGGGATCGGCTAACATGAATCGACATAAGAAATCGACAATCGAAAAGAAAAGGAAGAAAAAAAGGGAGACAAAAGAAAAAAATTAAATTAAAATAAAATAATAAATAAATAAAAGAAGAAATAGGTAGGAGAAAAAAAAATTGAAAAATAAATCAAATCCCATTATCCACATAGATTTTTACCTCTGCTCCATTCCCTTTAACGCCAAATTTTCTTATCACCCCGTTCCTCAAGCGATCATTTCGTGTATTCCCACACATCCACCGCAGTATACGCATCTCTGCTACATTCATATTATGAACGTGTGACTGTTTCACGGCTCAACAATCAATATCATATAACGGTGCATGCATAATTGTTGCATAGTAGATTTTTTTTTCTTTAATTTATAGGGCATTCTGGCATCACAAATAAACTATGTGGCACTCTTCGACTTCTAACAAACCTGCTTTGATTATATGAGCCACATCTCCATCTAATTTTTCATCTTTTTGGATAATAGATCCAATATAGCGAAAAAATTAGAACTTTGGACAATCTTCCCATATAAGGTGATCGTCCCTGCCTCCCAATGCTTTTAACCCTGCTAAACTTGCATTTCAAATATTTAGTATTGCTTTTACTCAGCCTAAAATATCTAGATTCCAAAGTATGTCTCCACAATTCAATCTTTCTTTTAACACCTTCTTTTGTCTCATCATTTAACACAATATTATATGCGAACATTATGCACCACGGTAAATCATCTTGACTTGACCTCGTCAATTTGTCCATATCCATGATTATAGCAAAAAAGGAAAAGACAAAGTGCAGAACTCTGATGCACTCCAATCATGCTAGGAAATTCTTATATCTTCCTAATAGTAGTCCCTACACTTGTTCTAACTCCGTTATACATGTCCTTGATAATGCAAATTTATTTATATGGAGCCCCTTTCTTTGCTAAGGCCCACCAAAGTAACTCTCTTGATAGTTTATCATAAGTCTTCTCCAAGTCAATGAAAACCGTATGCAAATTCTTCTTTTTATCCTGCTAGTTATCCACTATCTGTCTTATAAGATAGATTGCATCCAAAGTCGATATTTTGGGCATAAATTCAAATTGGTTCTCTTATATCTTCACGCTCCTCCATAGCCTTTGTCAATCACTCGTTCCCAAATACTTATAGTATGTATGACTAATTAGTTTGATCCCTCAATAGTTGGTACACTCTTTGACATCACCTTTGTTATCATACAAAATGATTAAAGTACTTTTCCTCCGCTCTAAGGGCATCGTGTTACTTTTTTATATCATGTTGAAAAGTGTTGTTAGCCATTCGATTGCCCTCTCCCCAAAACACCTCTAAACCTCAATCGAAATGTCATCATGCCCTAATGCTTTCATTGATGGCATTTTTTTCACTGCAATTTTTACCTTATACTTTTGAATATTCGACATAAATTCCCATTTAACCATGCTCGAATGAGTGTTTAAATCTCCGGTATAATTTCTATTGATCTTCATTGAACAGGGTATCAAAGTACGACATTCATCTATTGTTTATCTCCTCATCTCCAACTAGAAATTTTTGGTCTACATCATTCACGCATTTAACTCTTCCAAAGTCATGCGTCTTCTTATACTGCACACGAGCAAGTGATTAAATTTCATTTTCTCTTTCTTTTGTATCCAATCTTGCTTAAAGCTTCTCATTCACCTTTACTCTTGCTTCTCGTACTGCCTTTTTTACTTCTTTTATATCCTCTTTATACTGCGCATAGTTCTCATTGCTCCCGTCTTTCCCCAATAATTTATAGCAATTTCGTTATCTCTTTATCGCTTGTCTTAATTCATCGTTCCACCAAGATGTATCCTTATTGGGTGACATGTCTCCTTTAGATTCTCCTAGGACCTATTTTCCCTACCTCTTTTACGATATTTTCCATTTCGGTCCAAGTCAAATTTAGGTCGGTAGTCATGCTACCAGGCAAAATATTGGTAGATCATCTTTGCCAAAATATTTATGTTGGTTTTTCCCATGAAGCTTCCATTACTTGGTTTTTAGATCTACTTGTGGTCTTCTCTTTCTTTATATCTCCTGCTTCGGAAATCAAGTACGAAAATTTAATGTTGAGTTGGTGTACTCTCACCCCGATCGCCTTGCGAGCCGTATAACTCTTTCTACAGTCATTTCTCCCTTAGAAAAAGTCAATTTGACTTGCATTAGATCCACTCCTATACTCACCAAGTGAGACTGTATTTTCTTGAACCAAGTGTTTATTATACTTAAGTTATATGCCATCGTAAAATCCAAGATACCATTGCCTTGCTTTATTTCTCTCCCCATAACCAAAACCTGTATGAATGTTCTCAAAGTTATGCCGACTGAAACCCACGTGTTCATTGAGATTGCCACCAATGATCATTTTCTCACCATTAGGAACCCGTTGCACCACATCCTTTAAATCTTCCCAAAACTTTTTACTAATATATACATCCAACCTTAATTGTGGTGAATAGACACTTAAAATAGTTAAACCTCATCCCCTATCACAAGTTTAATACCGACAATCGGATCACTCTTTCTGGACACTTTCACCACATTATCGGAATACTACTTGTCAATGATGATCCCTACTACATCCCTACCTCTATCATTTCCTATTTACCAAAGTTTATAACCCAATAGAGATATTTCTCTTACTTTCTCTCCAACCCACTTAGTATTTAGTAAATACATTATGTGAATCTTCCTCCTAATAACCTCCACTACTTATGTTGATCCCTCCGTCAAAGAGTCAATGTTCACACTACGATAGACTAGCTTCTTTATCCACATTTGTCAATAATACGGGAACCCTTGCAAATTTGACACCACCCTTAGGCGCCAGAGTTGCGCGTTGCTTCCGCGAAGCAACCCTTGCATACTTTCTACTACACCCGGGCCTATGAAATGTAGTGCCTCGCTGTGAAAGGAACGCCCCAACGATTTTCATCTTTGATTCATGTCCTTATATTATGACGAAGTTTTACACTCGCTGTCACATACCTACCGCAACCCTCCTCTTGGGACAGGAAATGAGAGTTCCTTAGCAGAGTTGTACAATGACAGTCATATAGGAACAAAATAATTTTAAAAACTGGCACTCACTTAGAGCTGGCTCAGAGCTGGAGGAGGGAGTTCTTGTTGAGTTTTATACCCAAAACTGGCGTACAACAAGTAATAATAATAAAACACTATTATTACTCCGAAACTGATAGGTCTAAAGTCGCACGCCTACAAATTAAATACCAAGACTATACTCGGCTACAAAAACTGCAGCTAGGACAAGTCCAGGGTCGATCCACTGAAGAACGGTTATTCGATTGCACAATTGTCACTTGACAAGATTGGGGGTTTGTTTGATTTTAATTAAATTCCTAAAACAGAAATTAAAAACTAAGTTGTAAAACAATTAAAGGCAAGCACTTCAGATTTGTTTCCGTCCCCGTTTATCAATCCAATATCATCGGCACAATTTCTTTCCCTTCCTCCCTATTCACTTGATCCGGGATATATTTCAATCCCTATTTCTTTCTTATTAATGGTTATAAGCAGTGACACACTCACCTATTCCCCTAATCAATACCTAAACCTAACTGACACAGTCTAGATTCACAATATTGATTGATAAAGCTTTAAGAAATTAAGATCAAGAATTTCACTACTCTTTTGCAAATAGATCAAAACCTAGTTTTACCCCCTTTTTAATTTACCACGACACGTTCATAAATCTCAAAGATGCTACTTGTGCAAAATCCTAATCTGACACAGACTTAAGATTAAACTAGCATTAAATCAATTACAAGGGAAAAGAGGGTGATCAAATCTCAAAACCCTAGAAACGATTTATCAATTAAAACAAGTAAAACTATGAATAGGGATTCAGAAATAAAGAAATCGATACCTCAATTGAATTAAACAAACGGTTCAGGATTCAAATCCGAAGCAATGGAATTAGTTCTCCATAAAAAGTTGTCAACTCTCTAAGAAAAATAAAGATAAAAAGTCTAACCCCTAAAACTGAAGTTGAAACAAGTATTTATACTTGTTCCAACCAATAATTCTAAACCTAAACTAAAAAGGAAACTAAAAAGAAAAACAAAATAAAATGAATTAATAATAATAATAACTCCTTCACTCCAACGCCAATTCTCTTCCGCCTAGGTCACTGTGCCGGTCCAAGTCTTGATCCCATGAATATTCAATTTCCTAGATTTACTGAATATTTTGTTTCCAAAGAAAATCCCATTCTCAATTCATACCAATTCACCCCTTGGTCCACGCGGTCAATGAACTGGTCCACTTCGTGAATGCCATCAATTTCCTTACTCCTTATTTTCAATTTGGTCCTCCACTTTTATCTCCTTCTTGTTACTGAACTTTGCTGAATTGCAGTTTGATCCCTGCACTTCTGATAATAGTAACTTTATCCTCCACATTAATAAACTTTTGCAGGAATAACACAAAATCACTCAAAATATTTCTCACAATTACAAAGATTTCTCACAAACTCACCAATTCATAGTATACTCAAAATTACATCAAAACTAATCTAACTTACATTAAAATAATGATAAAATGTCTAGAAAATTAGGGAATTACATATACTGAAATCCGCCACTTCAAATTCCCCCACGCTTAGACCATTACTCGTCCCTGAGTAATATCCTAACCCCACTCTAAGCACTGGTCTAATCAGCGTAGCATGGGAGGAAAATGATCCCTAATCTCCTCTAAACCTCCACATCAAAAGTCAACACAATCAAACACTCACTCAATGTACTCGGAGAATGAGGCTCCGCTCCTTATCACTCCAAAAATAACAATGGTACCAATGGCCTCAGCTTGACCCCAACTCCAAATATGCAAAAAAAAAGGGGACATCCAAGCTAAGGCCCACACATCAAAAAGCTAGGGGGAACTACAATGTCCTAATCTTCCCCCACGCTATCCTCTCACTACTACTCCCTCAAAAAAATAAAGTCAATGCCCAAGCAAAGACTTACCTCGTGAAATGCACCAACCCCCCTTATATCACCAAGAAGAATTACGAGGATTTTTCTACCCTAACGCCTCTAAACCAAACCTCCTACGCCAATAATAAACAATCCTACCCTACGCTCCAATCCTCCCTTATGTCTCAAACTCCGGTGATGTAAAGGGTAGACAATGTTTCAATTTCTCACCTTTTGCCTAGGTGCCCTCTCGGGTTTTCACTTAGCCTCTCATTTTTTCTTTTTTTTCATATATATATATATTTTTTTTCAACACACCCTCTCCTTTTGCCTAAGTGCCCTTTCGGGTTTTCACTTAGCCTCTCTTTTATTTATTTATTTATTATTTATTTATTTATTTATTTTTTTTTTTTTTCAATATACAACATAAATCAACCTCCTCCCCCACGCTTCAATCTCACAATGTCCTCAGTGTGACGAACAAAATCATAACAAATATAAAAACATGAGGGAGCAAATAAACCGACTTCTTCTGTCACCAAAACGGACCCTGAGCGTTACCCCCTTTGTTTTAACCATTTTTGCTCAAACAATCACAACACCCAACAATGCAAACTCAGTAGCAAACAATACCAACACACTGCACAAACCTCCTGTCAACACCAATCGAACCTCCACATCTCCCCAAGAAAATAAAGGCTTCAACAATAAAATAATTGCGAAAATGTACCTTGTACTGCTTTCCAAATCCCTAGAACTCCACCCTGAGGAGAGTCCGCAGCTTCCGAGTAGTAATATTAGCAGTAACCAGCTTAAAACCTTGATGAGCATCAACAATTTCCACAACAGTCATTGCACCAAGCAAGAAAAATACAATTTCGCAACCTTCTCCAGAAGCATGTGTTAGCTCGGAAACAGTTATCTCAGTTGTAGGGGCTCCAATGCTCCGGATAACCCACAAACTAACGGCCATCAGTAATCCCACACCACTTTTATTGAACGCAAGAGATTCTTAAAAAATTATGCCTGTGTATCCTATTCCAAAGAGCAATGCCATAGCAAAACCAAGAATCCCACCATCCCAGCTTTTACGAAGAAGGACTAGCAGTATAAGTCCACAAAGACCTACGGAGCCAACACCCAGGTAGAAAACTAAGTTTACATGTAAACTGGTCTTTAATCTTTCTGTCACAGTGAAATCCCCCGCATCTACATAATCCTCCCATCCTCCATGATATGGATGTAGGTTGGCTTGATGATTTCCAATAAACGTCGATGATGAGTAATCATCAAAACAGAATTTGTGGGAGTCAAGAGCGCAATCACTGCTATTGCTACATCTTGAAGAACATCCAAATCTAATCATGAATCAATTTCGTCCAATATAGCCATGTCTGCTCCCAGAACCGCAAGTTGTCACCAATGCTCCACCTTGTTGCTCCAACTCAAAGCTCCAACAGATTTTTTTTTCAAAAAAATCCAAAATTCAAAAATTCTAGGGTTTCGAATTGATTGGTTTAAGGACGAAATTGCCGAAGGGAATGGGTGTGTATAGGGTCGGAATTGAAAGAGGAGGTCATGGGTAAGTTCAATTCGGATTTTAATGGCTGTAAATTGGTGGGTAGAAGTAGAGAGAGAAAGTGGTTTAATGGGGGGGGGGGCGAATTGGTGAATGGTGAGGGTAATTTCGGTTATGGGAGGGTAAAGGGTGGTGTTTATGGAGGGAGGGGGAGAGGAAAAGAACGGGAAGAAGATGAAGATGAAAATGAAGAGGGGCGACTGTTCTACTGAGTTTGAGGGGTGTGCTAATGGCGGAAGGGAGAGGAATAGGGAAGAAAGCAAGGAGGGAGGAGTTGGGTGAAATAAAGGGATTTTGAAAATAAAAATCAAGTTTAATTTGGTGGGTTTAAGGGTAGAGAGAGAGAGAGAGAGAGAGAGAGAGAGGTTTAATGGGGGTATTTTTGTGGGTTTTATTGGTAGAGAGAGAGAGGAGAGAGACGGGTACTGGGGTGTATTTTATTGGTGATTAAGTACCCCACTTCTTTTTATATTTTTATTCCTGACCCATCCAATCCAACCTTCAATGGGCCGGGTCTTCAACCTTCAACCGACGCCAGGCGGGCGCCTGAATCTTATGGGGGCGGGCGCCTGAAGCTCTTTTTTTTTTTTCATTTGATGCGTGCGCTTGGTACTGAATGGTGCGGCCGCCTAGGAAGCTTGGATTTTGGCCCCTCCTTCGGCCTTCGAGGCGGGTGCCTCACGTATATTGAGGCGGGTGCCTGAACTAATTTTTTTTTTTTTAAGAAATAGTCCCAGGCGTTTTTGCTCCATCCTCGTCCGTACTCGCCAATTTCTGCACAAAACACCACAAACAAAATACCTCAGAAGCACCGATTCCACACAAATAAATTAGTAAAAAGAAATAAACAAAGATAAAAATAACGAAATTCCCGGGTTGCTTCCCGGTAAGCCGCCCTTCTTTACCGTCTTTAGCTAGACCAAATGCCGGGTAAGCCCCCGGCATAGCATACTCCAAATAAACTAAGTTATGGACGGGAGGCCCCACAAACACGGGACTCATCAATATAAGGGGGATGAAAGTAATCTTTTTGAGTTACCTCTACAAGATGATTCGGTTCAATGACATGCCTTCCCGTTGGAGACCATTTTATCTTCCCCTTTTTCGACTTCACTTTCTTTTTTCCCCTTGGTGGCTCTCCTTTCTTATTTTTCTCCGGCTTCACTTTTGGAGACTCAACGTTATCCTTCTCTACCTTTTCCCCATTTTTGGTAATTGGCTCACTCAAATCCATGGCACAAACCTTGCGCACATTCTTGGGAAGGGTCTTATCACCAAACACATTAAAATTCACCACTTTCCCATCAAACTCCATGGTTAAAGAGCCTTTTGACACATCAAGCTTAGTTTCAGAAGTCGACATAAACGGCCTCCCCAAGAGAATGGGGGCCTCAGAATCCATCTCCATCTCAAGCACATAAAAATCTGCCGGAAAAATCAAGTCACCAACCCGGACTTCAACATCTCTCACCACCCCCTTGGGGTATGCGTTGGACTTATCCGCCAACTGTATAACCACTCGAGTATCCTCCAATTTACCCAATTTAAGGTCTTCAAATAATGCATAGGGCATAACATTAATGGAAGCCCCCCAAGTCAAGCATGGCTCTATGTAAATTGCTTCCCTCAAACGAAATAGGAATTACAAACATACCAGGGTCACTACATTTCTTCGGCATCTTTTTCTGATAAACTGCACATACATGCTCCAAAATTTTCACCTTTTTCTGACTCCGCTCCTTCTGATTCCTCTTCATAGTGCATAACTCCTTCAAAAACTTCGCATACCTTGGAACCGACTGAAGAAGATCTAGAAACGGGATATTTACCTCGAGCCTCTTGAAAGTGTCAAAGATAGCCTTGCAGGCTCCGGCTTTCTGTCCTCCCTAAATGCATATGGAAACGGAGGGACATGCTCATAAACAGGAAATACGGGTGGAATATACTTCTCTTCAGGGATTTTCTCTTCCACCTTCTTCTCCATCTCTAACTCTGGCTCAATCCTCTTTTCAACCTTTTGTTCAGGCTCTATCGGCACCATCTGTCCATCAACTTTTTTCTTCCGCCTCACATATACTGCGCTAACATTCTGCTTTGGGGGTTGCACAGTCTTTGCTGCCTCTCTAGCCTCTATTTTTACCACAGCCTCTGCAATCTGACTCTCTAAATTGCTGATGCTCGATTTAGTCTCCTGCTGGAACTGCTGGAAGTTTCCATTCATAGTAGACATGCTCTACGCTAGTGATCGGACCATGTCCTCTGTGGACTGTCCTTGCGGCTGCTGCTGCCCAACAGGTGCTCTGTACTGATTATATTGATTTCCCTGAAACTGCTGACCCTGCTGGTATCCCTGTTGATTATTGAACTGCTGTCCCCCGAAACCTTGTTGACCTTGTGGTGGACCATACCTGAGGTTCGGATGAACATTATTCGCAGAGTTGTAATTGAACTGCGGTGGCCTCTGACCCTGCTGATTGAACCCTATTGCGTTGACATCTACCACCTCATCCGTCTGAAGAGTAGGACAAGAATCAGTCGGGTGAGTCACATTATTACATATACCGCAGGCACGAGGTTGTTGACCCAAAACCAAAGTCTTCAACAGACTTTTAACATCTTCCAACTCGGTCTTCAAATCACTCGTTGTATCACTCGATCCTGCTGCACTGACTTGTCTAATGCTAGACCTCCTCCCATGAGTCCTTGTGCTTTTGGCTAGTTCTTCTATTAACTGCTCTGCATCCCTGGTAGTTTTATTTAGAATACTACCTCCACAAGCAGAATCCACCCACCGTTTGTCCTGCACAGTCAATCCCCCATAGAAGTAAACAATAAGCTGCTCATCATCAAAGCTACGATACGGACTTTTCTGCAGAGCTTGTAGAACCGGTTGTGATAGTCATATAATGATTCATCGGACCGCTGCTCCATGTTGCTGATATCCCTCTTCATGACATTAATCTGATCAGGAGGGAAAAACTCATCAAGGAACACCTCCTTCAACTCCTGCCAAGAGGTAATGCTGTTGGGTGGCAGGTGATAGTACCACGTATTCGCGTTATCCTTAAGAGTAAAGGAAAACGCCCTCGCACAATCGCTCAAGAGGCAATGCAGCTGGCCTCATGCTCTTGCAAATCTGCACAAACTGAGCAATGTGTTGATTCGGATTCTCCCCTGGTATCCCATTAAAATGGGGCAACTGATTCAACAACCCCGGCTTCAATTCAAAAGTAACCCCAGCCGGTAAATCAGGGAATAACACTACTTGTGGTTGCTCATTCCAGTTCGGAGCAATCCTCTGCCTCAATGTCCGAAGTGGGGGAGGTGGATTATTATTGCCTCTTCCATTACCCCCATTATTCACAACCTCCGAATCATTATCACCCATGCCGTTATTATTATTCATCTCGTTCCGCTGCAAATGTCTCCTGCACTTGAAATATCTTTCGATTTTCGGAACAAATGGACTAGCAAGTAGATTAGCAGAACGAGTATGGACCATAAAAGGTTCCACACCACAAGATGAAAAAAATAGAGCGCAATTAACAGGAAACAAGAAAAAGAAAAAGAAATTGATTAAAAAAAGAATAAGAGTGCAAACAAATAAAACCGTTCCCCGGCAACGGCGCCAAAATTTGATAAGTCTAAAGTCGCACGCCTACAAATTAAATCAAGACTATACTCGGCTACAAAAACTGCAGCTAGGACAAGTCCAGGGTCGATCCACTGAAGAACGGTTATTCGATTGCACAATTGTCACTTGACAAGATTGGGGGTTTGTTTGATTTTAATTAAATTCCTAAAACAGAAATTAAAAACTAAGTTGTAAAACAATTAAAGGCAAGCACTTCAGATTTGTTTCCGTCCCCGTTTATCAATCCAATATCATCGGCACAATTTCTTTCCCTTCCTCCCTATTCACTTGATCCGGGATATATTTCAATCCCTATTTCTTTCTTATTAATGGTTATAAGCAGTGACACACTCACCTATTCCCCTAATCAATACCTAAACCTAACTGACACAGTCTAGATTCACAATATTGATTGATAAAGCTTTAAGAAATTAAGATCAAGAATTTCATTACTCTTTTGCAAATAGATCAAAACCTAGTTTTACCCCCTTTTTAATTTACCACGACACGTGCATAAATTTCAAAGATGCTACTTGTGCAAAATCCTAATCTGACACAGACTTAAGATTAAACTAGCATTAAATCAATTACAAGGGAAAAGAGGGTGATCAAATCTCAAAACCCTAGAAACGATTTATCAATTAAAACAAGTAAAACTATGAATAGGGATTCAGAAATAAAGAAATCGATACCTCAATTGAATTAAACAAACGGTTCAGGATTCAAATCCGAAGCAATGGAATTAGTTCTCCATAAAAAGTTGTCAACTCTCTAAGAAAAATAAAGATAAAAAGTCTAACCCCTAAAACTGAAGTTGAAACAAGTATTTATACTTGTTCCAACCAATAATTCTAAACCTAAACTAAAAAGGAAACTAAAAAGAAAAACAAAATAAAATGAATTAATAATAATAATAACTCCTTCGCTCCAACGCCAATTCTCTTCCGCCTAGGTCACTGTGCCGGTCCAAGTCTTGATCCCATGAATATTCAATTTCCTAGATTTACTGAATATTTTGTTTCCAAAGAAAATCCCATTCTCAATTCATACCAATTCACCCCTTGGTCCACGCGGTCAATGCACTGGTCCACTTCGTGAATGCCATCAATTTCCTTACTCCTTATTTTCAATTTGGTCCTCCACTTTTATCTCCTTCTTGTTACTGAACTTTGCTGAATTGCAGTTTGATCCCTGCACTTCTGATAATAGTAACTTTATCCTCCACATTAATAAACTTTTGCAGGAATAACACAAAATCACTCAAAATATTTCTCACAATTACAAAGATTTCCCACAAACTCACCAATTCATAGTCTACTCAAAATTACATCAAAACTAATCTAACTTACATTAAAATAATGATAAAATGTCTAGAAAATTAGGGAATTACATATACTGAAATCCGCCACATCAGAAACGCTTACAAAGGACAGAGTACAATTACTTGATACACTCTAATACTCTCTACTACACTGGCTAATAACTCATGCAGCCCATGGACTTTTTTCTATGAATATAACACTCCCACAAAGCGCCCTCATCTCATCCTTATTTTTAGCAGGCCAAGGTCGGTTGCCTCCTGCCTATCATTCGGTCCAAGTCGGCTTCTAGGCCATGTATGGACGCTTCAGTAATGGCGGTGGCTATAGACATGTGACATCTGTAGAAGCCCTAGAACTTTCTGGAGGAAGGAAGAGTCAGTGTTGACTCTCAACAATTCAAGTTTTCCTGGTATGGCCCACATCCTCATCGGATCATCTAAAACAATTTTTTCATACCAAACAACAATCTTGAAGCTGTATTTGTTGAATGCTTAAATATCAGAAAGTTAATTGTGAAATCAGATTATCATTGCTATTTGACATGTGACAGATACGTAAGTTATCATTGAGGTGCCAAGTCTGTTCTTCATGCCACCTTTCCACGGGATTCATCACTTGCTCTGCTGTAGACTTGTTAGACCTTGTATATTGACTTTGATCAGAAGTGCCTATTCAAATCTCTACTCTTGGACATTCATGTTAGTTGAACTCAGCTTTGAGAGATTGTGGTTTACTTTAAGTTACGGTGATGCATGCTTTGTTATTCGTGGTTGTATATGGCCATGTTTGGGTTAGGTCTTTTTTATGGTCTTATAGATGGTTTTGTAATTATTACAAAAGGGAGAAGAAGATAAAAAAAGTGGTCCCGAAGAGAGTGAAAACTAGGAAAATACCAAAAAATGAGCCACCAAGCACCAATGCAAATAAGGTCATGCTTTCTTGTGTGCCCTGCATTTGTAGGAAGTTTAATGATTCATTCTTTTGCTTGGGTGGCAGTTAGTGAGTTTATACCTTCTTGTGGATTCCTTCTCATGCTTCTATTTGATGAAGTTGTACCTTCTCAACTGAAACTATTTGAATGTGGCATGCAATTTCCTTTAACTTGGTTTCTTAAACATCATGTTCAAAGTTAGCCAACTCCGGAGCAAGTTCTCGTAGTGTTTAGTAGTGTAGGGATATTCATTACTCTGATAAAAATTGTTGTTTAAAAGTCAGTTTTTTGATTCCAAAATTTTACTATGGAGCATCTCTTTGAGCTGGGAGTTCAATATTATTCACGACCATTCTGTAATTACATGTTCTTTCTCCTTGCACTATGTCTGATGTATCATAATCATTTCACTTTACTATTATGTAGCTTCTTTCTTCAACTTCTCCCTTCCTAGAACACTCTACCAAGGAGCTTTAGGTGGACTTTGTTATGATAACTAAACAAGTGTGCAAAGCCCTTTCCTGGACCCCACACATGATGCGAGCTCTTGTATCACCAAGTTTTTAGTTTTTTCTTAATTACTAAACACAAGTCTAATTGTGTCGCAGACAGACAAAATAATCTGTTTAATCTTGTTTCTCATTTCGTATTGTGCAGTGATTTGGACATCGATCTGCAAAATGAGCTGAAGCAGTATCTAGCAACAAGGGGGATAGGGGAAAACCTTATTAGCTACCTCCTCCTCCATCTACACAAGAAGGAGCAAAATCAGTACGTGAATTGGTTGCAGAAGCTGGAAGCTATGGTGGCAGAAAAGAAATCAACCAAGCAAGAAGAAAATCACAACTGATCTGGGCAATCGATCGTATCAAACTTCAGTACAAGTATTTTCATAGCCATTTTCATAGTTGTAGGGAAAGAGGTGTGCAACTGAAACCTTAGTGATTATATTATGGCTGAATATTCCTTCATTTTTCTTCAATATTTTGACGGACCGGCTTGGCCATGAGAGACAGTGTAGGGTTGTTGAAAATGGCAAAGTAATCTACTTATTTATCCAATTACGTAATCTTTAGCATTATCATGTTCGACCTATATAAAAACTTCATGAAGAATTGAAGATGAAGCAGATTATGCCGGAGGAAGGCTCAGTTTGTTCAGTTGCAGACACGCTCAGTTATGTTTTTACTTCTCAAATTGAGCTATATTTCTTTCCATTTTAAAATAAGCCTTCATTTTCTTTTATTATCATAAATAAAAGAATGAAGGCGTGCGAGACCAGGCGAGAAAATGAAGACTTATTTTAATATGGAAAGAGTGTATTTTGTAATGGTACGATGTAAGTACCTAAATTCGGTTCGTAAAAATACGTTAATTCGCACCTTCCAGATTAACGAGATTTTTCGGGACTGTCCGGATCATTCAAAATCAAAGTGTATTAAAAATACGTTAGAACACGTTAAAAATATTACTTTTCAAAAATTACGTGATTTTCGGAACTGTTCCGACATTTATTCGGACAGTTAATTAAAAAACTGTCAAAATTCGGACAAAAGATGAAGCGATACCAAAATGTTGGTTAACTTACCCAAAAAGTCTTTCCAGGGGTCAAATCAGGGTCAAATCACGTCAGAGTGTAAAATGACCAAAATGCCCTCAGACTAGACTGAAGAATAGACCGCCCGGCCTGTTTTACATGTCTGACAACCCATAAATTTAAATGACCAAAATGCCCTCAGGCTGAAGAATAGGCCGGCCGGCCGGCCTGTTTTGCATATTTACAGCCTATAAATAGCAGCCTCAAATTTCAGTTTTCACACTAAGTTTTTTAACTCCCATTTTTCAGTTTTTTCAAAACAAACAAATTTCCAAACACTTTCAGCCCCCACAACATATTTACAATCCAGAAAAATCACTTCCACAACCCCATTTTCACAACACATTTTCGAAAACAACATTTTTTGGAGAGAGAATCTGTCTCGATTTGCGTGAAAACCCCATTTTTCCCACATAAAACCCTCGGTCAAACACTCTCATATCCGACCAACAAACCCCAAGAAGATACAGTCAAAACCAAACATTGGTAAACTCTCATTCTAACCTTAAACTCTCATATTTACTTTTAAAGTCATTTTCATCTTTGTTCCCTACTGACTATTTAGTCATTTCACGTCAATTTCATAAAATGTAAACGTTATAGATAGCATGTCCGAGTCCGAAAATGATCCCTTCTCTATTACTTCTCTTATAAGTAATTTAGAGTTAAAAGTGGGAAATTTCAACTCGTTGATTGTCATTTTTATCTTAAAATGTCATTTACCGTCCAAATCATTTGATTTGTTGATCGTCATTTAAATAATGTCATTTACCGTCCGAATCGTTTGATTTGTTGTTCTTCATTTAAATAATGTCATTTATCGTCCAAATCATTTGATTTGTTGATCGTCATTTAAATACTGTCATTTACCGTCCAAATCGTTTGATTTGTCGATTGTCATTCCAATATCGCCTTTACTTTAAACGTCCAAGTCAAGAAATTGACATGTTGATTGTCTTTTCATTACTGTCAAATTACTATAATATCTTCGTTTTTGAAGTATTTATTATTATCATTTTATTAAAAAGGGTAACGTTATAATGTCCGATTTAAACCAAGAAATGATTCCTAAATATTCCTCTAAATTCATCTCATTGGAATGAATGTTACGGAGTCGAATAAATGGAAGATCGTGATATAACATACTCCCACATATATATGTATATATTATGTCATCATTTCATCCATAAAAATATCTATCATTTCAAATCCTCCATCCAAACTTATTTTTAACTAATTTTCACACACACACACACACGCACAATTTTCGAGAAAGGTAGAAAGACTCGTCAATGCGAGGCATTTCGGGTGAGCACAATTAATCTCTTCTCGAGGCGTAACGTGACATCCGAACCTAACAATCTCTTTTCAGTCTTTTTCAAAGTTTTGACTTATAATAAAAATGGTGTGGCAAATCTCCTTTTTTCTTTTGAAATTCATCCGTTCCTGCTTTCGTGATTTCAAACAAAGCCGATGCGTCCGGGCACCGTTTCGAATCGGGGGTAGTTTTAGTTGGCGACTCCGCTGGGGATTTTAACATGTTTTCTTAAAACTGCTTTTGTTTTAAAACATTTTGTGGGTCAAACTTTCGTTTACCCATTCTCGCTTTTTGTGCGTGTGTGTTTTCTTCTCATTTTTGTAATTACTTGCTTTTATTTCTAAAAAAAGAAATTTTAAACAACTCCGATTTTCAAAACATTGGACCGTTTTCAAAAAAAAATGTGTTGTTTTTGCCTTCCTTCAAAATCATAAAATGCTTTGTGCATATCTGTTCGTAAGTTGGTTTTCATGCATATTTTGAACTGCTCATAAATTCTTTAAAACACATTTTAAAAATCTCTGTTTTACTCAGAAAAAGAATTTAGTGACCGCACACTACGCGCACTGTTACCATGTACACTTGCCCACTACAACCCTTAACCCGGGGTGACCGTTCACCTGCAACTTGAAGGCCTTCATTATGCCTCTCTCGTGCGCATGGGGTCATCCCAAACAACCTATCCTAGCCCGTGTAACCATGCACTCTTTGTGTCACACTTCGTCCAAGACCTTGGTTGGTTTTTGGCTTAGTTCGTGTCATAAAGCCTAAGTGTATATTCTTACACCGATCTTCCTCACAAGTCAAAACTTAAAAGATGAGATCAAAGGTCGTTTCTCGACCCGGAGTCTTAGCTTTTGGATTTGACTTTGACGCGGAACCTTGTTAAAAATATACCCGAAGGTTCAATGTGACTGTAAGTACCCCAATCCCGACCGCTCTCCATCCGAGCATACGGGAAACACCGAGTATTCACGCATTCGTGATCCCGAAGACCCGTAACGTCCAAAAGGTCCAAGCTGTCCAGCCAAACCAAGGAAGGACCTTTCAGGGATAAAAGGGAATTCAAGGACTTTGCAGGAAATAACAAAAAAAGGCAAAAATACATCAGCTTGCATACATGTCCGTACGGACACATTTGCATGCAAGATGTGTCCATACGGACACTTATGTCAACACGCCAACATCATTGCAAAATCTCCACAAAGTCCACAATATTCCCTGAAATCCAGGAAAACTAAAAACTTGTAATTCCACAAAGGTCCGTATGGACCACTTTGCAATTTTTTGAGGCCTATAAATAGAAGGATCCCCCTCCCATTTCATACACACCTAAACCTTCTCCTATATCCCCCAGCCTTTAGGGACCTTTCTAAGCCGTCCCGGCCTCTTTCGGCCCTTCCCGAGGCCTCCCGAGCCATTCTGAGGCACTCCTGAGCCATCCTGAGGCGCTTCGAAGCCCTTCCGAGCTGATCCCGGTCCGTCCCGATCGACCTCCCGATGTCCCTCTGGCCCTATCCATCCCAAGCCAAACTCCAAACACCCAAACGGCTCAAACCGGTCCAAACCCGCGAGTCCAAACGAGTGTGAACGAGTGCTAATTAGGGGAGGTTCTGCCCGAGTGAGTGCATAATTTCTCTCCTCTTTAGAAACCCCGAGTGTGATACCAAGAGTTAATTAGGGGAGATTTTGCCATTAGTGAGGGCAAAACCTCTCTCCTCTTTAAACACCCTCAACCAAACACATTCTCCCTACAAATCCTAAGGAGATAGAACCCAATCAACATTGGTGAGCTCTCCTTCCGCACATTTAAATACTGCTTTAAATTCAGTCTTTAAATACTTTACTGCTTTATATTTACTGCTTACAATGTAGTCAATATTTACTATTCATGCAGACCCAAACTGTCCAAACGATCCCACAAGGCCTTCCATTGCACTATGGAGGTCTGACGGTGATAGCGGTTTGTTAATATTCCCGCACTGTCTTTCAATTATTTACTTAATGCATTTTATTTAAAAGCACACACACACACACACAACATTTAAAGAAAGAAGGGTATAGAAATACTCGTGTATACGAAGCGACTCGGGTGAGCTCAAAATATCTCTTCCCAAGGCGTAACTTAACATTCGAACTCAAAATCTCATTACACAACAAAACAAACAAAAACATGCATTTTCTCAATGTTTTGGGCATAATCAAAATGGCGTGGCGACTCTACGAAACGAAAAGCAGCAAAATGGGATGCCAACAACATGATCATCCACTCAAAGGGATCAGATGGGCAACACCTTGTTGGGTTTTGGGGTTACAAACGCAGCGGAATATTTAACAATAACATCAAAACCCTAGCCCTAAGATCCGTCTAGCATGAAGAGATTGGAAATTAATATGAGATAGAATTTACATACCTTGAATGCGATGAAGTTTAACTTGGATTCGAATCTGAAAATCGGATCTCAAAAACGAATATCAAAACCGTTGATGAAGGTTTTGATCTTCTCCTTGTTCTTTGCCTTTTGAAGAATCGATGATGGAAGGCTTCAAGCTTTTGGTGATTAACCTATCACTATTGGTAATCCACACTCGAACAGACCAAGAACGATTCTTGATCGATTGCTAGATGATCCAATTATTGAAAACGAATTTTCAATAATCTATGGCAAAAAGGATTTTGATCTTTGATTCTAAATCTAGATCTCTATTTTGTGTTTCATAAACCCAAAATTACTTGTGTTTTTGGCTGACCATGGCTCCTATTTATACTAAGTATAAATCCCTAACTTTTAGAGGAGAATCCTAGTCAAAAACCAACACCAAATCAGCAAAGGAAAAAGCAATACGTACCATAATTAGCCGCTGGCACGACTCGTCCCCAGGGGCACGAGTCGTGCCTTATGCCCAATTTGGTCGTACGACTTAACGAACAAATTTTCCAGGTTGCCAAATCAACAGGGCACGAGTCATGCCTGAGGGCATGAGTCATGGGCACGACTCGTCCCACAGGGCACGAGTCGTCCTTATATGCACACCCCCAGAAACAATCGTCCCTTACCAAGGCACGAATTGAGCCAATGGGGCACGACTCGTCCCCTGAAACATCAGTCGTCCCAGAGTCGTCCCCACAGCCCAGAATTCATCCTTTTAGCCATTTTTAATCCGTTCTTTTGTGTGTGACTCTTTAGGAATTATTTTATGTTGGTAGTGAGTTGAAACATCAACCTCACAAGACATAAGTGACTTCTAGCAAATCATTATGTCCACCCAATTAAATATAACATCAAACCTTGATTCCTTGATAATCAAATGTCACAATCCCTTTGTCCACGATGTCCTATTGAACATGAGTCATGGTCTATGTCAACTCATTCCGTTCAATGCTTTCTCGATTCCGAATATGTTGATAATGCAAATGCCTTTGATCTCTATCAAATCATTTGAGTGCGGCCACACATTTCATCAACATCATTCATCGAGGGGCCCAAGCAAACATCTCTCTTCATAAGAGGGACAAATCCCGTCTTGACTTATCATTCTTCCCTACATGGATCCAAACGTGCTAACATAGCCCTTATTGCTATCCGATTAAAGATAGTGTTAGATTATATCAAACACGATCTTCACCATGTGGAAGACGATGATAATCTCAGGTGCAAGGATTCAATAACACGACTATCATGAGATTTATTCATGAAACATATGATTATTGACCCTGTCATAAATCTCATCGGTAGGTCATGTCCAATACTTGTTCTCTAGCAAGTATCCATAAGTGTAATGTGCATCGCATGCATATAATCATCTCTATGATTATCCACTACCAACTTATACTAGTTGTTCACAACAACTAGGGACGCAATTCAATATAATAAATATGCAAACATATAATGGATATAATAAATGCGCTCTATAATAAATAATAAAGATGATACATAATGGTTTAAGTCAATCATAACTATAGCCTAGGGCATTACACCAACAATCTCCCACTTGCACTAGGCTCCATCTTGTATCTAATACCCATGGACCTAACATGACCATCATGCTTCGCTTGTGCCAGGGGCTTTGTAAGCCGATCCCCAATGTCATCATCGGTTGATACTTTGCTTATCTTTACGTCTCCCCGATCAATGAACTCTTGAGTGAGATGGAAACGTCTAAGTATATGTTTGGATCTCTGGTGTGACCTTGGTTCCTTTGCTTGCGCAATGGCACCATTGTTGTCACAATAAAGTTCCATCGGATTAGTGATACTTGGAACAACTTCCAAGTCACTAATGAACTTCTTGATCCAAACCGCCTCCTTAGCTGCATCGGATGCCGCTATATATTCGGCCTCAGTAGTAGAATCGGCAATAGTACTCTGCTTGGAACTCTTCCAACGTATCGCACCTCCGTTAAGCATAAACACAAATCCCGACTGCGATCGGAAATCATATTTATCGTTTTGGAAGCTAGCATCTGCGTAACCTCTTACAACAAGATCTTCTTCCATTCCTCCAAATACCAAGAACGCATCCTTAGTCCTTCGTAAGTAATTTAGGATCATCTTGACTGCCATCCAATGGTTCTCACCCGGATCAGATTGGTAACGACTTGTCATGCTCAAAGCATACGAGACGTCGGGTCTAGTACAAATCATAGCGTACATGATAGAACCAATAGCCGAATCATATGGAATATCATTCATCCACTTTCGTTCATTAGTTGTCTTAGGACACTGAGTCTTGCTAAGAGTAAATCCATGACCCATTGGCTAGTTTCCTATCTTAGAATTTTCCATTTTGAATCTTCTAAGAACCTTGTCAATGCAGGTACTTTGACTCAAACCAATCATCCTCTTTGATCTATCTCTATAGATCTTGATACCAAGGATGTAAGCGGCTTCTCCCATATCTTTCATTGAGAAACACTTCCCTAACCAAGACTTGACAGTCTCAAGTGCAGGGATGTCATTTCCAATGAGTAAGATATCATCGACATACAACAAGAGAATTAGCACAACGCTCCCACTGAATTTCATGTATACACAAGGTTCATCTTTGTTCTTGACAAAACCAAACTCTTTGATTTTCTCATCGAACCGAAGATTCCAACTCCTAGAAGCTTGCTTCAATCCATAAATGGATCTTTGCAACTTGCACACCTTACTAGAATTTTGTGGATCTACAAAACCATCGGGTTGTGTCATATATACATCCTCTAGCAGTTTTCCATTTAGAAAAGCATTTTGACATCCATTTTCCATATCTCATAGTCATAATATGCGGCTATGGCAATCAAAATTTTAACAGACTTAAGCATGGCAACATGCGAGAAGGTTTCATCATAGTCTACACCATGAGTTTGCCTATATCCCTTTGCTACAAGCCTAGCCTTATAAGTATGCACCTTCCCATCCATGTCCGTTTTCTTCTTGAAAACCCACTTGCACCCTATGGTTTTTACACCTTCGGGTGGCTCAATCAAGTTCCAAACTTGATTATCCGACATGGATTGCAATTCGGACTTCATGGCTTCTAACCATTTATCCGAATCGGGATCGGACATCACATCTTGATAGGAAGTAGGTTCGTCATTCTCAATGACTTCCACTTCATTACTTTCCGACACGAGAAATCCATATCTCTCGGGTGCGGATCGTAACCTATCCGATCTACGATGGACTTGTGGATCTTGAACCGGTTCCACAACTTCTTGTGGAGTTGGTTCAGTCTCTACTATTGGTTCCATGTTATTTTCGGGTTGGACTTCTTCAAGATTAATTTTACTCCCACTAGATGTTTTAATGAGAAACCGTTTCTCAATAAAAGCACCATATCGAGCAACAAACACTTTGTTCTCGTTGCGGTTGAAAAAATAATACCCTTTAGTTTCCTTAGGGTAACCAACGAAAATAACCTTGTCGGATTTAGGTTCTAACTTATCCGAGACAAGTCTCTTCACATAAGCTTCGCAACCCCAAATCCTCATGAAAGACAAACTGGGTTTTCTTCCATGCCACATCTCATGTAGGGTTTTAGGAGCCGATTTAGTAGGGACTTTGTTCAGTGTGAACGCAGCAGTCTCTAATGCATGTCCTCAAAAGGATATAGGAAGGTCTACTTGACTCATCATCGAACGAACCATATCTAATAGGGTTCTATTCCTCCTCTCGAAAACACCATTCCATTGTGGTGTTCCGGGTGGAGTCAACTCTGAAACAATTCCACAGTTTTTGAGATGATTGTCAAATTCTTGGCTCAAATACTCACCACCACGATCGGATCGAAGTGCCTTGATTGTTTTGCCAAGTTGATTTTGTACTTCATTTTGAAATGTTCTAAACATCTCAAACGATTCACTCTTTGACTTCATCAGATAGACATAGCCATATCTAGATAAGTCATCGGTGAATGTAATGAAATACCGAAATCCTCCCCTAGCAATGCTACTCATTGGTCCGCATACATCAGTATGTACTAAGCCCAACAAGTCACTAGCCCTTTCACTACTCTTGGTGAAAGGTGTTTTGGACATTTTACCCAATAAACAAGATTCGCATATCTCATATGATTCATAATCATTTGAGTCTAACATTCCATCTTTGTGGAGTTTAGAAATGCGTTTCTCGTTTATATGACCAAGCCGGCAATGCCACATGAACGTATTGTTCACGTGATTCGATTTAGATTTCTTATCCACATGATAAACATTTTCAACAATATTTTGTTTCTCATCAACATCAAGAACATAAAGGCCATTAAATGAATTTTCAATACCATAATGCATATCATTTAAATAAATATAAAACTTCTTATTCGAAATAAGAAAATTATATCCCTCATTATCCAAACAAGAAACAGAAATAATATTCCTACTCAAATCCGGAACATAGTAACAATTGTTCAAAACAAGTACCAAGCCACTAGGTAAAGTTACATCATATGTTCCTACGGCTAATGCAGCAACTCTTGCTCCATTCCCCACACGTAGGTCAACTTCACCTTGTTTGAGCAGCTTCCTATTTATCAGTCCCTGCACATTTAAACAAATGTGAGATCCACATTCGGTATCTAATACCCATGAACAAGAAACAGAAAGGAAAATATCTATCATATAGATACCTGAAGTAGTAGCAATCGCATTGCTCTTCTTCGCCTTTAGGCCTTCCTTGTAAGCCTTGCAGTTGCGCTTCCAATGTCCAACCTCTTGGCAATGGTAGCAAACCGCATCCTTTTGAGATGCCTTGGGAGCCTCTTTGGCATCAGCAACTTTTGCCTTAGGCTTAGCAACACTTGCCTTACCTTTGCCATTCTTCTTGAACCCTTTACCTTTGTTAACCATTAACACAGTATCGGTTTTAGTCTTCTTGATATTCATCTCCGCGGTCTTAAGCATCGCATGCAATTCCGAGAGATTCTTATCCATGCCAGTCATGCGATAGTGCATAATAAAATGACTATAACTTTCAGGCAATGAATTCAATATCGTATCCGTGGCGAGTTCCAAACTCATCGGATTTCCAAGCCTTTCGAGACGCTCAATGTAACCCTTCATCTTAAGGGCATGAGCTCCCACCGATTGCCCCTCTTGCATCTTGCATGCATTTAGGGCCTTAACCACATCATACCTCTCATTTCTTGCTTGCACTTGAAACATTTCCTTTAAGCGCTCAGCAAGATCAAATGATGCATCTATGTGCTCAAGGTCCTTCTGAAGAGCCTTAGACATAGTGGCTTGCATAAGGCATGCGACATTCATAGAATCATCATTATGTTTCTTATGTGCATCCCTATCAGCCCTAGGAGCATTTGGAGCAGGTTGAGGTGGAATGGGTTCATTGAGAAAGTACAGTTTCTTCTCTTGCTTCAGATCAATTCTGAGGCTTCTGATCCAATCAGAATAGTTTGTACCGTTCTCCTCAAGATTTTCCTTCTCAAGGACAGATCGCAGTGACAGGGGTTAATTATTGTGTGTAGCCATTCTACAATAAAATATGCAAACAATATAAACATATATTAATATCAACACATTTATCATCTAAGAACAAATAATGTATTTCATAAATACTCCCACTAAATTATACACCTTCAAATACAAACATGTATCATATAATCATAGTAGGCTAAGATCCATATTTCACTTAATTTCGGTTAACTGAGCTAATACCCGAAATCAAGCTATTTAGGTAGAAACACCAATCATATCACTATATGATTCTTAGATCTTTTATGAGATTTCCTTAGACATCATATGTCAAAACATGTTTTAAATCTCATCTATGCCTTGGGTCAAATCTCATTTGAAAGCACCAATTAAGTCAAAACCTTTTTCAAACATATAAGACATGGAACAATGCACTTGACTATGGCCAAAATTACATCAACCATAATCTTATTTTGATCACAAATTAAGATATAATGATGTACCCAACTATGGCTGAAACTACATCAAAATACCCTAAATTTCACAAGTGTTCTAATCAAGGAATGGCATTAGACTTAAATATTTAGAAGGTTTTCAACATGTAACAAACATCGCATGGTTGTAATATAGATCTCATGTGAACATAATCATGAACATAGGGCTTCACAAAATTTCATACAAACAATTTGATTTAATTTTGAGAAATTACAAATCTAATTTAATCATATTATAAGATTAATAACCTATGTGATAAACTAATCTAATTAATTATCATTAATCATGAATCATGGTATATCATATATACTAGTTTTTCATAGAAACAAAACACATAGGATCTAGATCTATTTCATATAGGATGATAGCAAATAATCAAATTAAATCTAGCATGCAATTTCAATCCTAATCATAGCAAGACAGGGCTTTGATACCACTGTTGGGTTTTGGGGTTACAAACACAGCGGAATATTTAACAATAACATCAAAACCCTAGCCCTAAGATCCGTCTAGCATGAAGAGATTGGAAATTAATATGAGATAGAATTTACATACCTTGAATGCGATGAAGTTTAACATGGATTTGAATCTGAAAATCGGATCTCAAAAACGAATATCAAAACCGTTGATGAAGGTTTTGATCTTCTCCTTGTTCTTTGCCTTGTGAAGAATCGATGATGGAAGGCTTCAAGCTTTTGGTGATTAACCTATCACTATCGGTAATCCACACTCGAACGGACCAAGAACGATTCTTGATCAATTGCTAGATGATCCAATTATTGAAAATGAATTTTCAATAATCTATGGCAAAAAGGATTTTGATCTTTGATTCTAAATCTAGATCTCTATTTTGTGTTTCATAAACCCAAAATTACTTGTGTTTTTGGCTGACCATGGCTCCTATTTATACTAAGTATAAATCCCTAACTTTTAGGGGAGAATCCTAGTCAAAAACCAACACCAAATCAGCAAAGGAAAAAGCAATACGTACCATAATTAGTCGCTGGCACGACTCGTCCCCAGGGGCACGAGTCGTGCCATATGCCCAATTTGGTCGTACGACTTAACGAACCAATTTTCCAGGTTTCCAAATCAACAGGGCACGAGTCGTGCCTGAGGGCACGAGTCGTGGGCACGACTCATCCCACAGGGCATGAGTCGTCCCTATATGCACACCCCCGGAAACTGTCGTCCCTTACCAAGGCACGAATTGAGCCAATGGGGCACGACTCGTCCCCTGAAACATCAGTCGTCCCAGAGTCGTCCCCACAGCCCATAATTCATCCTTTTAGCCATTTTTAATCCGTTCTTTTGTGTGTGACCCTTTAGGAATTATATTTTATTTTGGTAGTGAGTTGAAACATCAACCTCACAAGACATAAGTGACTTCTAGCAAATCATTATGTCCACCCAATTAAATATAACATAAAACCTTGATTCCTTGATAATCAAATGTCACAATCCCTTTGTCCACGATGTGCTATTGAACATGAGTCATGGTCTATGTCAACTCATTCCGTTCAATGCTTTCTCGATTCCGAATATGTTGATAATGCAAATGCCTTTGATCTCTATCAAATCATTTGAGTGCGGCCACACATTTCATCAACATCATTCATCGAGGGGCCCAAGCAAACATCTCTCTTCATAAGAGGGACAAATCCCATCTTGACTTATCATTCTTCCCTACATGGATCCAAACGTGCTAACATAGCCCTTATTGCTATCCGATTAAAGATAGTGTTAGATTATATCAAACACGATCTTCACCATGTGGAAGACGATGATAATCTCAGGTGCAAGGATTCAATAACACGACTATCATGAGATTTATTCATGACACATATAATTATTGACCATGTCATAAATCTCATCGGTAGGTCATGTCCAATACTTGTTCTCTAGCAAGTATCCATAAGTGTAATGTGCATCGCATGCATATAATCATCTCTATGATTATCCACTACCAACTTATACTAGTTGTTCACAACAACTAGGGACGCAATTCAATATAATAAACATGCAAACATATAATGAATAGAATAAATGCGCTCTATAATAAATAATAAAGATGATACATAACGGTTTAAGTCAATCATAACTATAGCCTAGGGCATTACACCAACACACCTCATCGACCTGAGAAAGTTCTTCGATCGTCTTCGGAAACCCTCAATGAGGTTGAACCCCACCAAACGCACATTCAGAGTAATCTGAGGCAAAGTCTTGGGATACATAGTCACAGAACGAGGCATCAAAATTGATCCCCAAAAGATCAAATCCATAATCGAAATGAGACCACCGCAAACCCAAACAGAAGTGAAAAGCTTCATGGGCCGCCTGCAGTACATCAAACGCTTCGTTAATCAGCTGACTTCAATGTGCGAGCCAATCTTTCGACTAATGAAAAAGAATGCGAACATCGAGTGGAACCCGGAATGCCAAGACGCCTTTGAAAAGATAAAGGCGTACCTTGTGAGTCCCCCGATCCTCGATCCTCCCCACGAAGAGAAGCCACTCTTGCTATACCTAAATGTGACCGACACCACAGTTGGAGCCATGCTATGCCAAGAAAAGAAAGAGTCAAAGGTCGAGAATGCCATCTACTTCGTCAGCCGAAAGTTCCAAGGCAGCGAGCTCAACTACTCAGCCCTAGAGAAAACCTACTCAGCTCTAGTATGGGTCATCAGGAAATTGCGACACTACATGTAATCGCACACAGTGCATCTGGTCTCCAAGATGGATCCGGTCAAATATCTCTTCGACAAACCATCACTGTCAATGAGACTAGCCAAATGGTCTTTCTTCCTGGCGGAGTTTGAAATCAAATACGTAAACCAGAAGTCGATCAAGGGACGGGTAATGGCCGAGCAATTGGCCGACTTCCCAACCCCCTTGTTTTTCTAGGTCTCCGCCAACCCAGCCAGATTTTCAACGAACACATTCAGCCCGGAATCAATAACTAGCCTCCGAGGACTATGACTCCCCTCCTAGGAGATATCGGGCATGCTCCTCCATACCTCGACCACGGCCTCAAAGGACCCCCGTGATTTCATCTTTTTTGCCTTCCCAAACGAAGGTACCTACTCCTGCAGGTAAACGCAACAAAGGTACTGTTGGTGTAATGCTCTAGGCTTTAGTTATGTTTAACTGAAAAACCGTTATGTATCATCTTTATAGTTTAAGTTTATTATTTGATTATTATATAGTTTGCATATTTATTGTAATAATCTCCGTCCCTGATTATTAAGAGAATAATTAGTATAATTGTCAATGGATAATCATATGATGATTATATGCATAGAGATGCACATTGAAATTATGGGTACTTGTTAGAGAACAAGTGACTGGACTTGACCCATATGAGATTTATGTCATGGTCAAATGTCATAATTAAATCTCATATGATCACTTCATTTAGTCCCTAGACCTGAGATTATCATGACCTTACATATGATGAAAGTCATGTTTGATTTTATTCAAATGATATCTTAACACGATATTTATAAAGGCTATCTTTGGCATGATCGGATTCATGATGGGAAGGATGATAAGTCAAGATGGAATTTGTCCCTCGAAAGAGAGATGTTTTGCTTGGGCCCCTCGATGAGTGATAATGATGGAAAGTGTGTGGCCACACCCCAATGCGATTGGATTATCATTATACTCAAGATCGAGAAAGCATTGAACAAATACAAGTTGACGTGGACCATGACTTGTGTTCAATATAACATCGTGAGACAAAGGGAGAAATGGAAGTGCACCATTGGAAACGTGAACTCTTACGTTATATTATTTGGGTAGACATAATGGCTTGCTAGAGTCCGCTTATGTCTTATGAGAGTCGATATGATCGAACTCATTGCCAACATAATATAATCCTATTAGGTCACACACAACTAGAATGAATTGGTTAAACCAAAGGAAGAATGATTGAAAGTTCCTGCACATGGCAACGTTTGTCACGCGACATAACTAGCCACATGGCAACATTTGTCAACTAGCCACATGGCAACGTTTGTCACGCGACATAACTAGCCACATGGCAACGCTTGTCACGCGACATAACTAGCCACAGAGGCGGTTTACACTTGTTTCCTAATTTGATTAGGGCACAAACTCTAAATACTAAAGTAGTATAACTATGTGTCTGTAAACAGCCGAAACAGAGCCGAATTTCAAGAAAGAAAATCACCAAAAAGGTTTCTCAATATTCTTCCATAGGTTTAAGAATCTAGCAATTCACAAGAACTGTTCTTGGTTCATTCTAACTGTGGATACTACTAGAGGGTCTTCGCTCGTACGACGATCAAGGCCTGGAGTTCTATTGTTCAAATCAATATAAAGATTCAAAAGGTTTTGAAGATCGAAGATTGTGATTCAAAATCACACCGATAAATTGTTCGATAGCTCAAGACCGGAAAGCAATTAAGGTTGGTAAATTCTATCTCATATGAATTCAATTTAATCGTATAGAACGGATCTTAGGGCTTTGGGTTTTGTGTTATTTAGATGCTTATTCCGCTGCGCATGGACCCATAAAACCCAACAGGTACGTCAATAACAATACTTAACAAAAATATACTCTACACAAAAACAAAAATGATGACACATATCATTCACAACACAAAAGTCTGTCACAAAAACACGGCACATTACAACATACACAATTTTTCACAAGGGTCCGTCCCTACTATACACAATTTTTTCACAAGGGTCTGTCCCTACTCACACAATTTATCACAAGGGTCCGTTCCTACACATAGAATTTTTCACAAGGGTCCGTCCCTACACATACAATTTTTCACAAGGGTCCGTCCCTACTTACAAATTTTTCACAAGGGTCCGTCCCTACACAGACAATTTTTCACAAGGGTCCGTCCCTACAATTTTCATAAGGGTCCGTCCCTACACATACAATTTTTCACAAGGGTCCGTCGCTACACATACAATTTTTCACAAGGGTCCATCCCTACTCACACAATTTTTCATAAGGTTCCGTCCCTACACATACAATTTTTCACAAGGGTCCGTCCATACTCACACAATTTTTCACAAGGGTCCGTCCCTACACAGACAATTTTTCACAAGGGTCCGTCCCTACAATTTTCACAAGGGTCCGTCCCTACACATACAATTTTTCACAAGGGTCCGTCGCTACACATACAATTTTTCACAAGGGTCCATCCCTACTCACACAATTTTTCATGAGGGTCCGTCCCTACACATACAATTTTTCACAAGGGTCCGTCCCAATTCACACAATTTTTCACAAGGGTCCGTCCCTACACATACAATTTTTCAAAAGGGTCCGTACCTACACATACAATTTTTCACAAGGGTCCTTCCCTACACACGCAATTTTCCACACAGGGCCGTCCCTACACACCAATCATTCACAAGGGTCCGTCCCTACACATACAATTTTTCACAAGGGTCCATCCCTACACACACAATTTTTCACAAGGGTCCGTCCCTACACATACAATTTTCACAAGGATCCGTCCCTACATACCCAATTCATTTTCAAGGGTTCGTCCCAACACACACAATTTTCCATACGAGTCCGTCCCTACACGACAATTTCACAAGGGTCCGTCCCTACACGACACATTTCTCACAATTTCTCCACAAAAAGTCCGTTCTTACACGACAATTTTCCAACAAAAAACCATGTACATACAAAAATACCACCAAGGTACAAGTTACCGAAGCATGCATTTTGGTCCCTAAGCAGACAAATCCCGGCCATCATACGTAAGCCCGAACCTTTTCCTGGCCGTCATCGTAAGCTCGGATCCTGCCTCAACTAATACGGCAAAATAATTTTGGCCATCAAAGTAAGCCCGAACCCCTTTTTCCCCAGTGGACAAAAAACAAACGACAATCATTGTAAGCCCGAATTTTTCCCCAGTGGACAAAAGTCAAACGGAAATCCATGTAAACCCGTACCAAATACATATCTCCAGCGACAAATCCCGACTGTCATCGTAACTCATTGCCAACATAATATAATCCTATTGGGTCACACACAACTAGAATGAATTCGTTAAACCAAAGGAAGAATGATTGAAAGTTCCTGCACATGGCAACGTTTGTCACACGACATAACTAGCCACATGTCAACGTTTGTCACGCGATATAACTAGCCACATGGCAACGCTTGTCACGCGACATAACTAGCCACAGAGGCGGTTTACACTTGTTTCCTAATTTGATTAGGGCACAAACTCTAAATACTAAAGTAGTATAAATATGAGTCTGTAAACAGCCGAAACAGAGCCGAATTTCAAGAAAGAAAATCGCCAAAAAGGTTTCTCAATATTCTTCCATAGGTTTAAGAATCTAGCAATTCACAAGAACTGTTCTTGGTTCATTCTAACGTGTGGATACTACTAGAGGGTCTTCGTTCGTACGAAGATCAAGGCCTAGAGTTCTATTGTTCAAATCAATATGAAGATTCAAAAGGTTTTGAAGATCGAAGATTGTGATTCAAAATCACACCGATAAATTGTTCGATAGCTCAAGACCGGAAAGCAATTAAGGTTGGTAAATTCTATCTCATAGGAATTCAATTTAATCGTATAGAACGGATCTTAGGGCTTTGGGTTTTGTGTTATTTAGATGCTTATTCCGCTGCGCATGGACCCATAAAACCCAACAGTGGTATCAAAGCCCCGTTCGTATGATTAATTTTGAATTAACATGCTAGAATCAAGATATAAATCGTTTATATGCTTATTGCATGTTTTGTATGCGATTGAATGTTTATTGTTTATGTGAAACAATGTGTGTGAAAATCGTCTTCCGATTATGCTGAATTAAATCTGTAAAAGCTGTTTACTTGATTTGATTGCTTTATGATTGGAGTTGATTGAAATTCGGAAGAACTGCCAGACTGGCTAGTTTTGTCACGCGACATAGTTAGCCACGAGTGAAAATCTGGTAGTTGGGCAAGGTGTGTCACGCGACATACTTTGCCAACTGGCTGATTATGTCACGCGACATACTTAGCCAATCTGGGCAGAATCAGTTTGATAATTTTTCTGCTAATCTGTGATTATGTTGATAATCTGAGATGTTTTATGTCTTAATCTGGATGCTATAAATTTCTGAAAATAAAATTTATAGGGCTATGCTAGATTAATTCATTATTTATGATGCATGCTTAATTTATTCAAATATGTTTTTATTAATTGTTGCGATGCATGAATTAATTGTTCTTAAGTGTTAAGAATTTTATTAGATGTTTAGTTGAAACATTGCATTATAGTTTCCTAATATGTTTAGATTTAGACATTGTAAATTTTGGATTTTATGATTGTTTATGGAAACAAGTCATAATTACGCGAAATTTAAAAGGAAACTGATTGTTTATAAAAGGTATTGATTATGTTGCCAAATCAGAGCTGATTTCTAATTGTGCATGTCTAGGAGAGTTCTGTCTAAGGAAGAGTTGGTACTTAAGTAGTCCTTGTGGCTCACCTATCTTCCTGGGAACTTACCTGGTGCATGATTATGACTATCTTTGCTGATATGCTTATAATCTACCTTAAAGAACCTTCATTTAACTTTTAAGTTCTTTATGCCAATTCATGATTAAAACACTTGAGACCATTCAGATAGTTTTGGGTGGGCTTGCCATAGCAAGGTGCTTTGATTCTATTCCGTTTGCGAGCAAGATGAGGAAATGGTGGTTCCTATACGTTTAAAGTGGATGAACTTATTTGGGTTATCAAAATGGTTTTGGACCCAAGGCATAAGATGAGATTAAAATATGCTTGGACATATGATGTCTTAAATAAATCTCATAAAAGATCCTAAGAGTCATATACGATATGATTGATGTTTTCTACCTAATTAGTTTAATCTTGAGCGGTGCGCCATAGCGTACTTGAGATTAAATTAAAATTGGATCTTAGCCCTAAGAGTCATATACGATATGATTGATGTTTTCTACCTAATTAGTTTAATCTTGAGCGGTGCGCCATAGCGAACTTGAGATTAAATTAAAGTTGGATCTTAGCCCTAAGAGTCATATACGATATGATTGATGTTTTCTACCTAATTAGTTTAATCTTGAGCGGTGCGCCATAGCGTACTTGAGATTAAATTAAAGTTGGATCTTAGCCCATTAAATGCATATTATGCTTATTTGCATTGGAAGGTGTATGATTTAGTGGGAGTATTTGTAAAATACATTATTTGCTCTTAAATGATAAATGTGTTGATATTGATATGTGTTCATATAATTTGTATATTTTGTTGTAGAAGTAGCATTACATAATGATAATTGCGATTCATCCTTATGAAAGACAAAGTTCGAAAGGAACAACACATAGTGTGTACGTTCTTGACGAATCCGTTCCTATTGAACCTAATGCAAATGTTGCATATGGCAAATAAGGAAGCAACATTAGAAACATGCTGATGATTCTGACAATATTGCTTGCCTTGTAATTGCCACCATGTTCAAAGGCTCTTACGAAGAACCTTGAGCACATGATAACTACTTTTGTTCTAGCACACCGCACAAAGGAAATGTTCCAAGTGCAAGCTAGGCAAAAGATATATGTTGTGGTGAAGGCTCTTAATTCATATGATGAAAGAAGGAGCAATCCGCAAATTGTGTTAATGGTTGACACAATAAAAGGGTTCATAAAGGAAGGAAAAGAAGGTAAAGCAAAAGTTGCTAAACCTAGGACAAATGTTGTCAAAGCCGAAGAGGCTAAACCCAAAGTGTCTCAAAAGGATGCAGTTTGCTGTCATTGCAATGAGATTGTCATTGGAAGCAAAGTTGCAAGGCTAATTAGGAAGGCCTAAAGGTGAAGAAGGGCAATATGATTGCTACTAATTCAAGAATCTATATGATAGATATTTTCCTTTCGAATTCTTGTTCTTGGGTATATGATACCGGATTGGATCCCACATTTGTTTAAATGTGCAAGGAATAAAGAATAGAAAGCCACTCAAATAAGGTAAATTAAACCTATGCATGGGAATGCAGCAAGAGTTGCAACATTAGCCATAAGGGACTTATGAAGTCACTTTACCTTGTGAAGTAGTACTTGTTTTGAACAAGTATGACTACGTTTCGAATTTGAGTAGGAATATTATTTCCGTTTTTTAAATGGATGATGAAGGATATAATTTTCTTATTTTCAATAAGAAGTTTTATATTTATTTAATGATATGCCTTATTGTATTGCATATGTCATTGAATGGTCTTCATATCCTTGAAGATGAGAAACAAAATAATGTTGAAGATACCTATAATATAAATGGAAATCTAAACCGAACAATATGAACAACGCGTTCATATGGCATTGCCGGATTGGTCAGATAAATAAGAAACATATATCTAAACTCCATTAACATGGACTTTTAGACTCATATGACCATGAATCATTTGAGGAATGTGGATCTTATTTATTGGGAGTATTGACCAAACCACCCTACACTAAGAGTAGTGGGAGGGCTAGTGACTTATCGGTCATTATACATGAGATGTATGTGGACCATTAAGCAGCATTGCTAGGGGAGGATTTCGGTATTTCATCACATTTCACTAAAGACTTATCTAGATATGACTAAGTCTATCTGATGAAGTCCAAAGGTGAATCGTTTGAGATGTTTCGAACATTTCAAGATGAAGTGCAAAACAAACTTGGCAAAACTATTAAGTACTTCGATTAGATCGAGGTGGTGAATATTTGGTCCAAGAGTTTGACAATCATCTCAAAACTATGAAATCGTTTCAGAGTTGACTCCACCCGGAACACCACATTGTATGGTGTGTCTGAAAGGAGGAATTGAATCTTGTTAGACATGGTTCATTCAATGATGTGTCAAGTTGACTTTCCTAATTTCTTTTGAGGATATGCATTAGAAATAATGCGGTTACACTGAATTGAGTCCTTACTAAATCGGTTCCTAAGGCCCCACATGAGATGTGGCATGGAAGAAAACTTAGTTTGTCTTTCATGAAGATTTGGGGTTGCGAATCTTATGTAAAGAGACTGGTCTCTTATAAGTTAGCACCAAATTTGACAAAGTTATTTTCGGAAATTAATCTTACAACCGCAAAGAGAACAAAACGTTTGTTGCTCTACACGATTTGTTTCTTGAGAAATAGTTTCTCAATAAAGAATCTAGTGGAGTAAAATTAATCTGAAGAGAGTTCAAGAACCTGAAAATGACATGGATCCAAGAGTAGAGACGGAACCAAGTTTACAAAGGAGTTGTGGAACCGGTTCAAGATGCACAAGTCCATCGTAGATCGGATAGGTTACAATCCGAATCAAGAAATATTGATTTCTTGTATCGAAAAGTAATAAGATGGAAGTCATTGAGAATGACAATCCTACTTCCTATCTTGATGCGATGTCCACTCCTAGTTTGGATAAATGGTTAGGAACCATGGAATCCGAATTACAATCCATGTTTGACAATCAAGTTTGGAACTTGATTGGGCTACCTGAAGGTGTAAAAACTAAAGGATGCAAGTAGGTCTTCAAAGACCGACATGGATGTGAAGGTGTATACTTTCATGACTAAGGATTGTAACAAAGGGATTTAGGTAAATTCATAGTATTGACTATGAAGGAACCCTTTTTCGTCAGTTACAATGTCGAAGTCTATTAGAAGTTTCAATTGTCATTATCACATATTGTGACTATGTGATATGACATATGGATGCCAAACAACTTTCTTTAAATGGAAAGATTATTAAGGATGTGTATAGTACACAACCCGAATAGTTTGTCGATCCAAGAAACTCTAATAAAGTATGCATGTTGCAAAGATCCATAAGATGGGTTGAAGCAAGCTTCAAGGAATTGGAATCTTTGTTTTGATGAATTGGTCAAAGAGTTTGACTTCATAAAAGAACAAAGATGAACCTTGTGTATGCATGAAATTCAGTGGGAGCATAGTATTATTTTGATTGTTTTATTACAATGATATCTTACTCATTGGAAAAATAAGTTCCGACACTTAAGACTGTTAAGTCTTGGTCAAGGAAAGGTTTCTCAATGAAAGATATGGGTGAAGCCACTTACATCCTTGGCATCAAGATCTATAGAGATAGATCTAAAAGGATAAATTGGTTTGAGTCAAAGTATTCAAATTGACAAGGTTCTTAGAAGAGTCTAAGAAAAGTGGCTTGTCAATGGGTCATGGTATTTCTCTTAGCAATATTCATTGTCTTATGACAACTGATGAGCAAAAGGGAAATGAATGAAGTTTCATATGCTTCAGCATTTGGATCTTTCATGTATGCCATGATTTGTACTAGACCCGGCGTCTCATATACTCTAAGCATGATGAGTCGATACCAATCTGATCCTGATGTAAACCATTGGATGGCAGTCAAGATGATCCTTAAGTACTTAAGAAGAACTAAGGATACGTTCTTGGTATTTGAAAGATTGGAAGTTAATCTTGTTGTAAAGGTTACATAGATACTAACTTCCAAACTGACAAAGTTATTTTAAAATCGCAATTAGAATTTGTGTTTATGCTTATTAGAGGTGCAATTTTGATTGGAAGAGTTCCAAGCAGAAATTGTAGCCAATTCGACCACTAAGCCCGAATTTTAGCAACATATGATGTGGCCAAAAGAGGCAGTTTGGATCAAAAGTTCATTAGTGTTTTGGAAATGTTCCAAGTATCACTAATCGGTGAAACTTTTGTTATGACAATAGTGGTGCCACTTGTGCAAACAATGGAACCAAGGTCACAACAGCGATCCAAACACTCACTTAGACGTTCTTCGAGGAATTCATAAAGAATGAGAAGACGTTAAGATATACAAAGTATCAACCGATGATGACATAAGGGATTCACTTACAAAGACCCTCGCACAGGCAGAAGCATGATGGTCATGTTAGATCCATGAGTATTCGATACATAAATGGAGCCTAGTGCAAGTGGAAGACTGTTGGTGTAATGCCCTAGGCTTTAGTTATGTTTAACTGAAAAACCGTTATGTATCATCTTTATCGTTTAAGTTTATTATTTGATTATTATATAGTTTGCATATTTATTGTAATAATCTCCGTCCCTGATTATTAAGAGAATAATTAGTATAATTGTCAATGGATAATCATATGATGATTATATGCATAGAGATGCACATTGAAATTATGGGTACTTGTTAGAGAACAAGTGACTGGACTTGACCCATATGAGATTTATGTCATGGTCAAATGTCATAATTAAATCTCATATGATCACTTCATTTAGTCCCTAGACCTGAGATTATCATGACCTTACATATGATGAAAGTCATGTTTGATTTTATTCAAATGATATCTTAACACGATATTTATAAAGGCTATCTTTGGCATGATCGGATTCATGATGGGAAGGATGATAAGTCAAGATGGAATTTGTCCCTCGAAAGAGAGATGTTTTGCTTGGGCCCCTCGATGAGTGATAATGATGGAAAGTGTGTGGCCACACCCCAATGCGATTGGATTATCATTATACTCAAGATCGAGAAAGCATTGAACAAATACAAGTTGACGTGGACCACGACTTGTGTTCAATATAACATCGTGAGACAAAGGGAGAAATGGAAGTGCACCATTGGAAACCTGAACTCTTACGTTATATTATTTGGGTAGACATAATGGCTTGCTAGAGTCCGCTTATGTCTTATGAGAGTCGATATGATCGAACTCATTGCCAACATAATATAATCCTATTGGGTAACACTCAACTAGAATGAATTGGTTAAACCAAAGGAAGAATGATTGAAAGTTCCTGCACATGGCAAAGTTTGTCACGCGACATAACTAGCCACATGGCAACGTTTGTCACGCGACATAACTAGCCACATGGCAACGCTTGTCACGCGACATAACTAGCCACAGAGGCGGTTTACACTTGTTTCCTAATTTGATTAGGGCACAAACTCTAAATACTAAAGTAGTATAAATATGAGTGTGTAAACAGCCGAAACAGAGCCGAATTTCAAGAAAGAAAATCACCAAAAAGGTTTCTCAATATTCTTCCATAGGTTTAAGAATCTAGCAATTCACAAGAACTGTTCTTGGTTCATTCTAACGTGTGGATACTACTAGAGGGTCTTCGCTCGTACGACGATCAAGGCCTAGAGTTCTATTGTTCAAATCAATATGAAGATTCAAAAGGTTTTGAAGATCGAAGATTGTGATTCAAAATCACACCGATAAATTGTTCGATAGCTCAAGACCGGAAAGCAATTAAGGTTGGTAAATTCTATCTCATAGGAATTCAATTTAATCGTATAGAACGGATCTTAGGGCTTTGAGTTTTGTGTTATTTAGATGCTTATTCCGCTGCGCATGGACCCATAAAACCCAACAGGTACGTCAATAACGATACTTAACAAAAATATACTTTACACAAAAACAAAAATGATGACACATATCATTCACAACACAAAAGTCCGTCACAAAAACACGGCACATTACAACATACACAATTTTTCACAAGGGTCCGTCCCTACTATACACAATTTTTCACAAGGGTCTGTCCCTACTCACACAATTTATCACAAGAGTCCGTTCCTACACATAGAATTTTTCACAAGGGTCCGTCCCTACACATAGAATTTTTCACAAGGGTCCGTCCGTACTCACACAATTTTTCACAAGGGTCCGTCCCTACACAGACAATTTTTCACAAGGGTCCGTCCCTACAATTTTCATAAGGGTCCGTCCCTACACATACAATTTTTCACAAGGGTCCGTCGCTACACATACAATTTTTCACAAGGGTCCATCCCTACTCACACAATTTTTCATAAGGTTCCGTCCCTACACATACAATTTTTCACAAGGGTCCGTCCCTACTCACACAATTTTTCACAAGGGTCCGTCCCTACACAGACAATTTTTCACAAGGGTCCGTCCCTACAATTTTCACAAGGGTCCGTCCCTACACATACAATTTTTCACAAGGGTCCGTCGCTACACATACAATTTTTCACAAGGGTCCATCCCTACTCACACAATTTTTCATGAGGGTCCGTCCCTACACATGCAATTTTTCACAAGGGTCCGTCCCAATTCACACAATTTTTCACAAGGGTCCGTCCCTACACATACAATTTTTCAAAAGGTTCCGTACCTACACATACAATTTTTCACAAGGGTCCGTCCCTACACACGCAATTTTCCACACAGGGCCATCCCTACACACCAATCATTCACAAGGGTCCGTCCCTACACATACAATTTTTCACAAGGGTCCATCCCTACACACACAATTTTTCACAAGGGTCCGTCCCTACACATACAAATTTTCACAAGGATCCGTCCCTACATACCCAATTCATTTTCAAGGGTTCGTCCCAACACACACAATTTTCCATACGAGTCCGTCCCTACACGACAATTTCACAAGGGTCCGTCCCTACACGACACATTTCTCACAATTTCTCCACAAAAAGTCCGTTCTTACACGACAATTTTCCAACAAAAAACCATGTACATACAAAAATACCACCAAGGTACAAGTTACCGAAGCATGCATTTTGGTCCCTAAGCAGACAAATCCCGGCCATCATACGTAAGCCCGAACCTTTTCCTGGCCGTCATCGTAAGCTCGGATCCTGCCTCAACTAATACGGCAAAATAATATTGGCCATCAAAGTAAGCCCGAACCCCTTTTTCCCCAGTGGACAAAAAACAAACGACAATCATTGTAAGCCCGAATTTTTCCCCAGTGGACAAAAGTCAAACGGAAATCCTTGTAAACCCGTACCAAATACATATCCCCAGCGACAAATCTCGGCCGTCATCGTAAGTCCGGCACTCAAGGCACAAACGGCTTCCAAAGGCACAAACGCCTTCCAAAGACAAACTCAAAGGCACAAACGCCTTTCAAATGGCACAAACGCCTTCCAAAGGCAAACTCAAAGGCACAAACGCCTTCCAAATGGCACAAATGCCTTCCAAAGACAAAAACTCAAAGGCACAAATGCCTCCCACTCAAGGCACGAACGCCTTCCAAAAATCTCACTCAAAAGCCTTCCTCTTAAGGCACAAATGCCTTCATCCCCATCAGAGGACACCACCACGTCCTCACTACTTCATCTCAGGACACCACCACATCCTCACTACTTCATCTCAGGACACCACCACATCCTTACTACCTTATCTTAGGACACCACCATGTCCTCACTACTTTCTCTCAAAGGCGCCACCACGTCCTCATACGTGACAAAATCTCAATCAGAGGCGCCGCCACGTCCTCATACGCGACAAAATCTCAGTCAGAGGCGCCACTACGTCCTCATACGCGACAAAATCTCAGTCAAAGGCGCCACCACGTCCTCATACGCGACGAAATCTCAATCAGAGGCGCCACCACGTCCTCATACGCGACAAACTCAGTATTAGGACACCACCATTCCCCCATCAACTCAGGCCAAGATACCTAAGAATAGTCTCAACTCGGGCCGAGATGCCTCAGAATAGTCTCAACTCAGGACGAACGCCTACAAATAGTTCCCCACAGGTCGAGGCACCTCAAAATTGCCCTCACACACAAACTACGATCAGGCTTGATTCCCATTCGGGATACATAGGAATCCTACCAAAAGGGTCCAGCCATCTGACCCAGGCGGTCACCTCACCATTCCAGCCATCCGACCAATACGGTCATCTTCTCTCTCCCGACAAGCGATCCAGATTGGGACCATTATCTTTATCGACGACCCTACTTCCTTCATAAGTGACGTCGCCGAGGGGCTTCTGCAAGTACCCCAATTCGGACCGCTCTCCATCTGAGCATACGGGAAACACCGAGGATTCACGCATTCGTGATCCTGAAGAACCGTAACATCCAAAAGGTCCAGACTGACCAGCCAAACCAAAGAAGGACCTTTCAGGGATAAAAGGGAATCCATGGACTTTGTAGGAAATAACAAAAAAAATTCAAAAATCAAGTCATCTTGCATACATGTCCGTATTGACCACATTGCAATGCAAGATGTGCCCTTACAGACACTTATGTCAACACGCCAACATCATTGAAAAATTTCCACAAAGTCCACAATATTCCCTGAAATCAAGGAAAACCAAAAAACTGTAATTGCACAAAGGTCCGTACGGACCACTTTGCAGTTTTTTGAGGCCTATAAATAGAAGGCTCCCCCTCCCATTTCATTCACACCTCAACCTTCTCCTATCTCCCCCAGCCTTCAGGCACACTTTTAAGCTGTCCCGGCCTCTTATGGTCCATCCCGAATCCTCCCGAGCTTTCCCGAGGTGCTCCGAAGTCCTCCCGAAGTGATTCCGATCGATCCCGATCTGTCCCGATCGACCTCCCGACGTCCCTCTAGCCCTATTCATCCCAAGCCAAACTTCAAACACCCAGCTTCGAGATGCCGTCCGCGCGCCAGATCGGGTAATTTCAGCAACCTCCGACCTCCGTCCCTACAGCTTCGACATGGCTGGTACTTCACAAAGAAAACCAGTGATTTGAATGAAGACATGAAGAAGAGGACAAATTGATCAATGACAAACAAGATTGGTCGGCAACAATGGATAAATGGGAGAAGCTCTAACGAAACTTTGAAAGGTTTAGAGGCCTCGAGCCAAACTTCGTCAGGAGAGCGTTCCTCGACGCACCAACCCTACCGGGACCCACCACTACCAGTATTCACAATGAATTTTGGTTCGGGAAAACCCCTTCTTTGGTAGAGGAGTTCAAAAAACTTTCTGTCTTCACCCCTGCCACAAACGAGTGGGACGAGTCAGTATTCGAGCTAACAATGCCCAAGGCAAGAAAAGAAGACTCCGCAGAAGATGCCTGGAACGAGCCTTTGCTACAGTAACTTTTCAATGAAGAAACAGAAATACCAGACTTAATCAATTTTGTTTCTGATAACTCTGTGGTAGCCATGATTGGGGACAACATCGCGAAGCCTTTCGACCCTCACATCCTCTCAATCCCATCCACAATGCCACTAAAGAACTGGGCCACATTCTCCGGACCTGTAGCCAGCAAGGAGGAAATGATTGGAAAGCTTGGTCTAACCCCTCGCGTCCTAGAGTCTAGATTCGAAACACATTTCGAGTCTGTTGTATTTGAATTCGAGTCTCTCGAGTCATCTGATGACCTTATGCCAGACGATTATGAGTTCATAGCCAACAATGTATTCCCCTACGCTTTAAATGAAAGATTCGACCTTTCTGAGTATCCTCTCATTTCATCTTTAACGAATGATAAATTAACTAACAAATCAAAAATAGTTAATAACGATTCACTCGATAAAGACGCAGACACATTAAACGAACAATATATTAAAGAAATCTTTAAGCATGTTATCAAACGAGAGGAAAACCGGGCCCAAGTTGTCGAGGAGGTTTTAACCAAAGTGAATTTGGGGACTGCTGAAGAGCCTAAAGAGATGAAAATCAGAAGTTTCTTCACCTGCACCGAGCAAGAAGCATTGACTACACTGCTTAAAGAATTCGTGGACGTGTTTGCTTGGTCCTACCAAGACATGCCCGGCCTGGATCCAGCTATTGTGGAATATCGGATTCCACTGAATCCCGAGGCTAAGCCCATCAAGCAGAAGCTACGCCAAATCAAGCCAGAATAGTCCTTATAAGTCAAGGAAGAGATCGAGAAGATGCTTAGCATCAGCTTTATAAGGGTGATCGAATACCCGACTTGGCTCTCCAACATAGTCATACCAAGGACAATGGAAAAGTATGCTATTGCGTGGACTTCCGAGATCTCAACAAAGCATGTCCCAAGGACGACTTTCCACTGCTAAACATAGACATGTTGGTCGGCACTACGACCAATTTCGAGGTCAAGTCCTTCGTGGACAGTTTTGCCGGCTACAATCAAAGATGGCCGAAGAAGACCAAGAGAAAACCGCCTTCACAACTCCTTGGGGAACCTACTGCTACACAGTAATGCCGTTCAGACTAAAGAACGCTGAGGCTACCTACCAACGGGCAGCGACCGCACACTTCCATGACATGATCCATAAAGAGATCGAAGTATACATCGACGACATGATCATCCACTCAAAGGGATCAGACGGACAACACCTCACCGACCTGAGAAAGTTCTTCGATCGCCTTTGAAAGCATTCAATGAGGTTGAAACCTGCCAAATGCACATTCGGAGTAATCCAAGGAAAGTCTTGGGATACTTAGTCACAGAACGAGGCATCGAAGTTGATCCCAAAAAGATCAAAGCCATAATCGAGATGAGACCACCGCAAACTCAAACAGAATTTAAAAGCTTCATGGGCTGCTGCAGCGTTGTGAGGAAAAAGAACTTTATCCTTTTCGTTTTGAGTCACCACCTATATTATTCGATTGGAGAAAATAGGAAAACCATTTTGAAAGAGATTTGGGTTCGGGGCTTAGGTTATGAAATGGGTAGGTCAAGGAGCATCCATTTCACCCAATCCGGAGATCGGTCTTGCTAAAGAAAAGAGAGGTTTTCAAAAGAAGAGAAAAACGATTTTAAATATTATAAACAAAGGTCCATTTAATGGGGTTAAACGGAATGTAGGATCGATTGCTTCGAGACCGTCTCCATGATTTGGAGAGGCTCTAGGCCGATCCTAGATTCTATGGACTTATACCACTCTAACAATCAATTAGAAAGGGATTTAGGGGTTACCTTGCGTGAGGTGATTTGGGCAGAGTTTCGACTCAAGTTTAGAATCGACTCTTGACACGGACAGAGCTTCGCCTCGGTCCTTGACTTGGAGCTTGATGTTTGTTTATCAACAGGGTTGACAAACAAACTATGAGGTGAGTTTTTAGGGTGATTTTGTAGGATTCTTTCAGGGAAAGAAGCCAACAAAATGTGTGTGTGTTGTGAAAATTTGCGGTCGATTCCGGGGATCTTGAACCTTGGAAGTCACCAAGTATTTATAGGGAATGGATAGGAAGAAGTGGAGAGGTAAAACCCTATCAGATGGTTCTAGACTCCAAATCTTATTGGTTGACCGGAGAGATAAAGTTTTATCCCGAAAAGAGGTTGAAATCGACGAGGAACCGTCATCCGCACCGCAGAGGGGGATATCTCGCGCGAGACACGCCATCTCGCGGCGAGATATTGCTCCTGTGGACAGTTTTGTCCTTTCCTCGTTATCTCGTATGCATTTTAGTCCCAAACTAACGGTGGTTAGTCAAAACTTAACGAAACATGACGACATGGTGGATTTCTACTTCTTGACTCAAAGCGAGACTTAGAGTGGTATAAGTATGTTCCAATGTGTTCAGAATGGGGTGTCTACAGAGCCCCTCGGCGACAAGTCTTATGAAAGAAGTCATGTCGACGATAGAAAAGACATCATTCTGAACATCGGGATGGTCGGGCCGCACGGCTTCCTACGTATCTCTATCGGAGAATTAGACCATGACGTAGTTCGACTCCAAAACACGAAAAGGCTGCTTTAGGTATTTTGAAAATCATTTGAAAATCGCGGAGATTTTGTTTTTGAAAAGGTAAATTCATATTGAGGAATCAAATCAAGACCCAATTCATAATATACCTGCCTGTCTGAAGATTCGCCTGTCTGGGCTCCGAACCTGCTGGAACTATGTTAGAAAACAAAGGCTTACCTGTCCGGTCCTCTGAGTCCTGTCGGTTTTGTGACGATTCGCCTTTCTGGGCTCCGAATCGGGCTTTTGGTTCGACGATCCACCTGTCTGGGCATTGGACCGAGCTTTTCTGATGACGATCCACCTGTCTGGGCGTTGGACCGGGCTTTTCTGATAACGATCCACCTGTTTGGGTGTTGGACCAGGGCTTTTGGTTTGACGATCCACCTGTTTGGGCGTTGGACCGGGCTTTTGGTTTGACGATCCACCTGTTTGGGCATTGGACCGGGTTCTTTTTTATGACGATCCACCTGTTTGGGCGTTGGACCTGTCCGAGAGGCTGTTCCACAAGGCTTCTTTGGCGGCCTCGACAGTTGCCTCGGTGGTGACCCCTACTTGCGAAGCTAAGAGGTCAAGGAGGGATGGTAGCCCCCATGGTGGTGATGGCGGAGGTGCCGGTGGCTCGAGCGACATGATGGCGTGATCCCCTCTTTTTCCCTTTATTTGATTTCTGATGATTTGTACATATTGGCCTTGTGGGCCCAGACAATTTTTCTTTTCTTTTGGTACCTGTTTGGAACAAGTAGGTAGCACAAACAATGGTTTTTCTTAACCCCTAATCCTAGGTCTAATTAGTTAATTAATTAACTTTCTCGACTTTCCATGTTTTTTTTGGAAATGGAATGGAATGGCCGCTAGGCCACAATTTTGAGCCCTCATCTTGGTGTTTTACTGCATGTTATGAACTGTACACGCAGGTTTTTCGAGACTTGCTTCCTCAAGTCGGGGCTAGGTTGTTGTTTGAGCAGAACTGTTGCTGTTTTGCCGTAGGGATATCTCGCGCGAGATAAGGTGTCTCGCACGAGACACGCTACCCAGGCAGAAATCTCTTCCTTTTTCTAACAGGATTTTGTCAGTTTTCCCTATAAAATCACCCTGTAGTCCGGCCAGATAACTCATTCTAGCCTTTCAAACTCTAGAGATATTCTGTTAGGGTGAAACTCTTGTCTTCTTCTTCAACCTTGTGATCCATGGCTTCCAAGGAGATTCCCCCAACGTCCATGATTGTCGATGATTTTTCCCTGTCATCTGAAGTGATTGCATCTTTCAAGCAAGCATCAAGGGATTTTGTGCGATCGTTTCGCAACCGGTCTCGCAATAGGTTTATTGCAGAATTTGGATTCAGAATTCTTTTCACTTTGAAGAACCTCCAACCGGATTGGAGTCTTTTGCAGGGTGCTGCTCGATTTTGGGATCCCTCTATTCACCTTTTCAATTTTTCTTTGAATGAGATGGTGCCTACTGTGGAGGAATTTGTCATTATCTTGGATATGCCTCTGACTGGCGAGATTGCTGTTCCCAAGTACCATAGGAATCATTCGGAGGCTTTGAATGAATTGTTAGGGATCCCCCTTGAGACTTGCTATGAGTTGGTTCACCGCAAGTGGGTTGATTGCTCTTCTTTCCCAGGACGCTTCAGCGGTGATTCAGATGATGACGCTTTTCATGTCTATAAACGGAACTTTCTGGCTCTTTTTCTTTTCGGAGATGTTCTGTTTACATGTAGGGATGGCTTGGTCGACTCCCAACTGGTGGAAATTGTTCTGCAGGCTAGAAAACGTTCTAGGAACATTATTCCGCTAATCTTGGGTGAGACCCTGCATGGTCTTGATGAGCTGCATAGAACCGGTGTCATGACTCAAGGGAGTCCTCTTCTGTTGACTATTTGTCTTAGGGAGCATCTCAAGTTGGTAGGTCCCCCGTTGGAATATTCCCCTTTCACATATCATACGTGAAAGTTATTGATCAAGGATCTTTCAGCGGATGAATGGGCTGAGTTGATTGCGAAGACCGAAACTGCTGACATTCTTTGGTGTCCACCTTATTGGAGGTTGAACAAGTATGTTGCCAATACCAAGGGTTTTGACAGGGTTGTTCTTCCAGGTTTGCGAGATTCCTTCTTTTATTTTCTCAAGCGGGTGCTCCGTCAGCTTGGTCAGCAGCAGGACACTTATCTTTTCGAAGGAGCTTCTCGTGAAGTGTCTTATATTGGTGTAGAGTTTGCGCAGGCGTTAGCTCAAGAATGGGGTGAAGGAACTAGTCGGGATCGCTGGTCGAACCTTCGGACTTTTAATGCAAGTATCTTCTTATCCGACAAGTACTTGGATTGGTTCCTCCATACCGGTCACCCTAGTGCAGAGAAGATTGATGATCTGCGGCTTTCACTACTAGGAGATTCTTTTGTAGCTAGCAGTATTTTGTGAAGGAACGAGGCTCAGTCTGATCCTGTTAATGTGCGAACTGATCCAACTCAGAATTTTCTCGATGGGGATTGGTACGAGAGGCGAAGCAAGGGGATGCCTAGAAAGACGCAAGCTTTAGATAGGCCCCATGTCTTCAAGAGGCTCTCGGGATCTGTTTTTGATCGCCTTGACTCTGTTTTTGATCGCCTCGAGGGATGCTCTGCTTCGCGGGGCTCAAAGCGCAAGAAGGATCACGACGACGGTGGAGATCATGTCCGCCGGCCTACCAAGTCAATGAAAGGCTAGATCTTTAGGAGTACCAAGAGATTGCTTTGATAGATCAATTGTTTTGCTTTTATTAGTATTTTTTTCGAGTTTGTTAGCTTAGCAAATTAGTCGTTGTGGTTAGGATTTCCCTTTTGTCATTAATGAAAATGCATTTGATTTATAAAAGGACAAAAGTAGATTTATTTATTTGATTAGACCGAACCCGAAGGCTGCCTACGTTCCTCTTTTACAGCAATTAAATAAGAGGCTCAGGTCTAACGTAGTTCATTTTTGAGAAAAGGACAAAATACGGCTCCGTGCCGAGGGGTAATCTCGTGCGAGATAAGCCTCCCTTTTTTTTTTTTTTTTTTTTTTTTTTATACACCCTTTCTTTTGCCTAGACCGCCCTTTCGGGTTTTCAATCTAGCGGGCTTCTTTTCTTGTGCTAGCTCTAATTTTTGCCTAGGCCGTCCTTTCCGGGATTTTCAACCTAGCGAGCGATTTCTTTTGAGGAGGCCAAGTCACGCGAAGTACTTCTTGAGCTTGTCCATGTTGACCGGCTTCGGTAGTTGATCTCCGTCTAAGTCCACCAGCTGAAGGGCTCCCCCAGAGAATATCTTCTTCACAATGTAGGGTCCTATCCATCTTGGTCCCCACTTGCCTAGCGGGTTGAAAGGTCCAGGACGGTGCTCACGGAGAACCAAGTCACCTACTCTGATGTTCCTCGTCTTGACCTTTTTGTTGAAAGCTCTTGCCATTCTTCTTTGGTAAGCTTGAGTGTGTTCGGCTGCTTTCAACCTCCTTTCGTCCAACAGGGCCAACTCTTCGTATCTGCTTCCTAGCCAGTCGACCTCGTTCACTTGGTTTTCTAGGAGAACCCGTAGTGATGGTATTTCCAATTCTATCGGTAAGACAGCCTCCATTCCGAATGTGAGGGCATAGGGAGTCTCTTCTGTAGTTGTTCGGACTGAAGTGCGATATCCCCATAGTGCGAATGGTAGCTTGTCGGGCCAGTCTTTTCCAAAGGATCGCCATTTTTCTGATGATAGTCTCGATCATTTTGTTCGCGGCTTCAACTGCTCCGTTCGTTTGAGGCCTGTAAGGAGACGACTTGTGTCTTGTGATTTTGTATTCGGTTAGTAAGCGATCGGTTTCCTTCTCGAAGTGGGACCCATTATCGGATATCATCTCTTGCGGAACCCCATACCGGCAGATGATGCTGTGCTTGATGAATTCTGCAACCTTTTTGGCATTCAGAACTTTGTAGGAGGCGGCCTCAACCCACTTAGTGAAGTAGTCGATGGCTACTAGGACGAAGCAGTGTCCGTTGGCTCCTATGGGTGTGACCTTTCCAATCACGTCTATCCCCCATGTAGAGAACGGCCAAGGAGAAGTCATAGGGTACATCAAGGAAGGCGGCGCATGCTGAAGATTGGCGTGTATCTGACACTTGTGGCACTTCTTGACCATTTTGGTACAGTCGGCTTCCATGGTTAGCCAAAAGTACCCTTGTCTGATGATCTTTTTGGCGAGCATATTTCCGCTCATGTGGGTTCTACATATGCCTTGATGAACGTGGTCCGTTATTTCTTGGGCCTCTTCCTCGGTGGCACAAAGGAGGTTTCCTTGGGAATGCTTCTTGAATAGATGGCCATCGGTGATGACGTAATTAGCAGCCAACCTCTTAAGGACGATCTGAGTCTTCAGGTCTGTCTCAGGTGGGATGGTTCCATCTAGGATGAAATGCCAAATGTCATGGTACCATGGTTTCTCTTCGGAGTTCCCAACAGTGGCACATTCGGATAACCATTTGTCTTTGCAGTCATGGAGATCTATAACGGCGCAGTATGCAGGAGTTGCACGTCGTGTTATTTTGAAGGGTTTGACTGCTTTTCCTTTAGGGATTTTGACCAAAGAAGCAAGTGTGGCTAATGCGTCCGCAAACCGATTTTTGTCTCTGGGGAGGTAGTGGAATGAGACATCTTGGAATTGTTGCGCCAACTCTTGGAGATGGGCACTATATCTTTGAAGGGTTGGATCTTGGACCCTCCACTTTTTCAATGTCTGATTGATGATCAATTGGGAATCCCCGAATACCTCGAGTTCAGTCACGTTGCGTTCTAGAGCTGCCTCAAGTCCCGCGATGCAAGCCTCGTATTCTGTGGTGTTGTTGGTGGCGTCAAAGTCAAGACGTATTGCCAGTGGAGTGTAGATGTCGTTAGGGTCTACTAATAACATCCCAATGCCGAACCCTCTCAAGTTGGCTGGGCCATCGAAAAATAATTGCCACTTATTTTCTTCTTCTATACTCATGATGTCCTCATCAGGGAATCGCGGGTCTTCCCCCTTCACTTCGTCGCAAGGAAATTCGGCCAACTGATCTGCGAATACACTCCCCGACGAATTTCGAGTGACGTAAGTGATATCATATCCCGCGAGCATGAAGTACCATTTGGCCGAGTCCTCGAAGACAAATTTGATTTGTCTAGGATATATTTCTGTGGATCCATTTTTGCAATGAGACGGACCGGGAAGGCTTCCATATAGTGCTTCAAATTTTGTGATACCCAAACAAGAGCAAAGACAGGATTTTTCTAGTGGAGAGTAGTTGGTTTCGCGCCTTGGAATCTGCGGCCGACGAAATAGATGGCATTCTCTCGTGTGGGAGGCCGGCTGTTCTTGAGCGAGCATAGCCCCTAATGCGTTGTACGTAACCGTGAGGTATAACTTCAAGGGCTTCTCCTTGTGCGGTGGAACCAGGATAGGTGGGGAAGTCAAGTAGTGCTTAACTTCCTCGAATGCTTCTTGACATTCTTCGGTCGACTCTTGAGGTGCATTTTTCTTAAGTAGCTTAAAGATAGGGTCGCACATTGTAGTCAGTTGATTGATGAATCGACTGATATATTGAAGTCTGCCATGAATCCCTTTACTTCTCTCTGTGTTCTGGGTGGAGGCATGTCTCGTAATGGCTTTTATCTTGGCGGGATGCGCTTCATGCCACGCTCGTGACCATGTACCCTAAGACTTTCCCTTTGACCACTCCGAATGAGCATTTGGCGGGGTTGAGCCTCATCTTGTCTTTGTTCTCGCCGATTGAAGAATTTTCTGAGATCTCTGAAGTGTTGACCATCTGTCCCTTTTGAGTGAATAATCATGTCATTCACATATACCTCTATTTCCTTGTGGATCATGTCGTGGAATAGGGTCGTGACTGCTCTTTGGTAAGTAGCCCCAGCGTTCTTGAGACCAAACGGCATGACCGTGTAGCAGAACGTTCCCCAAGGTGTGGTGAATGCTGTTTTGTGCTGATCTTCCTCTGCCATGAGGATTTGGTTATACCCTGCGAAACCGTCGACAAATGAGCGGACTTCGTATGTAGCTGTGGCATCGACCAATATGTCTATGTTCGGTAGCGGGAAGTCATCTTTAGGGGATGCCTTGTTCAAGTCTCTGAAATCAACACAGACCCGTATTTTCCCGTTCGACTTGGCTACTTGCACTGTGTTTGCTAACCATTCCGGATATTCAATCACTTTGATGAACCCTACATTCAAGAGCTTCATGATTTCCTCTTTCACTTGCATTGACCATTCCGGCTTGATTCTGCGTAGTTTCTGCTTGACTGGCTTGGCGTTGGGTAGCAGCGGTATCTTGTGCTCTACAATTGACTGATTCAACCCAGGCATATCTTTGTAGGACCAAGCGAAGACGTCGACATATTCTCTAAGGAGCTGCGTCAAGGTTTCTCTGTCTTCCCCCTTGAAGAAGCTGCCGATCTTTGTTTCTTTGGGGTCTTCCGTTGTCCCAAGATTAACCGTTTGCATTTCCTCGTCGTCAACGGGGCCATTCTTTCCACAACGACCTACTTGCTTAGCTAATTCTTTTAAGATTTGTTCGTTTTCTTGATCTATCTCATCGTATGATTCATTATTAACGTGTTCGTTATATTGATTATTATTAGTTAATTCATCATTCACGATGTTAGCAATCTCAGGGTACTCGGAAAGATCAAAGTTTTCATTAAGGAAGTAAGGGAATACATGTTCAGCCACCGCCTCGATTTCCTTTTGAGTGAGTTCAAGTCGGAGGTGGAGCCCGCTTCTAATGTAAAAGCTACTGGGGTCTATCTTCCCGCGGGATGGGGAGTGCAACCAAGCTCTTTGATCATGAAGTCTTCATCAACAATCGGGTCCTCCGTGACGTGCCGCTTAGAATTGGCTCATCACATTTCGTATCGCCTTGCGTAGCCGTAATTGGAGCGTCCTCGATATTGCATGGATCTCGGCTATCTTCTAACCGCCCCAGTCTTGGAACCGTCGCAAAGATGTCTTTTCCCAACACAAAGTCCCATTCACTTGCCATTTCTTCGTGACCCACAAATCATTAGTGGATTAGTGGGATGGATTCTGCTTTCATCTCGGAGAAGCATCATTAGCCGGCCCGAAGATTTCAAAGCCCGGTTGACGCTTTCCTTTATCATCATCCATGGTTCTCAAAAGATAAAGTAGGGAATACTTTTCCCTTCTCGAACAAAGTAGCCATTGAAAGTGTCTTTCGATATGGCTTGAGGTTGCCATTCTTGGGTTTTAGGTCGTCGTAGCCTTTGTGAGCAGTGGTTCCTTCCTACTTCGATTTGAGTGAAGCCCCACTCTTCTTCATCATCTTCATCAATGCGATGGAGCATGATGTATCCTGTGCCATGCTTCATGTGAAGCTGGGACCGGTGGTGGTTCCGTTATCCCTTGTAAGTGCTTTCCCGAAGCCCCAATCCAAAGGAAAAAGCACCCTTTTGCCTAGCATCATTCTCCGTACAGGAAGGCTTCAGGAAAACCAAAGTGCCTTGGAGTAGTCATTTTCTTTGCAAGTTTCTATGACATTCCACAAATAGCTTTCTTTCTCGATCTCAAAGCCACCGAACAGTATAAATCATAAGTGCTATGTTGTACTTCGAGAATAGGACTAGCAAGGTAACTATTTATCCGTGTATGGTGACTATCGTATTTGTTGTGTCTCGAATCTTGATGCATTGGGTGCGTAGAAGGAGGGCACACCCCCTATGTCAGTGTAGCCAAGGTAATACGACCAAGGCAAGTTGATGGAGATCTTGCCTCTGGATGTTTCGATGACTTGAAATTCGATGCTCATAAAGTGACTTGCCCCATTTCTATAGGTATTCACGACCGATCCCAGAGCAGCTTCTAAGCAAGCACAATCGTACCCCCTTACAAGCATGTGCCCGGATGGCTTGAGGTCTTTTGTGGGTGACAGGGCCTAAGGATGATAAGGCTTTCTTTGGGAGGACATTGATTGCGCAGAACCATTGTCGACCAAAATGCGCGGCATTCGGTACCCATTCACCTTAGCAGCTTATGTAGAGGGCCTCATGATGATTGTTCCCATGGGGATCTGGGAGGTCCAAGTCGCTGGAAAGTGATGACGCACCAAATTTCACTTGGCCGCCAATCATTTGAGTGAGCTCATCGGGTGTTGCTTCCGAGGAAATGGTCATTTGAGCCAATGCCTTTTTCAACATCTCACGGTGCTTGTGAGATGCTCCTATGAGATCCCAAACCGAGATGTTTGCTTGTGTCTTCTTTAACTCGGAAGTTAAGAGAGGGTCCTCCCAGGTTCAGCTTTCTGGGCGATGAGGCTTTCTGGCTTGTTTTGGAGGATTTTCATCGCCTTGGGTCTCTTGTTGGTGATCACACGACCGGATCGTGTGAGTAGGTTGACTGCTTTAGACCCTTTTCCTTTT